>VUYV01000050.1:0-180935 GCA_008711295.1 Anarhynchus alexandrinus | reverse complement strand
TTTTTTTTTTTTTTAGGCAAGGCACAATATCTCTTTTGATTTCTTTGCTGGGAACCAGTATTTTGAGAGTTTAAACAGAAGCGGGCATCATTTTCATTCCAGACAGACAGCAAGGAAAAAGAAAAGATAATTTTTCAAGGCCAAACAATGTTAGATTGTTGGCATTTTTTTTTTTAACAAGGCAATCAAAACAGTACCCCTCATAATAAATAAAAACCCTTTAGCATTTATATAAAATATGGCCTCCTGCATACATTTAATTAGCATATTTTCCTTTGCGTGGTCTCTAGGGGCAAGGTTGATCTGCTATTACTCTTACTAAAGCATACATGCTTGATAGGTAGTCCCACTGAAGTTGAAGAGATTGATCATGCAAGTAAACCTCTCATCAATTTGGCCTCATAATAAATGCTGCAAAGTGACAGCCAAATGAAGAGCTGAAACCCCGCCTGACAATCTTTCCGTAAAACCGGCCTTAAGGAAATCAAGTGAAGTCAAAAGCAGTAATTCATATCACACACTCGTATGGTTCCTCCGCTTCCTTCTTGTCTTGGATTGAGGTAGAACAAAACCAATTTTCTTTTCAGTAATTTTGGTGTAATTCAGTAATTTTCTTTTCAGTTAAGTCTCTTCTAACTAACTGCACTCTCTGGAAGTCACCTGCCGGTGGCGTGATCGTCATCCTGGGAGCTTGCTACAGTTTTGTATATATTTAATTATTTTCTTATTAATATTATTATATTTTCTTTTTTATTATTTTATTATTAATATTTCATTAAAGTAGTTTAGTTTCTTTTTCAATCCATCAGTCTCTTTCTCTCATTCTTCCCTCCCTCGGGAGAGAAGTTAAAGAGAGTATCTGTCCTTCATTCAGCGGCCAGTCCAGCACAAACCGCGACTCTATCTTCCCAAAAGGCAACCCTGAAAGGCACATGGTTAACCCACCGCTGGAGCAGCTTTGGCTACTTGAACTTTCCAAGGAGAGGAGAAGAGATCCTGGCCATTTTCCCTCATTCCCACAAGCCCAGGAACCCACATGGGAGCACAGGTTGCTCTGGTCACACCACAAGCAGGAGGACATGGGTGAAGCTGCCCGTTGGGGACCATGCCGGGGCTGGTGAGGAGCTCAGCCCCAGCGTCCCAGGCAGAGGCAGGTGAGCATGGGCCACCAACCTCCCCGCAGCCCGTGGAACCGTCCGCTGCTCTGCGCTGGGAGGACGTGGCTGAAATCACCTCCAGCCTGGCACAAGTTATTTTCCCCAGTGCTCAGGCTCCTCTTTTACTGATGGTTTGGCCCTTCTCTGTCTCTTGTGAAGGGGACAGAGCACCTGGATGGTGGCAGCGGCTGTCACTCTACTGTTTTTTTTCTCAGGATATTCACTCTGTAAAGGGGGAATGGATCTTCTCTGCTCCATGTTAGGCAGCAGACACAGGCTCAGCTGTCCCATTAAAAACAATGATCTACGCAAGGATTAAGAGTGCCAATAAAAAAAACCCCACAATTGTTTTTTTTTTCTTCCAGTTAGAANATTAAAAACAATGATCTACGCAAGGATTAAAAGTGCCAATAAAAAAAAACCCACAATTGTTTTTTCTTTCTTCCAGTTAGAACAAACTGAACAATATCTTTTTTTTCCCCCCATTTTGTTCTGCCAAAACAAAACAAAACAATTTTCTTATCAAACTGTTATTGCACCAGAACATTGCTTTAATCCACAACAAAAGGTTTCATCTTGTGGCAGACGCACAAGAATCAAACGGGAATGAAGGACCGGCTGCACCTCTGTCTCTGCCCTCCCTCCCCAGAGTCGCCAGTGATGGGGACGCTTCTGGGACCTGAACTCCAGGCTCCAGCCCCAGCTCTGCCTGAAGGGGTTTCAATGTGCATCTCCTGCGAAATGAGCTAGCCACTGCGCTATGCCATTCTCTCGCTCTTGACAGATGATGTTTTAGTATTTATAAAAATGTGTTTCAGAGCTGTAAATACCGAGGAAACATATGCTGGGATTTTTTTTGCCCTGATGGTTAAGGCACTCTGTTGGGGTGAGAGAATCATAGTTCAAATCAATGGAGGCAGAAGACGACTGAATGCAGCTCTCCCATGTTTTCCTTGACAACATTAATCACTGGACTTTAAAAAAGCAGCAGGGACATTATCTGTTCCTCTGTCAAGATATGTCTCCTCCTCAACAGCCTAACCATGTTTGCAGCTGAAAGCACTTGGCAAATTTGATCCAAGTCCATGTAAATTTTGAGCTGTATGAAACCTTGTTTTGGCAAATTTTCCATTTGTACTACTTGTAAATTTAAATCCTGTTTTGCTGTGCTGTTGTGCAAGAACAATCATTTACAAAGAATCATTCAAAAATAAGCAGTGTATTTATTCATATTTTTGTGAAAACTGAACACATTTTGCATATGAAATATTTCCTGTGTTAAATTCATTCTCACTGTGCTGGTTTCTACCCAAGCTTCTCCATACTAATCAGTACCCAGTATATTCAGCACATTCAGACTGATATATACAGGATGATAGTGGTTTAGTACAACTACTAAATTATTCATGTCAAAACATATGTTGCACTAACACTGCCAAAGTGTTTATAAGCAATATGTCTGGAAAAAAAAAATAAAAAGAGGAGAGAGAAGGCTGATCCGCAAATTAAAACCAAAACATCTTGTAAAATTATCAGTAATAAATTTGGCACACGATGTAGTAGTGCGCTAATGAAAATTGCTGAATACACCAAAATAGGAGGCGATGTCCATTAGGTGAGAATCAAAATACCACGTTGGAGGAAAGAACTGAGCGTTGTTAAAAAACCAAGGATTGGACAAAAGGGAATATGGCAAAGCTGAAGGTTATGTTCACAGTTTGTTTATAGGGCCAAATAAAACAAGGGGCGAGTAGAAGAGCCTGTGATTTTATTCAGGCAAGAAAGAGACAGTGGGCAGAAGCAGTGACACTAAGCAATGAAGTGACACATCCAAACTTGCATCCTAAACCAGGGGAAGAACCAGGAGCACACATCTATGCAGCATCAGGCCAGTGAGCTTGGATCTCAACGTGGCACCTTTTCTGGTGCTCACATTGCTATTACAGGACAAACAGACTCTCTCATAGATGGCACCGTGCAGACACAAGTCTCCTGCTCAGGAACTGTCCTTAGACAGGCATACCTTACGTTAACTTCAACCGCTAAAACACTGCCAGGGTCACCTGTTCTTCGTAGATACCATGTAGTCAGGGCTGCTCCCTGCTGGGAATATTTGGTGTCATTTCTAAACTCCTCTCTGATCCATCTTTTTCAAGAACTTTGAAGGTCAGCAGAGAGCAACACGTGCGGCGCGCAGATGTAGTGGGCAGATTAGCTAAGTGACCTCAGAAAGGGAACAAAGTGTGCTGCGCTTTCAATCAGCATCTTTTAAAATCTGTTAACTAACATTGAGATATTTGCTCTGACACCAGGGTTTCCATGGTAATTCTTGGCCTCTCGACTGTGGGGACAATTTCAGCTAGTCCCAGCGGGCAGAATGGCCTTAAAGATACCTTCCCCCCAACTTCAGTGGCACTGTGTTAAAGAGGGACATTTAATATAGAAATTCCCTCCATGTGTTTAAGTGTCACTACATCAGAAAAGAATCTGACCCTGCGGTTTATGTTTTTTTTTCAGCCGTCCAGACTATTTGCTGCACAGATCAGATCCCGGGAAGAGCTGCAGTATGGTACCGATGGGGATAGGGAAGAGGGTGCTCAGCACCCTTGGCAGGCTGCGTGTCACGGGGAGCCCTGTGGTGCTAAGGGCAAGGGGTGCAAATGTTCCTTCCCGCTGGTAAATCTACCGCCAAATTGGATGATGCTGAGATTAAAGACGGGAGATGCGGGATGGTGTTTCTCCCAGATTATCATGAGCTCTGTCTGTAGCTGGAGCGCAGCTCTCACGCAGCGCAGCAGCTGGCTGCCGGCTCCAGCTGTGGGCTCGCAGCCCGTTCTCCACAGGCCTCCCGGGACCCAGAAAAACCCCTGCTCTTGGATGGCCTTCTGCTACAGACAGCAGGAAGGTGTCAGGCCATGCGAGCAAAATCCTTTCTTCTAATTGCCAACTGCCAGTTGCTCCCACAACAAAAACTCTTGTGCACCTTTCTAACCGTCTGAACTGCATTTCATGAACGTGTATTCTTCCTTGAAATACAGTACAGCTATAAAACAAACACACAGATAACATCTGGTCACCTGTTTGTGCAACTAACCTGATTATATTTTATATACGTTTCAGCACTGCAGTGGTTTACTTTCCTGTAACTGGAAAGAATTGCAAATACGTAAACAATATGCCTATAAATATTATGCAGATAATAGTACTACAATGTAAATACTGCATCTATTTTACAAAGCATTATATATGTTATATATGATATGTCAGTATATTATATGTTAGATATGACATGCACATATAAAGATGTATGCACCTGTGTACATCTATACAAGAAGATTATGGAAAGGCTATGAGTTTTTGTTTGCTGTAATAATGAAGCAAGCAAATACTCCCTTTAATTATATCTATAATGCAGAGGGGCACAGAAATAAGGAGCCTCCTTAATATGTCTGTAAATGTTAATGATATGAACCACCTCTCTGCACTATTGAGTGGTTTTATAGCAGCGTGTCATTGTGACACATAACACCTCGAAATTTCTATCAGCATATTTCATACTGAACTTGCTCGTAAGTCCATCGGTTTCTGGTGTGTAGTACTTGCTCTTTCTTTTTTATTCTGCTGTTTTGAATTGAGTGAGAGAAACTCAGAACAAAAGGCCAGGGTCAAGTTCGCGCAAATATTGAGCGTGTGCTGCAAAGAGCATTTCCATTTTGCTGCCATGAGGGCTGCTGTCAGTTAGCACAAAAGCACGTTGCAGGATACCTATAAGACCCAGCCCAAGCAGGCTTCATGCACGCGACCGTACAGCTCTGACGGGTTCAAACTGCAGTTTTGCGTGATGGCACATTCCTCTCTGTGGGGTTATTTGCACCATCTGCCTTCAGGGTGGATACTGAGAAGTGCCACGCAGTAGGGGAAGAGGCAGGAATTCACACCAGACCCCCCTCCCTCCCCGAAGAAAAATCTCTGCCGACACATTTAGCAACCTGAGCAGAACCACAGTATCGTCAAACAGGAGACAATAATTGCTGCGAGGCTAATGAACCATGCCATGTGGCTACAACTGGAAGAGGAACAAGCAGTCCCTGCTTGGCTCCTCTGTCATCCCATGGGGCTACTCGATGCCGGTCCCCAGGGACACATGCCACTCACCCTGCCAGTCCCTGGGAAAGGTGCCCGGGACCCCCAGGGCTCTATGTGGGGGAGCACCTGCCTGGCTACCGTGGACTGCAGAGATGTTTGGGGCTCCTGGGGAAAGGCAATGCAAGGCAGGCCAAAACTGTCCCTCACATACCTGGGACTGATGAAACCAAAGGGGATGGTTTCCAAATTCTTACCTTTCTCTGAGATTTTTCTTTCTGATGTCTTTAATTCTACTTGGAGTGGAGGAGCTGTGATTTGCTTGTGACCTGCACAGGCTGTCTTGAATAATGTATTTATCTGAGATATAATCAAATATGGCAGCCAACAGGACTCTGATTCCCTAACAATTTGCTCCAGTTTCTTTTTCATTCATGAGGTAAATAGTTTATTTGGGTTCTTTTCTTAAAACAAAGATATTTTTTCTCTTATTCATCTCCAGACATGAGCTATCACATATTTAATAAATATTGAGTCTTAAAGTCTTCTCTGAGACAAATCTCTTGTAGGCTTCAGTATGAGCTTTGCATAACTCCTACAGAATTATTAATGTATTTGGAGACTGAGTTTTATCTCTGTTTCTAGCTCTCCTATTTAATTTAACTACTTATATAAAATGAAAATGAAACTTGCAACCATCTTCAACTGAAAGTCTGAAACCTTACCATCATGCCAAGATAGCTGTCTAATATAGAGCTGAAGCAACAGGAGGAAATAGGAAAATAAACAAGTCCAATACACACTTGAAAGATAATTATACCTAGAGAAAGGGATGCAAGGAAAAGCAGCATCATTTTTCAGGAAGTTATGCACTAAAAAGAGCTATTACAGACAAAATGAGTTGTTCCTGTTGGTTTTATTATGTTGGTAAGAAACAAGAACATTTCTAGTTTTGAGATGTACTATCATTTCCTACCAGGACTGTTTTTACTAATATCTTTTAAATACAAATAATTTGTGTTTCTTGTTTGAGAAATATTTTATCTTAGTTTTGCTTTGCTCTCCTTTATGGTTCCAAGACAATAAAGAAATAGGACAATGAATTTAGTTAACTTATCACGCATGATGTTCTCCATCAAAGACAGACAGACACCAGGAATAAACACACCAAATTCCAGTCATTAATCACATTGCTTTTAATCCTTCCATTTTACAATTTATTTATTGTCCTCTTAGATTTTGCAGAAGTTTACAACAGATACATGTTTTTCCTTCTACCTGCTAATTTCAGGCTGACAGACTCACTGCAGCTACTATAACAACAGTTGTATTTAATTAGAACATTCTTGTCAGCTGGGGAATATGCGGCAGATATTATTGAGTAGAGTTTCTGTCCAACATCTCCCTGGTGGAGGTAAGTGCTAGTAGCAATGAGAACCTCAGTTCCCAGCTCTAATCCCCTCTTCCTACAGTTGTTTACCACTGAGAAGGAACTCAAAACCCAACACGAATGGTTGTTGGGGAAAACACCAGGAAAGCATAGATCTGAGGGTGTGCCAAAGGAAGACGAGGATTTGGACTCTTTTCTGTCAGCTACTCTGGGCTGCTGACGTGGCCAGTGGGCTTTTGGGAGGAGTGGCTGTGTTACAGGGTCATCTGGGGTGCAGAAAATTGCGCACTCCTGAAGATGCGAAACCTGTGTCTTCTGGGGGTTACAAATCAAAACCTGGCCCACGGCTCTCTCTATTACATTCAGTGACATTACCCTTTTTGTTGCTGCGTTGTACTGCATTCCAAAACTATATATTAACACTGGTTAACTTGTTACTGGATGACACCTGGCACTGTATTGGAAAATCATTCAGCTTGTACTACTCACAGCTTTATGAAGACCGAAATTGATTTAGCATAAGTACATGTGTAGCCGTGTGTATGCATGCAGGTTTATGTATAAAAGTGATCTCTAACCATCCTGTTTAAAGAGATAGCAAGGTAGATGTGTGAGTATGTGTGTACCTGAACATACTTATGTGTTTGTATGTAACACAGTATGTAATGTGTTCATAAATACAAATGAAAGATGTAACTACTTCAAAAAGTCAGTACTTGCACCAAATTTTGCCTTTTACTGATGATTTCCATTTTGTTTTGTAACTGAGCAGTGAAGAACGGTGACAGGACTGGGTGAAAAAATCGTATCTACTTTCAAGGTATTTTAATCTGAGAAAGTATCTAACGCTGCTGTGGAGAGATGGGAAGACCGAGGGGAGGACCAATATGAATAGAATGGTTCAGATATGAGTAACAGGGAAGGCTGAGGGGAGGATGATATGAACAGAAGAAAACCTCTCCCTTTCTCAGGAGCTCTAGTACGTCTCTGTAAGATGCATGGCTCGCTGAATCCATGGGACTGAGAGAGCCAGAGATAACTCCCTCGAAAACGGAAAGAAAAGACAATATGATGAAAAAGGCTGTGACAAAAAAATAAATAAAAAATCTGTCCCCCAAAATATCACAAGCCTAAACGGTTCCATGTGTAAATATCATATGTGTACTATTTGTCCAAGATTATTTGAGTTTTCATGAGGGATTTCATCCTTAGGCTTTTCTGTTCAGATCCCTGAAAGCTCAGTCAACGTCTTATTAGATGGAACTTGGTTTAGCTTCAGGCTTGTCTGCCTGCAGATGTAAACACCTTATGTAAACTTTTCAAATAAGGGTGAAGAAAGCACCCTTACTTATGATGAAAGAAAGCCTTATTTAGTTGTGGAATATTTCTAATATAAGATAGCATAAGGTTTAATGAATGAACACAGGATACTTTTTTTTTTCACAAATCTGTAATTTCAGGGCTCTGTTTTGTCTTTGAACACATGATTAATCTCAGTGTGGGATTTACAAAATCCGCTTTTAGCCATAGGATATACTCAAAAAAAGAGGAAGTGAAATGTGGCTTGTGCTAAACTTAGCAGCTTCAGCAATTAATCAACTTTATTCATTGATTTAGTCAAGTGAAATAGTTTGCTAGGTTAGTATAGGAATTGTTACTGCAATTTTGAATACTAATATGTATCCAGCCAAAGGGGCTTTAGAATAAAGAGGCCAGTGTGATTTATTTGTAATCCCTTTAGTTGCTTTTTTATTTGTTCTTTCAGATTGCAGAGACTAAAGAATATGATACTTACCCAAACCCTTGGATTATTTCTGTGCAGAAGATTTGACCTTAATGCTCTGTCTACGTGTGTAATAAAATCAGATGGGTTCAAATGACCCTGCTACAACGATGCACTCTTGATACTGTCTACTTATTTGAAGCATGCAAGTGTGGTACCTCGTGCCCATTCTTTCTCTGCCTGCACATGATCGGGCACATGTTAGCCTTTATTAAAGAACAAAATTATGGCAAGTCCTATTTATCCTGGGAGCATGATCAGCAGGGGAATGAGTTGGTCAAGCTCCCTTTCACTGCTCTCAGGGTGTCTTAGCTACACTTTTATTTCAGCACCTGCCTCCAGATGCTGAAATTTCAATTAAATTGAAATTTCAATTAAAATCAAATGAGGAAGGAACCTTAGAATCCCACATTGTATATTCTTCACCAAGGGGGAACCCATTGGGAACAGTCTCCAGCCCAATGCAACCCATAAATAAGCCTTTGCCTGCTCAGGTCCCAACCCCATTGGCCTCTCCTTTCTCCTGCCATCATTTTGACATTGAAGAGCACTGAGCTGTAAACCTCAGGAGGACATCTCTGATGAGACCACACTGAGGAAATACGCACTCCCAATTGCTACTGACATTCCTCTCATCTATTTGGGGGGGTGTGTGTGTGTGTAAGAGACCGACTGAGTACCCAAGGCTCTAAAATTCATTTCATGCAGAACGGAGTCTGAGCTTTTAAAGGAGGGGAGGGAACAGAAAGTAGATGGTTGGAAATAATGTTGAAGGAATGCCATTTTATTTTGTATAATGTTAAGGATGAGGATGTGAATGAAAACATTTAATGAATGTGAATATGCACTATTAGGGACACCTAATAATGATATTTGACTTTAAAAACTGGTTTTAGCAGAAGCAAGCAAAGACTCTCAAGTCTGAGGCAATTTGAATCCTCGGAAAGACAGGCATAATCTTCCCATGTCTTCTGCAGCGTCATATACGGAAAATGCTATTCTACGTTTTCGAGTACACTTTTCACCAGTGGCTTTTAAACTATTTTACAAAGCATGTAATCATCACTGCTCATGTTTCACTGACAATATGTGGGACCAGAAAATGAAATGGTTTGCTGAAAGTCACTTCAGGTCGGCAGTGGTCCAGATTCTATGCAAGTGCTTTACCGTGTTTCCCCTGCTTGGGAGATTATGAGAATATTGACTATCATTCCCTACTGCTACATTTTGCTGTTCTTGTCATCCTGTAACTTAATGTGTAAAGATACACTGAAAAACAAATGAAATCATAGAATCATAGAATCCTTTTGGTTGGAAGAGACCTCTACGATCATCGAGTCCAACCATTAACCCAACACTGCCAAGTTACCACTAATGCTTAGGATCACCTGGCCATAAGGCTGAGTAGCAAGTATATCTGCGTAAGAACAAAATGAATGGCTGTCTCGCAGTACACACAGACTGATCTAGCAAATTAACAGTTACTCAAATTTACTTCTGATGTCAAAATACTCAGAACAAGTCCAGATGCAAGAGCTAGTCAAGGACATCACTAATATCAGCTGCACGATGAAGACTGTCAGCATGTTCTCAAACGCTTGAATGAAAATATCCGGCAGGAAAATCCGAAATAATGGCTAACTTCACATCAGGTCTTACAGTCTCAATGTAACTGAGCAATTCTACCCTGATCCTTGCAGAAACGTATGCACCAGAGGTCTTTTGTTCAAACTTGAATCCCTAACCCTTTTGTTGTCCCCTTCCAAATTAAAAGGAGCTTTCAAGAGTAGTAATTAGCTAGAACCAAGAAACATTGCACTTTGAACTCCACTGCTGAAAAATTCTAAGTCAACTCTGAAAATTTTTATTTTTACTCTTGTTCATCTTATTATATTGGGGCCTGTGCTTTTTTGACTTATATAATTATACATAGCAATCCTGCACATAGCACGGTTCTCTTCTTCTCACCTCTTGAACTAACAATTATATATGCTTGTAAAACGTTACTAGTTAGGGACCTGGATCCTAACCACGCATACTAAGGCCATAAGGTTTCTTTTTAGATTCTGTGCCTCAGATTAGTATTATTATACTAGATAAAACTAACTCTTTCCAAGGTTATCCACTAAAACAAAAAAAAACCCCAAAATTTGTTATAAACCCAAAATTAGTAAGCTATATAGCAGGACGTACAGCATCAGCCAGAAAAACACCATTGCTTATTGTCAGACAAAAATATTCAACAACCAGTTAAGCCACACTTGCTTAGGAAGATGGAAGGAAAGACGAAGACGAATTCCATAAGAACACAGAAACTGGTGAATTTAAGCAGTTTATTCAATACTTTTCCACTCTCTGAAAGCTACTGTTATTCTTGCATGTGATTGAACATGGAACAGCTGCAGCCTAGGTCATTATAAACCTAAACAAAATCAGCAGGGGTCATTTAAAGTAATCTGCATAAATATTATGACGAATTGCTATTTCAGCAGTACATGGTACTTGCCATTGGTTTAAAGGAATACCCTTGTACATTATATTATCTTGGGCTTAATGTTTTTCTAGTCAAGCTCCAGGCATCTCCTACAGTTGCTCATTTCTCATGAAGCTCAATAACAAATGCACCATTTTAAATAATTCAGAAGTGATCATTTCACTTCCTCCATTGCAGGAGTTTGGTTGTTGGGTGTTTTTTTAAATATTACCTAAACTTACTGGACAAGGCCACAGGGATCAAAACTTGTCTCAGTAATTCCCCTCAGAAATTGTCCTGGTGTGTCCCAAAGGACTACGAGACAAATAGACGCAGCTCCCTTCCATACAAGCAGATATCCTCAGGAAACATTGCATTGCTCTCTTCTGACTGAGAGCAACGTATACTGGTCTGTTTAATTGCTGCACGGAGGTAGATTAAAGTTTGGGAACGTTATCTTGCTCAGGCACTTTCTGGGGTAGATTTGCCAGCTGAGACTTTTCTGAAGCAACAGAAGTAAGCGTACAGATTTTTGGGTCTGATGCGAGTACTGCTAAAAATGAGTGAAAAGGTTAATTTTGTCTTGAAATACGCTATACGCGGTTGGAAGGTCATGGCCACATGAGTGCCCTAACTGCCTTTCGTCGTGCCGTTCTGGGTGTCTGCAGGCTGAGCAGCGAGGGCCGGCGGGGCTGCCAGGTGGGACGGTACCGCCTGTGCCACTGACGGTCACCAAAGCCAGCCGGCACGGCCGTCCCCATGGCCACCCTCTCACTCCTGGGGCTCAGCCCTTCACTGGTGCAGGGAGACCAGAGACCGGCTTCCAGCTTCGCCGTAGGGTATTTAGTCCTCTGTGGCCAATGCTTGTGATAGTCTGCTCCACGAGCTGGTGTTTCACTACACAAATCTAAGCTAGATAGCTGATTAAACTATTTAGGTCACATAATTTAACAAGTTACTAAATATTACCCAAGCCTCAGGTCCTTGGAAAAGGAGGCAGCTACTTCTGAATCGAGCAGAGAAAATATTTTCCTATCTGAAGACAGATCAGAGAGTCTCGTAGAAGGAAAAAATAAGATGGTTCCTGGATATCGTGAAACGACTCATCAAAACAAATCAGAGCACTGTTAGGAGCTTTAGAAATCCACCCAAAACATTGAGTAATATATGAGTACATTTATAAAATCTTTAAATCAGTGTTGCATTTAACATATGTGATCTGTGAAAAGGACAGAGATTTATAAAATCTTTTTTACTCAAGGCTACTTTCAGAGCCCATGGATACTGCCATCCAGAGAAATGCAGTTATCTAGTATATACTGATAATGTTATTTATACCATTCTTTTTCCAATTATTCAAAGAAACAAGGTAATCCCAGATATTCCAGTATGTTAGCACTTAAACATCCCAAATCAAGTTAATCTGTTCTATAACTTCTCTGACTTCTCAGGGTTGCATCAGAGAATAAAACGGTCCACTGCAGCATATGAAGTCTTTTATAATTCAACGGTAACCATCCTTCTTAAAAATTCTCCTAAAACATCTACATCAAATTCAGGAGGTGAAATTGTCCTAGAACAGAACTTCAGGCTATAAAAATAAATCTACAACGTAATTATTTTGGGGAACAACTGGCAATTAGGAAATACTAAATTCAAGGACACAGTCAGGCATTTTATGACTTTGCTAAAAGTCAGAGGTATGATTTACTTTTTTGTGTTTGATTAGGTCATCAGATAAATAGCACAATTAGGAATAATAATAAAAACCTTGCAGTTTAGTAGAGACACCAGCCAGCTTTCTCTCACAAAGAGGAAACATATGTGCCTTTGTGCAACCCATAACATAAAATATGTTTCAGGTGACATATGCTATCTTTCCTCTTTGGATTCCTTCGTAGAACCCATATCCCCTCAAAACCTTTTTTTTCCCCAATTGCTTCTTTGCATCAGTCATACTCACATTTTTTAGTCGTAAATTTGCATTTTGGACATCATTTTTTGTGAGACATGACAGGGTCATAAAATCAATTCCAATGAGCTGTGCAAAATTAACAGATGAAATGGTGCGTTAGGTTTGTTTTCACCACCACCATCATTAAGTACAAGGCTGGCTCATTATGGGGAGACAATGTTTAATCATCCTCCAAATTTTGCAGATGGATTTACGTCTGTGCATATCCTCTTCCGTGATGCTCAACAGCCAGGCACAGTCTGTTCCAACCGTCTGTAAACAGGACCCAGTTCAGCAGGCTGCAAAGCACTGCAACACGTGTTTGTGTATCACTGGTTTCAGAGGAGTTTAAGCCCATAGTTAAAGCTAAAAACCCCACGCTAAGGCCACACGCTAACGGAGACTGGCTTTGTGCATGGGCATCGATGCCTTTGTGAGCTGAAGTTCACCACGAGCTATGAGGGCTACACCGAGATGTAGCAGTCCTGACAACTGCATCTTGATTAGCCAGTGCTGCTACTGCAAATGAAAGGGTAGGAAGAACAAAAAAACCCAGAAGAATCCCCAGAGTATCAAAAAGCAGGAACAAACGGTGAATAGTCATTTTCTTCACAAGATTAGAAGACATTCTAAGAAGAATTAAAAATATATATCAGCCTGTGCTTACCATTTCCTTGTCACATTCCTGGCAACAACTGGGGGTTAAATTATACTTGAGGGAATCTTATTTTGGTCTAATTTCTCAGCATAATTATTTCTCTCCCGAAGGGATGACGTGTGGGGGAGGCACTGCAGAGCTTTGAGGTTCCTTTCCTCAAATGAGACAAATGAGCAATGACGCCCAGGATTTTGCCAGTGGAACTTCATCCCAGCCTTGTCCTTCAGCTTCTCAGCTGAAGAAATTGTGAAAAGTGTAACCTGGCTTCTCACAAAGAGGAGCCTCAGTAATGCTAAATCTAGCACCAAACCTAGTTTTCTAAGTTTTCACCTACTGGCAGCAGATTTAAATGGTGACTTTAGGAAAACATATGCGACTCATTGGACAAAATTGTTGGAGAGTATAATTCTATTATTGCTATTTGAGGTTACAGAGCATGGGGTTAGTTTTCTTTATTGGACTATATTATTTATTAAAAAAACTATTTTTTTTTTCTTTAGATAATCCAGAAAGAGTATCAAGATTAAGAAGCCTGTTCTCTCTTTATCATTGTGTGCTTGACATTGGTTGGATCTATCTCACAGCTATGAAGAAGAGCACAACAGCTGCTTAATGCCATGGCAGAAAGAGGACATCTGGTATATGGTTACCACTGGCTAGAAAGAAGCAACCAGAAAACCCAAGCTCTCCAGAGAATAGAAAACAAACCACGACAATGAGGCAAAAGACTTGGGTTCAGTCTCAGTCCTCAAAGGGCCTGTTGCTTTTCAGGTCAGTGAGGTCTAGGTGGTGCTCATATGACATTTGGGTCATGTATCATACAACTGATTGCTCAAATGCTCAACACTGACAAAGCTATTTACTGCAAATTAATGCTTTCTTAAAAAAACATTAAGAGAAGCCACTTCGTAGGTTCAGAAAGAAGAGATGGTAAATGGTGAGATAGTAAGAGTGAATGATGATGGCGGGGGACGGAGGGGGATCAAATGGGGAAACACAGCAACTAAAGGTAGATGTCCTCTTTCTGGGAAATCACACATACCTCATCCAGGACCCACCGTGAAGAACAAGTCACTCAGATGACGTACTGCAAGGCCCTTTTACTGGGTATTAACCAAGAAATAAACTCATCCATTTTTTACCCAGAAGCAAAGGTTGTTTCAGAAACCGGGCTACAATGCCGTTGGAGCTCACTGGAAACCAGGGATGTAGAACAGGCTGTGCCAGTAAACAGAAAAAATACGGGCAGGTATGGATCAAAGATTAAAACTTTTTTCCTAAATGAGGAATGTAGGAAAACCATTCAACAGAGGAGAGCAAATAAATTATACGCTATTACTTGTATCCTCTGAGGATGGCAGATATGGAACAACCCAATATAAACACAGAAATCCTAGACGAATGACAGTAAGATGATCCAGGCGACCCTGAAACTGGTACCGTTAATGAGACTTCTTGCTCTCTAACCTTGCATAAATTTAGTGGCAGAGCTGTGAGGCAAAGCACCTTTTTCGTCAAATTAGTATTATAAAGAAAACAAGTTGTTAATTTTCTCTGACATTTTTTATATAATCTACCATGTATTAAAACCCAGGAAACTTTAATAGGATTATTTTTTAACGCTCCCAAGTAACATGCTTTGGGGGCTTTTTCTACAAGGATAAAATTAAAAGAAATTATCCGAGCTTTCTTCATTTGAGCAATCTTCTAACAGCTTGCTGTCTCATTTCTTTTCCTATATTCTTTAGGAAGGGACTAGACACATTTAATTCAGGATATAAAACTTAGCAAGGCCTGCACCTTTTCTTATTCTGCATTTAAGAGACTTGCAGATTCATAGTCATGCTCTAAATACAAATCAGCCAATACATAAATAATGATGCATTATTATTATTTTATTATCATTAATAAATAATAGCAACAACAAGAAATTTTGCCTGAGTCAGAACTCCACAGTTTGAGTCCAAGACTGGAGTTTATTCTCTGATGGGAGGAGAACCAGTAATGATGGGATGATATGGACCAGAGTACGAGGCACCATTTCATATTGATAAGCCCATTTTTCCCAGGAGAGCGATGCAGTACAAGAAGTGACTTGATGCAGGAAAGCCATAGGCTTATGTGGGTATACCTGTGCTGTAGATTCACTCTTGTGGACATGCAAAAAAAAGCATGATGGCAAGTTATACAGAAATAAACACACTCTTCTACTCTCTCTCCCTCTCTTCCCAGGGAAAAGATGGTCTTTTAAATAGACTTGAAAGCAGGGCTTTTTCATGCTGAGGGCAAATTCACAACAATCAGAGACCAGTTAATAATGTGGGCATCTGAGAGCAAGGCCTTGTTATTCAGCTACAAATTAAAGTAGGGGATGGGCAACTTCTGTCTGGCTGTGAGTAAATAACAAAAAAGATTACTGGCCACAGCACAAGCTAGGAGCTGAAAAGAGGATTAATGTGGTGTTTTCCAGCAAGACGGCTTTTTTTCCCCAAGCTCTAGAAAAGCTACATTAAGAGTAATCTAAGCTTTTATTTCCAACAATGCCAGGAGAACATTTCACAGCCAAGAAGCCATTTCTTCTATCCTAGAGCGCGCCGAAGGAGCTCGCATCACTTCCCCACACAGCACTGGCGACTGCTTTGCAAAAACAAGTAGCAGCTTATCAGGCAGAGACAATAACGGGAGTTATTTCTGAACAACCACCATATTTAATCATGCGATTTGGAGGCGTACCTACTGTTGTACCAGGGCAGGAGAGCGCTGCCAACTCAATGACTACTCCGGCTGGCAGCGGCACTGTTCAGCGGCGGCGCTTGCTCTACTTCGTGCACTGAGGTGCTGCCGGGTTTTGCATACAAACCCAAAGTGTCAGGGGCTGCTTAGGACTTAAGAGGGTGACGGTCAGAGGTTCAGACGCAGCTGTACGCGTGTGTGCCAAGGTCAAGTAGCAGGTGTTTCAAGGCTAAAACTTCTCATTCAACTCCCACGCAATTTTGCTTTGCAAAAAGCTATCTTGCAGGCTTTGTCTGATGAGCTCAGGTTTCCCCCAGGCTGCTTCTTTATCACTAAAGTTAACAGCAAAATGCCACACATGGGATAGTCAATGAGACTGCCAGTGAAAGTCAGGCTTCCACCTCAGACCTCCCTTAGCATTGAATGGTTCACCTGGAGAGCATCCAATGTGAAAGAATTGTTGAGAAAAAGCATCTGTTTTTCACAGGACAGACATCCCCTCCCCAAAATCCACCCCAATTCGGTCCGATTCCACAGACAAAATGACATCTGAAGACCACTGTTTTTATCTCAAAAGTCCACTGCATGATGTGGAGGCTGTTGTTAGGGCTGGTAACCCTGATGAAGATATGCCATATATACAGGACTCCACATATATACAAATATCCATACATACAGGGCTTCCTAAGCATAGCGAAGTGCTTAAGAATGAACAAAAAAAGAAAAAAAAACTTAAAATAACACGATCGGGGAAGTCTGAGCTCTGGGAGTTTTGAACCAAATTCCAAACTCTCTGAGTCGGGTTATGCTGGTGCAGGACCATAGTTTGCTGACAAGTATGCACAATGTACTTGCACAGAATGAATTTGTTTCCTGCAGTCAGAGAGCTTTCTTTTAATAAAAAGAAAGAAAACAGAACACACTGGGGAGCTTAGGGGAAGCTTAGAGGGGTTTCAGACATCGCGTTTGCATTATCATCTTTGCCTAAGTTCATACCAAAAAATCAAAATGGGTACAACCCATCAGAGTAATAGAGAAAATGGATGTAGGAAGAAAAAGAGGAGGTAAATGAATACCTATGAAGTTAAGTTGATTCTAAAACCGTACACTAATTTTGGAGATTATCCACCTAATGAGCACAGGTTGAATGCAATGACCTACACTGCTGTAATCTCATGCTGTCCGCAAGATCGACATTAAAGACATGGATCCAACAGAACGATCACATCACTGATGACATAAAACATAAGTAGTAACTTTGTCTGTTAGAGGACATGATTTAGCAACACCAGGCATGAAAGCCGAATGCAGACTACTCCTCAAATGTTGAAAACTCATGCCGAATCTCTTAATCAGATGTTTTATAAGTTTAAATTTCAGTGAACTGTGAAGACTTTAAAAAGTGACCGTACTACCTGCTTGTAACAGAAACCGCGTTATCACCACTGCATTGCCGTCCAGTTCATGCAAGCAAATGTCACACTCGAGTCTCAGACAGGCTTATTTCACAGTGACAAACAACAAGTCTCTTCAGACAGCTTGTCCTATGCCTCCTTGGAGGAAACGGCAGGTCAAGTTTGAAACTGTTCTAAATAAAACAGTACAGAAAAAGGCAAAAAAGTGAGGGGAGGAATAAAAATATACATTAGGATGGTCTGCTTTCTATTACATTTTTTTCCAGGGCTATTACCAGCATTAGATCTCCAGTGACATCCAATGATGTATCTCAGAAGAAACCCTCCCACCCTCCATGTCATGACAATCTGTCACCAAAATGCTGAGGGATGTGTAAGGGAAGGTTTCCTTTCAACCAGCCTTCATGGTTCAACCTTCCTACGCTGTTCTGTATTGTCACCAGAGGCACCGGGATCTGAATCCCTGCACTCATCCAATTTGAAGCAGGCATTGATAATTAATTTCCACCGAGGGTTATAAACCCTTTCAAACCTATATTTAGGCCCTTCGTTATAATGTTTTGATAGACCACATGATCCTTAGGCAGCTGAAATAGCCATGATTCTTCCAACTCGGCTGAGCAGCACTCATTCGCCCCGATGAGTAATGCGGCAGGGCAGCTTCCTCCGCGTGCCTTTTGCTGCCTCGCGTGTGACTGATGCTGTCAGGCAGAGGAATGTTCCTCATGTATTTCAAGTAAAATTAAAGGGCTTTTACAGAGGATTTCAGCTAACCTCCCACACTAAGCTGCAGATTCTGAAATAAGCTCAACTTCTACAAATCAAGAGGAATCCAGATGGGGAGCTCGTTAAATAAGCACAAGCTGAATCTGAGGTGGGTTTATGGTTTTGGGGCTTTTTTTTCTTTTTTTTTTTGGTAAGCAACTTCTATCGCCTATTGCAAATCGACTGTCACAGTAACAGATCGAGTTCTTCTGCAAGGAGCTTGCTAGACATTTTAGGAGTAGACTGATTATTTGTGCATACTGCATTTTGCAATTCTTGATGTTTATGAGTTATTGGCCTAGTACTCTGAAAGATTTGTCATCCTCTCTTAGAAAAACATTAGAAGATGTTACATGTAATAACACATTATGCTAACAATCCCAGGCTGACAACTTCTTGAGAACAATTTTCTTCTCCTAACATGAACTGAATTTTATAAATGTGGCCGTTTTCTTCTTTAAAATGCAAAGATCCTGCTGTTTTCCAAGAATATATATTCTAAGTCTTCCAAAGCTTAATGCTAGAATTATTCCACCAGGGTTCTGTAATGACTTAACATTATTTAATCATTTCCTGTCGGTTCTGACTTGTCTTCAGTGCAGTAAAAAAATTGCTTCTGTTCAGGAATTCTCTTTCATTTGTTTTGATGTGATTGATTTAAAAATTATTAAAGATGGAGGATTAAAAGTGCAGGAATAAGATATTCAGGGCCACGTTCTGATCTTTTTACTCATAGGAATGAGTCCATTAACATGAAGGTAACTAACGTGGGGAAAGCAGATGTTAGAGCAGGACTTGGACTCCAGTGTCCCTCAAAAACGTGACAGCATCCAGCACTCCCTGTCTCTATTGGAGCTTCTTCAAATTTTGCCTTCCAACATATGTATAAGGTGGTTTTGGCCTATTGAGGCAGAAGGTCTGTAAATTTAAATAGATAAAGGAATTTAATTTGTCATATCTGAAATGCTTATTTGCAACAAGGGTCCAACTACTGATTCTTCATCTGGTACTGTGGATTTCTGTTTCTCCTTTTGAGCCCTAAGAGCATCTACCAGGGCTTCAAACTTTCCTGAGACCTTCATCCCTAGAAAGCTCGCTGTCTTGGGGGCTGTGTGAAATGACTTGCTCTAGATCCTTTGGCTCAGATGTACTGCTTCTGCTCCCATGACCTGGATCTCGTGTGACATCCAACAAAGGTCCAACAAAGTATCATTTGGTGGATGTCAAGACAGGCAAAACATTAATAAGTAGTCAGGAAATAGGAAAAAGGCCCTTTTAAATACAGAATATAGCTCAAGAATTGGCTTGCATCAAGTCTAACTCTTGCTTCCTCCAAACTGATCTTCCCAGTCCTAGTATGAAGCCTTTCTGTTCAGAGGTCCCAAGGGTTTCATTAAAGAATGACAAGATCCTTCTTCTAAAATCAGAAATGCAATTCTAGGTCCAACAGTCAGTGTTGGTCACCCTGTTTGGACTCCCCTCATACATTATACATACTTGCGTCCATACTGGGTACACCATCTCCTTAGAGAAGCAGGAGATCATTTTGAAGCTTCTTTTAAAAGAGGACTGCCAACACCTTCCCATGTTTACTGAAATGTTTGGAGGCTTTCCAGCGTGGGTGGCAGCTCAATTGTGCTAGCTAGCAAGTCTTTTACAGAACTTGGCACCACTGCTACTAACATGCAGTGGTATGGAAGAAACATCAGTTAAATGTAATTCAGAAGCACTGTAAATACTATAGCACATTGTTTGTAAACAAGCCTCAGCAGGTACAAGGTTTGGACTGGAGAAGTCATTCTGGGAAATTGGTCACCAATGAGAAGACCTGGGGAGAAATAATGTTTCTGAGGGTTTTTTCTCTGTGAACGGGGGCCTCTTCCAGCCTGCAACTCCTCTCCAGTTCTCCAGAACTAAATGTTTTCCCTTCAACTGTCCTTTGTGCTCTCTTCACTTTCCCTGGCTGCTTTTATTCTCTGTTTTCCTCTAGTTCCAGCCTTTTTGCCCCCATTTCCCACCACAAGGCCACTTGTCCACCTTACCACCACCTGCTCCCTCTGCTCTTGTTCCCCTGTGATGTCTCTTGTGGGAGTCCGAGCTGGAATTCATCTCACCCAGCCTCTGCTGAAAGATAGGGATCCGACCCGAAATAGTCATCCACGCACCCTCTATAAGCAATGGGGAGACATACATTCCCGGGCTCTCAGGCCTCTTTATCTAGCCACTGATTTTCAGAAACATCCAGGGACTGCTATGGCCTTGGCTAATTTGATCAGAATTTCCTTGCTGTGAGAGTGAGGATAGTGGACTGACAGAGAGACGGATGCAGAAAAAGATGGATTAGCAATGTGACTGCCTTTGGGCAACCCAGGCAAGAAGTATTTGGTTAAATTTTTCTAAGCTACTCCTTACTCTGGTTGTAAACAAAAGCTCTACATTCATTGATACTTCTTCATCCATACAAATAAATCTATACTTTACATCTTCAACACCTCATATCCCAGCACTGCATGTATTTTTTTTGCCCTTTTCACCTCACAAGTCTCTCCTTTTCTGGTAGACATCACAAACTCTACTGCAAAGAAATGTTTTTCTTAACACTTTGAGTATGATTAATCTGATCTTAACAGCAATTCTCTCACTCACCCTTCTCCAACACACGAAACATAACCTGCTCGAAATCTCCTAGACCTTCCCCATCCACTACTAATCCTTCCACATATATGCTTCAAATGCTGAAGTGTGTAGAGCCGCTGACACCTAACACATCCAGTCTGCTTTCAAAGGGGCACCTTCATCCTGCATCCTTGCACTGAACTCTTCAAAACCTTTCCATTACATTCAGTTCTGTGGAGACTGCAATTTCCCACCCCCTTGCTCAGTGCTCTTACTGTGTCCAGTTTTGGGTGCCAGGAGGGAGCGATGTAAATGATGAGGTATCTAGAAAACATGACCTATGAGGAAATACGTATTGGCTGCTCAGTGTGAGGGACAACAGGATGCTATTTATGTCAGATTAGTGAAAAAGGACTGCTGCAATCAGCTCTCCACATCTACTACGGAGATGACAAGATGTTACAGCCTTCAATTTCAGCAAGGAGCACGTAGGAAAAGCGGAACAGATTGCCTGGGAGGGCTGTGAAGACGCCATCACTGAAGGTGTCTAAGGAAAGATCAGAAGTTTGTCAGAAGCAAAGCAGGTGTATTTGATTCTGTGCCCGGAGGATGTGCTAAGCGCTCTCTTCATGTCTCTTTTACTTTATTACTCCATGACTCAAAGATAAACACCTGTTCAGTAACTTCATTGTGCCTCTTCAAATATCTCTATACAAACCTCGTTCATCATAATCCAGGAGAAAAAAGGACCAGGGCTTATCATAAATTGTGGTCTCTTCTTCTGCCTATTCAGGCACATTAACCCATGCAGTTCGGATCACTCTTCTCTTATCAGCTCACTGACCATACTAACCACATTAATAAACATAAAATGCCCAGCCCTATACTGTACAGTACAAATGGCATTCAAGAAAGACAGCCGTGAGTGGGACGGTAGTAGTGGGACTGACCTTGAAGCCAGTCACATACTCTTCCCAAAACAGGATACAGAGTATGTGGAAGCAGCAAGCCACTTCCAAACCGTTCCCCAAATGCATTCAGAAGTGCTCATGTCCTGCAGGCAAGCCTGGCTTATGGCAGCGAAGGTGTTCTTTGTACTTTTCTTTTTCATAGTCTCTTAACTATTCATTACAGAACAGAAAATTTTATTGTGTAACATGATGCCTGAGTTGAAATTTTGTTGCTGGGCTATTTTTTCTATGAGCCATTTGGGGGAAATTTAGGAAAAAGTAATTACCTTTTTTCCCCCTAATTTTAGTTTTTTCTTTGAAAATGCAGTAGTAATAGCAGTGCCGTAGCAGTGAAGGACTTCTGTGCCCTCAAGCATGTCCGTTTTTTCCATCTACAGTCATCTGGTCCGATGCAAGACATTACATCTCCCCAGAACTTCTGCCTGTTCTTTAAAAGTTCTTATTTTTCAAGCATATGACCCAAACGCTGCACCAATAATGGAGTTGAGAAGAAAAATGTTGTAACTCACTGAAAGCTTTTTACCGTTGAGAATAGGACACAGGCTTTTTGGGACATCTTTCATATTGATATAGACAAAACAAACTGAATAGCTCACAAATAATGATCTTACCTGACATTTCTTACAACACTAAAAGCTCCAGGACTACTACATTGGGTTTTGCAAAAAAAACCACAACCAAAAACCGAGGCTTTTTTGCTTGGCAAAGCTCTGCTGAAGGCTTCCTGGTAGCATACAGTAAATTAAATAATCCCTCAATGGCCTTGGATGCCAGAGGATGACATACAACTTTAGCACTGCAGTAGACTCCTGTAGACACCAAGCTGCTCGCTGGCAGCGGGAAGGTGGTCAGGAGTCTCCAGCACTGCCTCCCTCTCCAACAGAAGCTCTCTGATCACAGCCCCAGTATGCGGCTTATCCTGATCCTTCTCCTCATGTGGCTGAGCCAGGTCCACTTGTCTCATCTAATTTTTTGCTACAGATAATATCCAGCCTTCTGTGTTAATACTGTTTCTTCTACCCCATCCTTCCTTTTGTAATAATGAGATGATCTGGAAGAAGGGTGGCTTGCCATCCCAGCAATAGTTACTGGGATGAAAGGTGGTTTATCTCCTCTCCACACTTGCTCATATATATCTACCAGAGAGAGCTTTCCTTCAGATGTCTTTGTTTTCTTTTCATGTCTGTCCATCATCTCTGACACAGCACCTCAGATAAGTGAAAGCTATAAATGCTAAAGTGACATTTTAACAGATAAAATCATCAGTTCGGATTCATCTTTATGAAAACTCGGCACTAACACACCTGATACTGTCGGGCTACATGAAACAAACTTTGTGCAAACACTGGTAATACCATCCCTAGTGGCCGTTAGCAACAGATGACCTTCCATACATCTTTTGTTATGGTTTATGAACACATTACGCGTATTTGTGCTTAAGTGAAGGGGTTTTGTCACTCATTTTGCTTCTTAAAAGCTTGTGTTTAAGTATGTCATTCATGTGGGCTACTTCGGCATTAAAAAGGTGAGATGGTCACCTGAAGGAAAGCGGCAATAGAGTAATTTTGGTCCGGAACTGCAGCATATCTGGACACAATTACACACTTGGCCACATATGGACACTGCTTCTCTGCCTGAGACCCCAACCAGCCAGGGGGACCCAGCCAGAACTGGCCGCACAATGCCAATTCGCTCCATGAGGTTCACCCTTCCCTACATCAACAGACCCACAGGAATCAGGATGGAAGATGAGGACATCCTTGTAAAGCACTGGCATCCAGAAGACTGAGCTGCGCGGAATAGCCTCTCATTTGCCTTATCTATTGGCTATGTCATTAAAATGTTCAATGTCTAGATCTGAGACAGGGATACAAATTGGAAGAAAATGCCTTTGAGCTTGCTGTGATTATGACCAGTATAGGAAATAAATGGATTGGATTAAAGTTATCCATAGAAAAACTGTCAAAATGTATTTCAGAGCAAATGCCAAGAAGGCAACAATGAAAAAGCAGAAACCTGAACAAGAATGAAAAAAGTGGAGGACATTGATAGGACTGATAGGACATTGATAGCGCTGCTTTGGATGCATGACCACTGGGAACGAAGGAGCTGATAAGCAAATCGCGATGTATGAAAACAGCAGCTGCAACATTTGAAAAGCTTCATCATTCGAAATAACCGAACACCAAACCTCAGCATGAAGGGAAGGCTGAGGGAAGTTATTGTTTATTTTTTCCAGCTGAGGACAGGTGTGAGAGACTGAGAGCTTTTATGTTTTCTATGTATTTTTTCACCAAACAAATGTTTGTGTAGTGACAGAATCAGTTCAGTTCAACTGGAATTTGAATTCCAGGTTTGATTTTGTAGCATTCGATTTTCCACACTGTTTATTTTATACAGTCAATGCCAGCAAGTGCAGCACGAAGTAAACAAAAATCAGGCTACAGTGACATGCCCAGAGATCATACCGCCAGATATCAGAGTGTTAACTGAGACTCGCTGGAGAGGAAATATGGCCTGGTTTTCTCACAAAACAAGGAAAATTCAAATATGTCCTCATGTGATAAATACCTTGACCCAAGGTGAACAAGACTCTGTGAATAAGACAAAATCTAGGTCTTCTTGACTAATCCCTACCTGAATGTCATTTAAAGCCCCCCCTCGTTTTTTTTCTTACTATTAGCATGTTCTTATGAGTTTAAAAATTGCTGCTATTTTGCAGAGTGGTTTCTGTATGAAGATTAGAGCCTTTCATGTTTGCCTTAGAAATATTTCCTATATTTGGGTTGAACAGGTTTTTTCTTTCTTTCCACAGAACCATAGAACCACTAAGGTTGGCAGGGACCTCCTGAGACCATCCCATCCAACACCTTCCCGCTCAAAGCAGGGTCAGCTAAAGAAGGTTGTGCTTGACCATGTCCAGCTGGGGTTTGAATATCTCCAGTACATCATACCTGATTTACTACTCTTCTGTTTAGCTCTCCTTACCTGTCATTCTCTAGCTTTCTTTTTTTTTTTAATTTGCGGGTTTTTGTTGTTTTTTTTTTTTTTTTTTAAATTACATCTAGCAACAGCCACACATCGGCTCCCTGGGAGCTGGATTTTGTCAGGGGACACAGTCCGTAACACAGCTGTTAACGCAAGTCAGTACAGGACTGCTCCGCTTCAAGACAGTCCTGTGAAGAGCGGGTGGCTGGGACTCCAACCAGTCTCTGACCAGTTGTTTCAGAGAGATACATATTCCTCTGTCTCTGAACGATGGGTTTGGTAGTCTGAATTGTTACATAAGAGCTTTTATTGTCTTACGCTTAACTTGCAGAGCTCTACCATCCATCCCACAACCTAGCCTAGGGAAATGTGTCCTTCTTGAATTCCTCTTATTTAATCTCAGTTTTGAGTATATCAGCATACACTTTACAGTTTAGACACAACATTTCTACATTGAAGATATAATTTCAAATGAATAATATATTGGACGCAAATTTCTCAGTAAATCAAAATATCCAAGGGCCAAGTAAACCTTTATTGCTTCCACTTAGGTGCCAGATAATCTTATTCACCTTTTCTTTAGGAAGAAATACTTCAGCCGGGTATGGGATGCCCACAAACAGCTTCATTTTATTAAAAAAGAGGAATTGCATCCAGTCACTGCACTGACATTAAAACATGTATATTGATCTGGTCAGAAGGCCCCAGAAGTCCTTGGACGTCTTTTATTTGGATTCCATTGATTTGGGAACCAGACCTCAATGAATCAGAAGAGGTTTTTTCATAATTTGTTACACCGGTTTCCATCCCTGCACATGTGTTCTCTGCACCACTTTGTCACTCCAGTTAAATTAGAGAACAGATTCTGGTTAAATTAGAGAATAAATCTAACCTCAACGATAAAGCAAAACCCATTTCAGATTACGGAAGGCACGTAGTCTCCCCTGAAGGCCTTCACATAATTATTGTGAATTTCAATTACAAAACAATTCAAACAACTTGAGGGATTGTTTTATAAGGGAAAATGTAAAAGAGTAAATAGGGCTAGCTTGGCCAAATACAGACTAAGTTATTTGTCTTTCAAGCACTTCCACAGGAGAAAAATATTTACTGAGGATTAGAATGAAGTATGTGTTCATGTGCTTGCAGGTTTGGATCTCAGGATCTAATCCTGCAATTTTTTTATACAAGTATATAATCAGTAAAAACACTTCCTACTGCAGAAACATATTCCCTAGGGGGAAAAAAAAAAGACATGGTAACAGCAACCAAATACTGATGGCTTTAGGAATAATAATGTGGAAGAGGATTTTTAAGAGCTCGTGACTAAAGATTGTGAAAAATATTTGATGCACAACAGAACAAACAAGTGAACTTTTAAGTGGGGATGAAGTCCCATTAAAATGGGGGAGCTGTGCAATCGCAATCATTTCCCTGACATGATTCTAAATTACATGGCATTTCAACTGTACCAACAGTCATCAGATTTTCTTCTGTTGTTGGTGCCTTTAAAAGCAACGTAATAGCCCAGTTCTAATTCAGTAAGTAAAACTGGAGTTTTAACGGCAATGTAAGAATAAAAATGACAATGTTTTTATAAATTGCATGAAGTTCAAACATGCACAGCTTTATGAAAGCGAATGAGAATTACTAACAATTTCTTTTAGTTTCTGTAATCTGAGGTTTAATAGTAAAGAACTGCTTAAAATTTTTATGTTGAAAAAACGTATGAGGATTTATGGCATCTGACTGATGCTATGTGAATGTCTGTATTTAGAAACTGAAATACTGGAATTCTATCATGGACAATCCCTTTGCAAAGAAAAGGCAGGTTTCAGGTAATAAGCTTTTCTTACTCTTCTAATGTCTGCTGAATAATAAGTGTTAATACTTTTGCCGAAACTGGAAAAAAAACCAGAAAGAACAAAAGCTAAATTCTGTTCACGCCAGATCAATGTATATGGAGGTTTTGAAGTCTACATGCCTTTTGTTTGCCCTCCTGTTTTTGACTGCGGAAAATTACGATCACAATGGAGACAGAATATACTGACTGAGCAGGCTAAACTGAAGGTTTCTAATGCATGTACAGAAATAGCCTGTATATATGTAAATAGCACCTACATACACACATAAAGCTTTATTCAGGTTTCCTGCATCAGCATTGACTTCATTAAGTCCTAAAAATAGCCTTGCAAAAGCTTTCTCCTTACAGGAACATAAACAATACTATGACTGTTCTATTATGGGCAGTGGTAGGCTGGTGCGCTTGTAGAAGCCTAAAAGAAATTGATGTGGCCTTTGAAATTTTTGACTCCAAAGAACCTAAACCCAATAATTAATTTATGAAATGGCTATCTCAAGGCAAATAAAAACTAATAAGCAGTCATTTAACCCTTAGAACTCTGGAGCTTTCCAGCCTGCCAGCAAAATCAGTGCTTTGGAAAATATATGTTGACATCTACACTCCATACTTACTCTCCAAAGGGTTACTTCAAGTATTATTAAGCAAAACTGTCAGCTTGAATGATTGCAGCGTTAACAAACAGGTTCTCCTTGGCAGCCAGGAAACCTTATATTTCATGCCAAGATGACATCTGCCATTTATAATTGCTTGAAAAAGACAAAGAATCTCCACTACAGTGCTGTAAACTCATGTCTTTTATCTTTTACTCTGATAGCCTGCACTTTGAGCTTCAGAGCTATTTACTTTTAATGTATACAGAAAGAACCAAGTCTTGAAATGACAAAGATAGGCCTTGGCAAGGTGACTGTGACTTTTGGTGCTTGCTCTTTCGCTACCGTTTGCTACATTTTTAGGCACAAAAAACTCTCAGGATGGAAACTCTCAGTAGGAAATGATGTGTTATGGCCAACAAAATGGCCCAATGCCTTAGTATATTGGCAACATAGCCATGATCTAACAAGCTCTGACAATGCATGCAATAGTGTCTTGTTTACCATTTGATTTCTGTTGATCAGAAATAACTCACAAAAATAAATAATTTGGCCTCCAGCCATTCTAGCAAATTAAAAAGAGAAAGATACCTGAACTTACCCATTAAAAATAAGTGCTGTGTCAACAGGTAGTGGAAGAAGAGGAAACCTCTCTTTTAAAACATGTTACGGATTGATGTCGGTGTCCACACCAGCTATGGGGGCCCCTGCAGTACAGGTGAGAGCTCACTCAAGTACAAATCAGAGAAACCTCAGTTGCTTTCTTTCACACTCACATCTGCCATTAGATATGAGCAGAGCTAATGCATACAGCCCTGTGAGTATTGCCTTTACATCCCCTCCCTGTTCTCAGTGTGCAGCTGCCTTGGATGAAGGAGGACCCAAAAGAACATTTCTGCTATTTCTTTTTTTTTTTCTGCCATGCACAGTTCTTCCTCCAGCTGCTGTATTGCCCGGAGGCACCACATTTATTCTGAAGGATCACAGTGGAGCACTTATCCTGGTTCCCTGTATGCTACAGACGTATATGATAAACTCATGCTAATTGTCCTAAGAAGCGTTAGGACCAGACTAGGACAAATAAGTATATGATAGAAATCTGTACATAATACATATTTCCATGTAACTTTGCTGAATAACTGTACATTAAATACATAATTTCATCCTGGATTTCAACATAGTTGTTTGGCTGAAGTTCTCTGCACACCTTTCTCTGCTCTGTTGTGCAAGTTTTCTTTGCAATTAAAACCCCTTCCACAGTTTACCCAGGAGCTCAGTGTCATCCCAGGCAGTGTGACCACGTCTGCCTGAGAGTCTGCTCCGTTACACAACAGGTATGGCAGTTTTTTCGTGGCATGAACAAGGGTGAAGGATATGAAGGATAAAAGTCTTGCCTGTTGCACCCTAACACTTTGAGGGACTGTTACAGAAGTGTTTTTCACAACTATTTTGCACAACCCCTATTCGATAGGGGGTTTTCTGCACCAAGAAATTGGAAATATGAATGAACGAGCTCGGTATTGACTGTCACTATGTGTTACGACGTACCTGCCCGAAACAGATGGGCTGCAGGAAGAACTGGTGATCAAGTTAGATTCTGGCTGCTCTCAGATTAGGGGATTGTTCCTAACAGAGGTTTGGGGCTGTGTCTGGCTGAGAGGTGAACAGCTGCCATAGAGCCAGCGGCAACTGTTTGGTTTTTATTCAGTTTAGTGGTTGCTTTTAACAGAAAGCATATTAGCTAATTTGCAAAAAGCAGGGGTAATCCTGCTTCCCATGACTGCAATTTTGTTTTGGAATTACCATAAAGAGCAGACCTGGACTGAATTTTTCTCCAGGGTTTTTAATTTAATTATAAGATCTGAGACCTGCTGAACTTCCCTGTAGCTTGCACACCGATGATAATTCATTTCTATTCCTACTCACTCTCCCAACAACACTGGATGTGTGAGTGTGAGGGGGAGATCTACAGTTGCTGGAAGCTTGTACACAGCCTGAATTCTCATAAAATAATAACAACAAATGAAAAATGCAATAAAAAACATGACATGGCTTTTACTAGCTAAATCTAATTTATAATCCAAAAGCTTCCTTTAATATAAAATGTCATCACAGTAAAGACATGGTTATAAAGCTAATAGCAAATGCAACAAAAGGAAAGAGAATCCAGAGATGTATTGTTTAGATCTTGCCAGTCACTTATTCTCCCCAAAGAACTATAGTACAGAATAAAATTAATATTTGTCTTAGTTTTGCTCATGTCATGGAAAATTAAAATAAAGGAAGATTTAAAAGGTGGATCATTGTCCCATTTTTTGTGGAAGTTCACACTGGTGTTAGCAAGAGGAGGGATTCAGCTTGGTACCAGCTTACATCCTGTAGAGCTGCCACAGCCACCGAAAGTCAGAAGACAGGTCTTGAGAAGAACGCAAGGGGCTTAGGCAGATTTCAGTTATCAAAATCCAAAATGGCAAAGCAAAAATCTCCATTTCATGGGCTTTGCAGGAAACTGTATTGGCTAGGCACCCTGCCTTCCTGTGCTCCCTCATCCTGAGCAACCCCAGACACAAGGTGACGTACAGAAACAGTACACACCAGCGTCACTCAGCTCCCCTGAAGGTATCACCCACCACTGACAATAGTTTCTCATGCGAAAAGTGCTCAGACCCGTGTCTCCCACACCACAGAGCTACCTGCCTCTGGGCCAGAGGTGCTGCCATAGGGCTAATATGGATGTCGTGCTCTTTGCTCTTTCTGAAGAGGGTACAAGACCTAAGTCTCTGACTCCATGAGTATTAACTAGGCTGGACTAAAATTCAAAGACTCACCTCCTGAGATTTGGTTTTTTTTTTAAAAAGAAAACCAACTTTTTTTTTTTCCAAAGCATAGGCACAGACCCCTCTCCTCAGGGGACAGGCTTGGACTCTGGCTGCTCTGCAGAGGGGCAGCCCTGACTCAGACACCGAAGCTCCAGAGAGGACCATGACTGATGCCAGTGTCCAGGGTTTTCTATCGATGAGCTCCAAATCATCCCCTGTTCAAAATGGTAGCATTTTGGATTGGTTTTCCAGACGTCTTACTCTTTCCACCAACTCCATATGGGTATCAGGGACACAACTCCATAGTAGTTCAGAAGTTTTACAATGAGACAAAGTTTTGTAGGTTGCTCAGTGGACTAAGCTGGGTACGCAGCCTCCTAAAAATGGACAGTGACAGCACCTGCTATGGAGGCAGTCTCCTTAGAGGACTCGAGAGGTTTCAGAGCTCGTGGGTCATCGTTAGAAGTTCTGCAATTGTTTTGTGCCTCAGTTTCTCATCTGTGAAAAGAGGTCAGGTATATCTCTTTTCTCTTGCTTGTTCTCTGCTTTATCTGTTTTGTGTCATATTGTGAGACTTTTATTCAGAGGAGTGAATTGTGGTACTTAAAACACCACTGACTTTCCAGAAACTACCCATCAAACTCCTCATCAACGTATGACAGGGTTACTTATAGTTTATGAGCTCTCTGAGGTGAGGGACAGTCTGTTCTTATGGATTTCAACAGTATTTAACAAAATAAAGACCTAATATTTGGTAGGTTTATTTCCTGTGATGAAAATGCTAACAAACCCTTTGCAGGCTTTTACCCCAGGAACTCTTCTTCTGCCCCATCTATGCACATGACTAGCCCTTGAATATCACTTTTTTTACAGTCATTTTAACCATTTAGTGCGTCGGATTAGATTAAAAGATCAGTTCTGTGGAGATGCAGATACCCGGTCGATGGGATGCACGCTAACGTAGACACTTCAAACTGGCAATGAGAGTATCCACTCAAATTTATACGTGTCAGCAACATGTGGGCCTTCTGCCAAATCCCTGTACAGCTGCAGTTTTTATACAGGTGCCAAATCACCACGCAGTGGCTGGTTTTATACTGCTGGCTCATGCGGCTCAGAGCTGCCTTCCTTGACTTCAGCAGGCACAAAGGTGCTATGGATTGCAACGTTAAGGAATCTTTAACAGCGGGGGATTAACGAGAAATGTTAGTACTGGATGGTAAATACCTCAATCCACAATTCCCTTTCGCAGTCACAGCTTTAGTATTCCGACTTCCCTGGAAGTGAAATGTAAATTTTGGAAAACTTCCCAAAAGCAACATACTTTCCCCTTCTAAGTTGCTCCTAAGCAAACATGTTTGCTATGTATTAAATTATGATCCTCTCAATCGGAGGCTGAGTGAGAATTAAACAAAAACCCTAGCCCTAAGCTATGGAGATGTGAACTCTAGAAGAATGAAAAGAAACATTTCAAAGCAGAGAGGAGTATCTTGACTCAGAGGTAAACATCGGTCTATCATTTTTGCTTTGGATTTCAGAATGACCGCTGTGAACCATGAGATCCTCCTCCCAACTGCTTCTGTTAGTCGCATGTCATAAATATTCTAAGCTGATGGAAGCAGATGTTCATTTTTACACAGAGGTCACATATAGTTTCCCATATAGTTCTTGTCTGCAAAGCAAAATAATCTGATTTGCTATATAAACAGAATTGCATTTTACTGCAGTGTTTTCCTGTCATGTAACCAGAGCTCAGGTACACATAAAGTTGAAAGTTATCTGTCCAAGACATATGCGGGAATGAGATCAGGCTATAAAGACGACCTTTTGACACCAGTCAACCTTTTGGAAGGCCCCATGGAATGGGGAAGTAGCAAGGAATTTCAGGAAAGAGCATTACAAAGCAGGGTTGCAGAAAGATAACATAAATAAGAGAGAATATTGTATTTTAAAGCCACTGACTGTCCTTTTTCTTGTTAAGTTAGCTGCAATAATCTCCGACAAAAAGTGCCCTGAATAATAAATGCGAAGAATTGGATGGTACATGGAGTATATGTAATAGGGAGGGGGTGGAGATGCAATTACCGATAACTACTCTGAGACTGTACAGAATGCAGAGCGTAGGCTATTTGGGCACTTTGCCATGATTCTGAGTTAGCACTAAAGTTTTGCTAGTAAACCATGACAACCACTGTTTTTATTAGGTTCAGCAATGGAAACGTATCAGCTTGCCACACAGCATTAGGATGCAGAGCACTTGAAAATCTGGGCTGCTGTTGCAGCCTGAGGGTGGGATGAAATGGCCGGAACGAAGAATTGGTGCTACAGGAAAGGAGGCTGTAACACCCTCAGAGGATGTTTAACGCCCTGGTCAAGTTGCACGAGTGAGAAACACTCATTTGGTCCCACCTCAAGCTTTGACCTTGCAACATTTGCAACTGCTACCCCGGCAGCACAGCACCAGCACCTCCCTTCTCCTGAGGGCATCTACACACAAGCAGAACTGAGTGGCCCAAATGAGCAACTACAGCTGTCCCAAAGGGACCAGGTTGGGGGCAAAAGTGTCTACAACCCCAGCAGGACCCCTGCCCTTTGCATGGGGGCTCTGTGTTCAGAGGCACCAGAGTTGACGGTGCTCCTCTAACTCATTCCCCAGTGTGTAATCTCATGAAAAAGAGATGCTGGGAAGCCCTGTCTTGTAACACAACACATGCGTACCTCCACCTCATGTCCTCCGTGTCTCCTCTTCACCCAGCTCCCCCAGGGAAACTCAGGCAGGTTTATCCAGTTTCACTGCTGGATAATTGAAAGCACTTGCAGAGTTTCCAGCCTGCCTGGAACAGGCAACCTGAACCATTTTTTTTGTTGGACATGTATGGACTCTTGCTTCCTATGGAGAAAGCCAGATTCTCAATAGAAAAGCTACTGACAGTAAGTTGCAGAGTTAAATATTTCTCACTGAACCAAGCATGAATTAGAAAGTACAGTCTCATATGAAATACTCAGTAAGTCATAACATGATGGGAGCTTAATTAGCATATATTCAGCTGACTACCTGCCTACTGTACAGGAACAGACCCTTTTCAGTTGTGTTGATGAGGACAAAATTCCCCAATTAAATGACTGTTCCAATTAGGAGCTGAAAAAAATTAGCCACCACTAGCAAACTAATGACCAAGCAACATGTCATTTTAAGGGAGAGTGACCAAAGATGACCCAGTGATTTTTGTAAGCAGTACCAAATTCCCAAAAGTTTCTGCAAAGCAGGAGACAACAGCTCACCTAGGACAAAAGGTGAAATATTGCTCCAATTCACTCTTTTCCAAAACAACTGGTATTTCTTTCAAAGTATTAAAGACAACCAATCCTTTCAGCAGGGGATAGCTAAATACTCTCCAGTTCCATTTCTGAATACGATAACGCTTCCCAAGGGAAGGAGATAGATACTGTCAATCTGTATTTCTGTAGTTCCCCAGACAGAGACGTGCCAGATAAGCTGATCGAACAGCTTGCTGTCACAAAAGCGGAGTCCCAGTGAACTCTTTTCCCACCTCTTCTGCTCCTGAGCGCAAGCTTCTGCTATTTCTCTTTAAAAGGCCTGTAAACTGATTTCATTCATTATTTGTGGAGGGAACTAGAATAATGGGGCAAAAGAAAATTAACAGTTTTATTCCAGGCTGGGTAGTTGAATATGCTCTCCATGAGGTCTGATGAGGGCTATAATAGAAAAAGCAGGATTGCGTGGCTGGGAGCAGGGGTGGGAAGAGGAGGGGAAGAGGGACAGATAAATGGGATTGCCCCTTTCAGCAGCAGCCAGCCAGCAGACCAGACGCCAGCAGACCTCTAGCTACACATTCAGCGCCTCTTCAGTCAATAGCTCTGTTCCTGCAGTGCAGCAGGACTGAAAACCTGCAGCAATTACTGGCTTCAAGTATTCCCACTGACCAGGCGACTGCTAACTACCTTTAATTGCTGGCAGAAGTTCAAGTGCCAGTAATTCCAGCGCAGAGGACCAAGAACAGATATCTGAAACGGTAGCTGCAGATGGCTTCCCTCCCCCATCCCGGTGGAGGGCGCACCGCTGCTAACTCAGGTGGTCATGCATGTGCATGCCAAAAGAGGTTTATGTTTAATTTTGGGAAACATGCTGTATATCGCGCTCTCAAGCGCACATGGCTCTAAGGCACAGAGGCAAAGTCAGCTCTGGCGTTCAGCACTCTCGGTACAGCCACTTTTTATTTCATGACCTGCTTGAAATAAGCAATTCGCGGCCAAGCCCTGCACACAGCGATAAAGCCTTGTAAAAATGACTTGAAGCACAGCTGATTCATTCAGTTGCTTTATGGGGCTGGGGAAGCTGTATGAGCCGAGTCCAGGGTTTATGCCCCAGAAGCACTCAAAGGACAGAGCTTTGGAAGACCCTGCCCCGGAGAGGAGTAAGTTGTGTCATCTACTTGCCTGCAGGTAGTGAAGCAAATGGCACTGACTCCAGTTATTTCTAAGGACGCTGTTTGTCAGGATGCCAGCTCTGTGCACCCGTTAGTGTGCACCCGTACACTGCGAGGCATTCAGGGTGGAGTGCTCATAATCGGCTTCCTGGCAAACAAAAACTGCTCTGAGATTACTGAGCACATACCGTGTACATACGCCTCATTCAGGGGTTCCCTTAGATTCCAAAGGGACACATCTCATCATCTCAGATGAGGAAAAGAACAGATATCCAACCTGAAAAGATAACTCCACTGCTTTTCATTTCATAGTTTACTTTGGAAGGTGCAATCAAGAAGTTATCGCTTTGCTACGTATCACAAACACTACTAAACATAAATACTGACGTTAACTCTGGACTGGAAGGATCTAATAAAGGCATTATACAGCTTTCAGGCTGTATAGTCTGAAGAGCCTAATTCCTATTGACTAGTCCATTAACAATGAGGAAGTTAAGCCCTGTAACAAGCTACAATCAAGTAACGAAATTTAGATCATAATTAATTCATTATGGGTGTGGGTAAAATTTTCAAGTGTCATTAAAAATATAGTTTCTACCCAGAAGGACGATTCTACTTGTTCAACTGGGGGCCAAACTCAAAATGAAGCAACTACGTGTTTTTTAGGGAAAGATAATTCCGGCAACAACTTCACATAATGAAGACACAAAAGCAGCCAGGTTTCACCAGATCCCACAATGCCTTGCATTTAATATTAAGTAAGGTCAGACACATTCGGAAATGTAAGGTCCTTTCCTCCCAGGACAGACAAATAAGTGTAATAGAGCATACTTCTCTTAATCAGGATGTGCGTAATCAGGATGGCACCTTATTAGGATACATCCCAGAGAACCTGTTTAGCTTAATGATAGTGAATGGTAATGACAACTGCTTAACTGGGATAGTATTAGCAAAAATTTCACTTAATGGGATACATGCAGATTGTGTCAGGGGGTTAAGTGGTGTTTAACTAAGTGTGAAATTCTAAGCCCATGTCCCTTAATAAAGAAGTTGTCGAATAATAATTAAAAGAAGAAACTGAAATGAACTATAACGAATAAAATTTGTGGCCTTGTGTTTACAGACAGCACTAGAGTGCTATGTACACGCAAAATGTACTTCAGAAAAATAACTTATTTTTTCCTTCCTGAACAGATTGCTATTTTTCAACTGTTTACATTATTTGAAGTAATTGATAGACAGTTTTGCAGACTAACTCTTTAGCTGAGGCTAACCTGAAGCAGTGCATTGCAAGGGTTCACTCTTCTACGTGTGAATGACTTTACCTGGATAAAGAGTCCACATGATAAGGTGCTGGTCTTTGGCTGGATGCACGTAATGTAGAATTGCGTTCACAATGAAAGAAGCCGATACACGAATTTCATTATCTGATGATGCTCTCCAATATTGGCTTAAGACTTAAAGTTCAGTGAATGTTCATCAGTAAACCCATTTGCCAAGAACCCTCATGATGAGAAAAAAGCAAAGCTGCACTGGCAGGCAAGAGGCACTGTGTTTTACACTTCAGCGGCATTTCACAGAAAACTGTTTCTAATATTAACTCAGGGGTCGCTGCTACCTCGCGACTGAGGTAACGGTTAGGCTCCACACCAGGGAGAGCAGATCTAGCACGTGTCTCCCCCCTACCCTCATCCCCTGCAGGCAGGCACCCACAGGAGGTGGACCTGAAGCTGCTTCCAGTCTCATCACACGTGGGTGCAAGGTGTCATCGCCCCTGATACAAAGCCGGTCCTGAGCATGCCCCTAAGGCAGGGCACCCACCGAACGGGGAGAAAGTCAGAAACAAACTGTGACTGCTGCATCTGGGGTAGCGATCCAAGGCCCTGCCTCATCAACAGGGCTCATGGGGAAGCTGTAACCGAGCCCTTCATCCCAGCTAGCATAATATTTATATGGCTTGGCATCCTTCAGACTTCTTCTTTAATGGCTGCTTCAAATCAGGACAGCTTAATGAGGGATAACAAACAGTTGATAGGTGCCCTCATTAATGAAAATTTAGTATACTGTTTCTACTGTGATATGTCTTGCTTTGGTATTTTGGAAAAAGTTGGCATTTAAGATCGGCTGCCAAGTTGAAGACTCTAAAGATTCCCCAGCAAACTGCCCAGATTAATATTACTGGGCTGTATGAGGGTTGGCTTGCAAAGTATGTGGTCCAAATATTTCTTAGCTGAAGTTAGCTAAGTTCAGCCTGTATGACTGCTCCCATCCACTTTAGAAATGCTTCCATGTCACACAATTCGTTGCATAGTATAATACAGAATAAATTTACACAGGTGAATGCATACTTTTGGAGACTAAATTCCATATCTGCTAGGGTTTTTACTAGTATAGCTGCAATGTCCAAGGAAAAACACCCCTGGACATCACAGGCACTCGTAGCAGGGGCTAAGCTGTAGTCAGGCATCTGTCATGTCACATTGCTTCTCCCTAACTGAATGACTAAACACATCTATGCAAGATCAAGGCTTGGAGAAATTAGCTTTTAAACACCAACAAAAATATATGTACACCGTTTTGGTTTTTTTTCTTAATTCCATGACCATCCTTTGACAAAGAAGGATTTCTGGTAAAAAGTAAATAAAGAAATTGTTAATGCTACTGAAGAAAACGAAAGAGGTTTGCTCTTTTTCTAGGGCTTTTCTGAATGAATCTTGAAAGTGAGTTTTCTAGTATTTTATATGCCCTAGTCATCATCATTAGCAAAGTAAATTACAGCATTATTTATTGACATTTACTTGGATGGGTCCAAAGACCCACAGTCTTTATTATAAAATTCATTTTCACTGATGAATTTGCAGGTTTATGTCAATGCAAATAAAATGTTGTTGGCTGCTGTGCATCATTCCTATTTTTTATCCTTAACTGGATAAAAATATGTGGATGAGGCAAAACTGTTTCATTCCAAATCCATCCAAGCCCAATTATTTTATGTGAACTTTCTGAGTCTATCAAAATATAACTGAACTATGTATAATGATAAATGATACATAGATTATATCAAATTATAGCAATGTATAATTGAATACATTTTGATAATGATATATCACCAATATTATGCTGCTTTGAGATAATAAAAAAGCAATGCAATATTGCTGCTTTCATTCATTTGCTTGTTCTTATGTTTTGTTCAGAAAGAAATTGTTTTCTTTATGCATTTCATTCTGGTTCAGAACTTGAGAAATTACACTTGATTTGTCTGATTGTCTCTTCAAACTGTACGGCAGCGGAGTCATTTCTGATTTACCAAGCGGCAAACCAAGCCTGAACATTTTAAAGAGACATGATGAAAAGGCCTAGCCGTGGAACTACTCATGCAGCAGGAGATCTGGATGTGGCCCATTCATCACTGGGCATTATTTGTCCCTCTGTGCTCTGACACACTGTGGATTTGAGTTTGCGATAGCCCTAGATACGAACATATTGAGCCTCTGACACAAAGCCTGTCTCTTTAGTGGGCAGTTGTAAAGACTAAGACTAATAGCTCTGGAGTCTCCAGCTCCCAGTGTTAGCTAGGGTAGCAGACATCACAAAAGTGGGAGCTCATCCAGGAATGAAATGCATTTACTATGCAAAAAATATAAATTATGTATGTGAAAAGTAATGCGGATAATAGAACATTATTGCATAAAATAATAATGCGCTGCAAACAAACTTGTGAATCCATGTGAATCCAATTGTTCCTTCTCCTGTACTCATTGCATTTTATTGGCCTGAGATAAGAACAGTGCCAATTATCTTGGTGTTACTGTACGCAGAACATCTTCAAATGCATGTGGATACTTTCACATCCCTATAGTCATCTATACGTCCACCGAACTGAATAAAATGTCACACCAACAAGCAGCTATGGCACGACTGTACATTGCAACCTTACTTTTCTAAGCACAAAATCTCAGCAAACAGACTCAGCCTGTCTGATTCTCAACTGTATTTTACAAGAACGTGACTTTTTAAGCCTCTGGTGGGATTCATACAGTAGGTCACAGTCGAATTATGGTTATCCCTGTGGGTTATTCAAGCATTCAATCTGTTTTGCGGTAACATTGTCTCTTGTCATGAGTTTCCCCAATGAAGCAAACAAGACACATGTCTCTTTCTGCACAGACATTTCTGAGGAATATCTTGAACCATTTCTGGGAAAAAACCAACCCCAAAACCAAAGAGAGACAGGAATGATGGAAAGGCACGCGCATCGCAGCTGTGCAAGCTCCGAAGCCTCATAATCTACAAGGGTTCTCCTCCACGTTGGTAATCTTTGTTATGTGTTGGCCGAGTTGCTCAATCCTTGGATAAGCCAGCCCCGAGACTGCGCCTGCGGAGGCAGGCGCTGCTGGGGCGGCAGGGGAGGGATTGGTTCAGCAGCCGACTCGTAAAGTCTGATTAAGTGATCTGCCGCTGGTGAAGTCCTTCAGTGACCTGCCTGCTATTTCTGTGTCTAAGTCATTTGTGAAACAGCCCCAGCATGTGATGCCCTTGCTGACGCATGCACGCACCAACCGGGCAAGCTGGCCACTGGCTTTTATCTTACAGCTAGGTGAAAAGCCTACGCACACCTATTTCCTCTCATTTGTTTCTAATCCAAGGACTGAAAAAGTCATGTTAGATTGGAATGGGAGCTTCACTAACAACAAAAAAAAAAACAAAAAACCCACCAAGGTAAAAAAGAAAAGGAAAATTGAAAAGATTTCCAACTACTTTTCAGATTCTTTGATTAATTTGAAATCATTTCCTTCCCACAGCAAGACTGTCAGCCCATTTAAGAGAATCAAACTAGCTTCAAACATTGCAGTCAGTCTCTCTGATTTTTCACTCCTTTCTTCTGTACATTTAATGGAAATAGACTGACAAAAAATAACCCATAGAGTAGCTAAGATATCCGTACTTCCATGAGGAAGATGTTCTGGGAAGGAGAGCTCAAAAAATTCCATTAATGACAACTTTTGTCAGTGCCACACCAAAACCCTGTCCTGTCATTCTCAAAAATGTGATCTCTTGCACTCCAGATGATTCAGTAGCTTGCACTGCTTCATCTTATCTTTGTGAAGTATTTATCTGTTTCGGTATCGGAGCTGGAGTTCTGTTAGACGTAATTAAACCAGGACCTGCACATACAGAGTAATTCTTTAATGAAGGTTCTCACACTTGAAAGTACTGACACAAATTTTTCCTTTGGAGAAAGGGAAAATGAATGCATTACTTGAGTGGTTTTAATTCTGTAATGAGATTAACATGATTCATTTAAAAAAAAAAAAAGTACTTTTGCTTATCTGAGTAAGTCGCACCATCAGAAAACCTCCCCTGCAAAGGTGAGTAGGCTGATTTTTATTATTCAGTGCATTCTTGTGCCTGGTACCTATCTCTGTGCCTTACACAATTCAGCAATAAGTTTGCTTCCCATTGCTAACTAGGTTGGGGGCATCCTTACGACAACGGTGCCAGAAGCACATGTTGACTACACTTGAGCTGATGTCATTCACATTTCAGCCTGTCAGAACCACTGGTTGTGATGGGCAGTGATAACGCGATGGGCAGCGATGGCTGTGAGCAGTAGGGTTGGCCTGTGCATCCGCTATTACATATTGAAAATCCTTCCTCATGGCATAACCTGGTGGGCAAAATAGACACCTTTGTAAAACAGCACACTAGAGGAAAACATTATCCCTGATGCTGTTTTGCTTTGTCGTACTGTAGTGTGGCTTGTTTGTACTCTAATATAGATATTGCTTGTTACCAGATTTTGGGAAGCCTCTTGTAACCTTTGGAAAGGGTGAGGGGAATCCTTCTCTGTGAATAAGCTCCTACTCCACATTGTCTACACACAGGCGGTATTAGATTTGGTGAATTTCTAGGAATTGCTAAGATGGGAAAACCCTTTATTTCTTTGTCAGTGCCACTGCAAGGTAGGTCTCACACTGAATCACACTGAATCACTGGGGACGCATAGCTGATATTTTTAGGTGCAAAATCAGAGGTGGTGGAGCATTTGATCCTGAAATTTTAACTTTAAGCACAAAACCACAAAACGCCTATGTGTTGCTACTCTTTTGGGACAATAAAAGCTTGATCTTTGGTACCACTCTGCCCCTCAGGTAACTAGTCAGGAGAAACCATGTCTCTTTCTCAGAGTACTGAGAAGACTACTCTTGGAGCAATCACATGGCCAACTTGAAACAAAGGAAATACACTATCAATATTGAGCTTATATCAATTCACATCTGACAGAGCGTCTCTCAGAACTGCTCATTCACAGCAGTTTAAAGCTGACAGACACAGTCAATGCTCATGCAGCCAGGGCTATCAGGAACACACTTTTTTATAAAAGAGACCTGAGCTGCTTCTTGACCTCCTGAGACCTGGCCTCACTCAGACTAATACGGGGATAGACACCTGTGTACAAAATCAGCACTAGCCTCTTGGAAAAGCAAGACTACTGTGGAGCATGTTTTATTACCAGCAACCTGGAAATGGAGATCAGGAGATGCTCTCTAGGACGCTGTAGCAACTGGGACCCAATTCAGTCTTCACGGAGGTCAACTAAAAGGCACCCATGAACGTAACTGGCTGTAGACCAAGTCCCCCCTGAACTGAAGAGAGTGGTCATTACTAGCAGGAGGGCAGTAAGATATCCTGTAGGACACCAAGCCAGAGTGGATGGAAACTACTTCTTATCCTAGAGACTGCTAATGACACTTGTCATGAGACTTTTCTTATCACACATCTATCAATAATTTCATACTGCAGAAAGCTACAGGTACTTTGGAAAGTGAAATGAGAGCTGGGAGACAAGTTGAATAACAAAGCTAACCTCTACAGCCTCTGCTTCTCTGTTTGCATTAACAGAGTAGGTTCAGCAGCTTATTTCAAACACCAAGCATAAAAATGAAACGAGCTACAACATCAGCTACAATACAATTAATTGCTTCTTTCTGTCCCCCCAGAAAAACATATTGTCCTCGCTCCTGGAGGGAGCTGTGGAGAAAGCAGATGTCTGGAACTAGACTCCTTGATTCTGGGTGCTGTGTTATATAGTGGCTACGGCTATAAAGCACCTCCTTCCAAGTAAGCTCCTCTGCAAAGGTAATTATCGCTCCTGCAGATTTCTGTGCAGTCTGCCATCCTGATGATGGCAGACCGATATGTTAAAAAAACAGCATCACCCACAGTGTCACTCAAACACCTGACCAACATGGCAATCCATGACACAATTAAATCAATTTTCCATAGAGTGCACCCTGAAGAATTAATTAGAGACACAAATTCCATTAACAATTGCTTAAATGACTTGCATTCCTAATTTTCTGCACACCAATCGAAAATGTATTCAAGACAGCGAATGACTGTTACGTCTTCTGGTATCTACCGTAGTGCCAGTAATCTTGCTCAGCTTGATTTTTATGTAACTATGAAATGTAATCCTATAGTCTCCTATAGTAGTTTAGTATCAATTAATATCCACTTCATGCCAGCTGCTCTTTGACTATTGAGGGTAGACCTGAGGGCAGATCACTTAGAAGGATCAGTGAAAAATGAGGGGAGGGTTTGGTGCCAGGCTGTAAAAGGCTGAAATTGGTATTTCTAGCAATCACTTTTAAAAAAATGTGAATGCTTTCATGGTCTGTCTCCTACCTAATGCTGCTACCTTGTATTCACCACCTGTACAAGAAAATATCCATAACCTATATTTCAGATCCAGTTTGCAATGCACTATTTGTGGACATCACCGTGTCAGAATACTTCCAACCATGCCGTGAATAGGGGCACTGCCAAATCAGACTAACTTATCTAGAAACAAACCCTATGTCTTGAGTTTGCCCATATTTTTCCTTGCTAATGGGTTCCAGGTCTATGAGGCCACAAGCAGCTGAAGGAGACAGAGCTGGGGAAAAATTATGTTAATCCCTTTCACATAATATTAGTCCTCTGAAGAGCAGGCACCTAGTTGTCTACGCTTCTCTATAGTCTAGGATGATACTTCCAAAGGGCATTACATCCCTGTTTTAGAAAAAGTTACCCTTTACAGTGGACAACTGAATATGAGGCAACAAATTGTTTCACTTATTCCTTCATCCACAAGGAGATAGATACCAGAATCCCAAGTTTTCTGCTTTATTCTGCCTTGTTCTTTTGGAAATTAAATAACTTCCATTCCCAAGCTAGTTAAGAAGCACAAACAAGTTATTATCAATGTTCTGCATGAATGCAAAAACCTTCTTCAGGAAAATGGAATTAAAAACCACCTTTCCCAGATTTTCAGTTTAACTGTGCTAATGTCGAAAGAGCATTTGTAGCTTTTCCTTACTGAAGATCAGGGATCAGTGGATGCTTGACAGAACAGAACAGAAGGCTGACCCTGAGACAATTTCACAGGGATCCTCTCAGCATTTCATTCACCCTAATGGTGACAAGCAATTCAAAGTCCATAAGAAATCTAATGGTAAAGGCAGTCTGGTTCAGCGGGGGTGCCAATTTAAGACACTCCTTCCCATCTTACACACAAAAAGCACCGGCATCTGAGGCTGAATGCTACAGCAGACTCCTAAGGCACAGTGACCGTCAGCTGGGATTATACTGGATTACACTGATTGAAGCAAGCGTTACCTGAGAAATGACTCCTTATGTTACTTAAGATTAGATCAACAGATTGTGCACTAAGAGAAGTAATTTTGCAATGAAAAAGAAGTATTTATTTAGAGGCTGACAGAACCTTAAGAAAAATGCAGTATGCGATTATGAAGAAAAAGTCTTGTGCAGACTTTATTACTCTGTCAGGTAGATTAATAAAAGTAATGAATGAAGGGAGCAAGGCAGATGCTGTTTGAATTTTAGTGATGCATTTCACAGCCTTTCAAAACAAGTCTTACTTTCCTAATTAATACATGTTACCCTGGATATAAACATTATCAGGAGGATTGAAAACTGCCTGCAAACATAAACAAAAGGTGATGATGAATGACAACGTATCAAGTAGCAAGAATGTGTCTACTGAGGATTGCAGGAATCAGAGCAAGACAGGGTTATTGCTAAGTATCCCCATTAGAGGAAGGAAATACTTACAGTAATGAAATTTGCACATAATGCAAAACAGAGAGGAGTTGAGTATCCAAGTGTTGATAATAAAGTAACACAAAGGGTTCTATACAGATTAGAAGCATGAACAGACTGACGGTGAATCACGATTTACTCTGGGAAAATGCAGAGCCATACATGAGTACGAATGTACTTTAAGGCTTGTCCACATGTGAGAAGTTCCCTATACAGCTGTACGGAATAATTACATTGGTAAAACTGCCGGGATATGTCCCTTGTGCAGCCATTCCACTCTGGAATAAAAATGATCTCTTTATTCTCCAGTCAAGTCACTTTTGTTCCAGAAAAAAATCAGTTCCCAAGGGAAGTTACGCTGGAGTAACTGGATGCTGCTGTGCCTGGGAGAGGGGACTCCGCAGCAGCTCTGCCACCAGCCCGTGCGGTACACCAGCAGGATGCTCCAGCCCCACCATCAACCTCCGTATGGTGGACTTTGCATTCTCCTTAGCTACGCCGGCAGGTCTTTCCTTGTTTAGAAAGGCCCTAAAAAAACAGCAGGCGAGAAATCCAGGAAGGCAGGAAAATACCATAGGCGGTAGCTCAAACATGATTTTGCAATGCAAAACTGCAGCAAAGCTGTGTTGGAGGTGCAGAGGAATCACGGTAGGAGACAGGGGGGTGGCCTGGTGGTCCCCGTGGTGTTCCCTTTATGTAACCCCTACCGTGGCTGTCCCAGCAAGGTGGCCCCAAGCTTTGCTCGCTGTCAGAAACACTCAGTGCAACGGAGGGACGCTTGAAGAGAAGCGGTGGAAAGCGCTGACTCACGAGGAGAGACCAGAGGAGTTAAACATGTAGCTGGCTAAAAGCAGGCTGAGTGGGGAACCCTGTAGTACTTTATAAATATATGACTCTGGAGATGAATTTTCTTGGAGTGACACTAGAAATCATAGCATGCAGCTAAGAAGGGAAACATTTAGAGTAAGAGCCAGATAAAACTTCCTGACAAGGAACAACATTAGCCTTGGCAACCCCAAAGGGAAGAGGAAGAGATGAAAACTCACTTAGTATGTGGGAGATCATGTAATCTGATTTTCCTGACTTGAAGGAAAGGTGAATTCACAGCAGGAACCACACTAAGTGGAAAGCAGAAACGCATAATATTTGACTCTTACTATGAAGAGGTCAAAGCTAAGGCACTAGTCCTTTCTCTTTATCTTTGGGGGGCCATGCAGATGCTGAAAGTGCACCCGGACCGCTCCTGCGGCACAGGCAGCCCCCAGGGCACAGTCCTGCAGCAAAGCCTCATGCAGAGGAGTCTCCTTCCCTCTGCCTTGCACTATTTAACGTCGAACACCTAGTGTGGAGACAGTTCTACGATGCTCAAATAAATTGAAAAGGATCAAAGTTTAGACAGTAGCTGCTCTTTCTTAACTGAAAAGCCCAGTTGACCCTTGAGACAGCATTACCACTGTCATGAGATAAACCGTGAGCACAAAATCCTTCTGCCGCTCCTCAGCCTTCACGTATGGCAGACACGCAAAGAGGGGTAGCCCTCTGCTGTGGCAGACGCAAAACTAGGGGATTACACCTACCTGGATGATAAAGTGGCACTTTGCTCAATTTGTCTTGCTAATATTCCACGCTGCAGCATGGAAACTGTTCTCAAAATAGGTTTCTAATTTCTGTACAGATTAAATGCAACCAAGCTACTTTACTTGCTGATAATTTATCTAATACCTCTTAACTGTACTGTCATTCACTACAATGAGTTGGACAAGGAGTTATCAGGTGTCCTGTAGAAATTCAGAGAATTACTAATAAAGGAGCAGGCTTCTGGGATTAGACATCCATTAGTACCGCTCTTCCAGGCTGGCACCTCTAAATCTTCATTCTCTTGCTGTTGCAGCTACATCCTGCCCTGCCTGTCAGCATCCATCCCCTGCTTGTTAAATTCCTGTGCCACGTTGTATCTTAGCTTAGCACTCCTGAGAGAAAAGACCAAAATATGTTGTGAAGGACCAGGGTTTGTGTCACCGTGAAGGAAGGGAAAGTCTAGTCCAGCCGTCCCAAGGAACTAGCTGAAGTGTCATCCAAAGTTAAGCAACGGGGACCACCAGAAAAATTTTCATCAGAAAAAAACAGAGAAATAAAGTTTTGTATGATTCATTTAGTAGATGCATGATCTTACATGACTGAAGTCCTACTTTTGGGCAGCAGTGAACCCTTTAGGCTCACAGATCAGAACACTGTATGCTTTGAAATTCTCCCAGGATTTCTTTACAGGCGCGTCTACAAGGAAGAATGATCTTGCCTTTAAGTTTAAACCCTGCAAAACAGAAATACTTCCTTACTAGTTTATAATCTCATGTGTATCTGTATATATGAGAAGTAGGAATATTTTCACTTCGAAGCCATTACTCTGAGCCCACACAACTGTAACTGGGCTGAGAAACAAGTTGCAAAGAACTCCGGCAATTAAAGGTGTAGGAGACAGACTCAGTAAGTGTTAATTTGCACTTTGTATTTCAGAAAATAAGGAGCATGCCCCAAAGGGAAGTACCTATCTCAGTATCTCACATATGTGCTTCATGTCCCTACCATTGAGAAATAAAAACCAGAAAAGAAAACCCAAACAAGCAGATACTTCTGGTTTGTTTTGCAAAATGAACGCATCAACACTGAAAAATGCATTACAAATTACATTCGTCAGAATTCAGTGTCCAGTAATTAATTACAAAGGTCCTTCCCCGCAATAAAATAATTCAGCTACTGATGCTTGTTTTCCAAAGTGCTGGAAGGAGTTTGAGAGACCAGTAAAGCTGCTTGGTCAAGCCCTTCCTGCCCCAGCTGCTACTGGTGGGGAGTCTCCACAGCTGGTGCAGAGGAGAGAAGCAGCAGGTAGAACAAAAAGCCCAAGAGAGTCTTCTGCAAGTCCTTAAGTAGAGGTGACAAAACTTGTCAGGCAATCATGCTTTTCTCCTTTTTTGTTAAAAGCACTACATGAATACTGTTACATATTTTTCCTCTGAATCCCCCTTGCTCCCCTATTTAATCCATGATGGAAATTTTCTATTTAGTCAGTATGTTACTTTGTGCCAGAAGTGACTGAAGTTCACTTGTTTTAGCGTTAGAGAAATAGCTAGGGATGCTTCTAAGTCCCCTTGTGTAGGGCAAGGCAGATATAGCTAGAGAGGAGAAGTGAGGTATGCAGACTGTGAGAACGCCATGTGGCTCATAATTATCTATCACTTATAAAAATCTGACCATATTGTCTCTTAATTCTATTTTTATGTGTTTTATCCTATTTATTACGGCTGTCTATTATTCTGCGCCTTTCACAAAATGAGCAAAGACATTCTCCCAGTAAGCAGTCCTTCTTGCTTATTAGGCAACGGATTATTTCAAGTAAAGATGGCGCTATTAGTGATTAAAAGAAACATGAACGTTTTTGGCCAAAGCCTGTTTCTACAGTAATGCCTGGAGGATGCGATGGTCTGGTGATAAATACTGCTTGCCATAGGCCCGCCTGTTTAAGGAATAATAAAAGAAATATTAGAGGGTCAGACATGTGGCTGGAAGCTAACACATGCTATGAACAGATGCTTGCTAGTAAAGACTGGTAGTTCATTCATTTTGAATTAAACTGTAAATCAAGGAACTATGGAAGTGTGGGAGGAGTGGATTAAAAATTTAACAAAAAAGCTTTTGGTTTCTTAATTCCATGATCTGTCACATCCCTCCATCTGTGCAAAACGCGTGGGCGTTGTAGAATAAAACCTGAAAGGGTGGGATGTTAAAATGGTTTACACAGAGATTCCTGTGCAGCGTGGCTGACTTCTACGCTTCCCAAACAGCACCATTTCAGAACACCTCTGCTTTTCTACAGAATCAAGCCAGACATATTTATCACCAGTCAGACGAAAAGTGATTTAAATAGCTGGACTGAAAATGGAAATAAAGGCCTTATCATGCTTGAAAAATGCCATTTACTTTAAAGCGAGGTTTTCTACTTTGTGGGCATTAATTTGAGTAATAACAGAAAACGATACTCGATATGAGATTCTGCCTGTTTGCATTCAGAGAATCTTAGGCAAAACAAAATCCACCCTTTGAGAACCAACAAGAAAGACCGATTACATGAGATGTGTCTGAAAGAAAAATGACAAGTGATTCTGAGGTTTTAATTTTAGTTTTGCTCTGAGAATGGAACTTGCTTTTGCTAAGGTCCAAGTGTCCATTGCTACACGTTTCACAAAATGATGAAGGGAGGCTGGTCCTGAGAAGTGCTCTCTGACAATTAAGTACAGTGCCCAGAACCTGACAAAAATTAACTGAAAAGTGAATATATTTAACAGTCAGAGGAATGGGTTTAAGTGCAAACTCCTGAAATAAGATCATACAATTCACATATCTTCTTAAGTTGCTGGATCTGTTACTTATTTTAACTGTCTGCATACTCAAGCACTCAGACACACATCAGAAAATGCAAAGTGGTTCGTCCCTAACTATAGCGCTAGTCTCTGTGCAGGGGAAGACCACGGGAAAACTCCTCTCAGCTTTGAACACAGCATGTTTTTATGCAAAGCGACTGGCAGCAACACAGCTGGCTAGAGCAACAAAAGTAGTACCAACAGACTCTGTACCGCAACAGGTTCCCACACGCAGCTCTACTTTTGTCCATGCACGATCATCTCCATGTCCTGAACAACAGCCCATCTGGATGAAAACAATAGGGGAGTAAAAACCACTGGTGGATTGCAACAGTGCAGACCCATACCCAACTGACCCATAAATTGTCCCTAATACACAAGGATCAAAGAAGGAAAGATGGGCTGAAGTGTCCTCTCTTGCTTCAGAGCATGTGTATCTCCCTATTAATAAAGAAAGGTATTATTAATCACAATCTCCCACTATCTCCTAGGTCAGATAATTCAAAATTCCCATCTGGCTGGTGTTTGGGAAGTTTCATTACAGGCCTTTAATATTTCTGGTGTCTCATTATCTCTGGAGGAGTTTCTTACACTATTGGCAGCCATTCCAGCTTGTCTCTGACTGCGAGACTACTCACAGCATAAAGCAGGGAGAAAAATAAAATAAAAACCCACTCAGCAAAAGCGAATGATAATAACTGGAAGAAGCCTACACTGAAAATGAGAAAAGGAAGAGTCATTCGAGATGTGGGCTGAGTGTGGGAAAGCCTGGTCCCTGGGGACCTAACTGGCTGGCTGGAGGGTGGGGAACTGCAAGAGGATACCTACAAGAGAAAGGCAGGAGAATCAGATGAGAGACATTTTTCATTCAAAGGGAAAAGCAAACGTAAATGCAGATGATAATTCCATCCCTTCTCCCCCCTCTCCTCCTTCTCCACCCTCAGTGTTGAAAATGCTGTCTCAACCCCACAGATATAACTGCCTTTCCTGCTCTATGAGCTAGCTGGGTCCAAAGCCTCCTGGAGACAGTAGTTTCAATGGGTTTTATAAGCTCAGTGGGGTCTAGGATGTGATCACCCTGTTTTGTGGGAAAATACTTTCTGATCTCATGAGCTATCAGAAAGAAGAAGGAAAGGAACCAAAGAGCTCACCATTGTCTTTCCTCCTGCTATGTGACAGAGCAAGCAAACGCAGTTTCCTTTAGTCCTGACTGAACAGACCAAGACCTAAGAAGACCCATGGAGGTATCTGGAAATTCCTATTATGGATACTCTGGAGACCCTGTTAACTAGCAGGGACAAACCTGAATTGGCTTTTGCAGAGTAGCTGGAGCAGCACCAAAATTGTCCCAGACTGCAAACCAGAGAATCACAGAATTGCTGAGGTTGGAAGGGACCTTTGGAGGTCTTCTGGTCCAGACCTCCTGCTCAAGCAGGGCCACCTAGAACTGTTTGCCCAGGACCATGTCCAGACAGCTGTTGAATATCTTCAAGGAAGAAGACCCCACAACCTCCCTGGGCAGCCTGTGCCAGTGCTGGGTCACCCTCACAGTGAAAAAGTGTTTCCTGATGTTCAGAGGGAACCTCCTCTGTTTCAGTTTGTGCTCATTGCCTCTGGTCCTGGCACTGGACACAAAATGGGCAAAGCCCATTCAAGAATCTGGATGAAACTCGGGTACTGAGAATTTGAGCAATGACTTGCTGCTTCTTCACCTCCTTGCAGTTCCTGAACTGGTTAATTTAAAGTTAGCCTGGGTTTGCACTTAACCCATTTTAGTCCTATGCAAATCTAAGGTCCATAACGTAATCTTTTTGATTTCCTTAAGCGGTAAGCTAGATCAAAAATACACTTTTTCTAATCATTATGGTACTTCAGTGCAGTATTGTAGACAGCAGTGTCCTCCAAAGTTACCCTTCGGTTGCAGATGTGCTTCTGTCAGACAGGCATAGTCAGAAAGTATGATATAATAACAGTACCTATCAGAAGACTCCTATATACTCATATTGCGTATCTGTGGGGCAGTGACTCTTTCAGCTGTATCTTTGACCGTAACAGCAATAGTTTTAAAAGAAAAATGTTCGCATTTATACTGTACTCATGAATTTGTTTTCCATTACGTTAGCAGTTTTAGGTTTGCTGTATCTTGTATCCAAAATATTCTTAACAGGAGCAGTCAGGGAATATTTACATTTTAATTAGTAGATATTCCAATAAACTGGAGCTTATTATTTGCAAAAAAAACAGGGAAGGAAGAGCAGGTTACTGCTATTTAATTTAATGTCACCAATCAGCTCTTTTCACTGTGGTGTTTCTACAAACAATTTACTGTGTAAAAGTATTTTTTTGTCATGCAAATCATTCTGAACTAATATTATACAAATTTATTCACGAAAGACTGCAAGTGCTTTTCAGAACAATAATAAGCTTTAAGTGGTTTATATCAGAAATGGTTTTTCCAAGCTTGGGAACCACTGAAGGGAGAAACAATGCTCAGAAAAAGTTCACTTCAACAAGATCACAATCTGAACAAAATGGGTCTAATTCTCATCACTTTCCACCACTGTGGCAGAGTTAAGGATTCCTGTAGCATTACTATGAGCTCCATTCCCAGGCCATGTGAGGCTCCCTTATCACATGGGTGCCAGGTAAAACAGCCTCGATGTAAAGGCAAATCTCTTTCTCTATGTTTGTAAATTCCTAGTAAGATCCATTTAGTGAAAAGGAAGGAAGAAAATGGATATCCCAGTATGGCGCTTCTGAATGCTTCTGTTCCAAAGAAGAGGTAAATGGTAAAATCAGTAAAGGCACATGTCAGCCTTGAATGATGGGAGGAGGGGAATGCTTCTTGAGAAAAGTCAGCTTGCAGTATCGATTGGTAAGAATATCTCACAGGGCTAGCTAGCATTTGATGCCTACTCCTGATACAGGATATAGAGATGCAAAATGTATAAGCCAAGCCAAGTGTCTGAATCCATCTAACACAGTACATAAAGTAGAGCTGAGAAACTCAGAAGCTGGGAGAGCTCTGAGGGCTCCCCTGAACGCACAGGACGTCCCCCCGCAGCCCAACTGCTGTAAGAAACAGTAACTCTCCAGTCCAGAGGAGTCTGCAACTCCGCAGGAGCCAAGCACAGGGACACTTGCCTTTCTCCAAGGACCAAGTTTCTCAAGCTTGTGTCAGTCTTGCTGTGCACTGCAAAACATAAGCCAGCACGCTGCCATTGGAAGCTGGGCTGAAAGGTCTACAACAAATGAGTGAGCTAGGGACCTTCAGGCTAATCCTGCATTGTCATCACTCCCTGAACGGGAAACAAGAAGGTAAGCAATTATCCCAGCCCACCAAAGGCAGCTCCAACCTGGAGAAAGGGAAACATGGGGTTAATATTGGAGAGGAAACCAAGTTCCAGATAAACCTCTCAAACTTCTACGATGAATAACCAGAGAAGAATGACTCAAAGAAATTAAGCAGATCTTAAATCACATTCGTTTCATTTCTTTCTGTGTACACTTCCCATTACTCCCACAAGAAACTTTAACTGATGTCCCTCAGGTCCTGTTTAGGAAGCTGTACAGATCTCCACCTCTTCTCCCCAAAGACTCTCCATTTGCTGAGGGTTACTCAGAAGAAGCCTGGAAGCTGCTGGGATAAGAACATGAATGGACATGAATGGTTATAATTCCATGGTCAATCCTATTCTGGTAGAAAAGGAAACCTACCTAAAGGAGCAGGCAAGCCCCACTCAGAATATGGGATGCAAGACACATACTAGAACTTAACTACATCTGGTATCATCAGTATCATATTTTCCTGCTCAGATCTGGCTTTAGAATAGAGACTTTTTTCCCCCGTTAATTAAATCAATTTTCAAGTCAACCTCAAACCCTCCCAGAAATGTATGATGGGTTTAAAAAGAAAATAACAAGGTTGAAAGAAAATGGATTAGGCTTCTGACTTCTATGCATTTGGGCCATACGTTTAAGTTTCTTCCCACAAATATGAGAACTAGAAAATCACTTAAAAATTACAGTGGCTATTCTAACCATGACTTATTTTTGAGCTTTTCACATTGAGTATCACTGTGAAGACACGGTAACTGTGTACGGAGCGTGACTTCTGGATTTCCCTGGACTCCCCTGATGAGTCTGCAGACTCTTTGGTTTATTCCTTGAAGGTGTGGTACGTAGGAGCTCCTCCGGTCTGCATGTGGGTTACAGCTATAGTGAGCTATTCTTCCCCAAACACTTCTGTTGTGAAAGGCAGTTCAGTGCCCAGAGCAAACATTGCTGCTTCCGTAACTGCAAATTAGGCAAGAAAGAGGCAATCCACCACTACAGCTTGGCACTATGCAATGTAACATATATTTTCAAAAGCACCGCCTCAGCAAACATTCATTTAAACATAAAGTTAAATGTTTTGAAGTCAAAAACTTTGTGAGAAATGTTTCACATGCAGAAATATTAGTAGAGAGCACATGCAGGGTTAAAAGTTCAACTATGAGAAACATATATGTAATTTTATATAATGGCTGCAATTTCATATACAGTAATAATAGCTGAATTATCAAATGGCCAATTATACATCTAATTGGTTATTTGCATTTGCCGCAATTGAGTGTAACATAGCCCTACCATTATCTCTCTGTTTAATTGAAAAGCTAGGTCTACAGCTTTGCATTTTAAAAAAATCTGTGTGAAAATCAAGACTTTATTTGCCCATCTATCATAATTTTGGTCCAGGGACCACATCTTTCTTTTACAACATCCGATGCTCCTGTTTACACTAAGACAAGGTAAAGTGACTGACTTGAAGTATTTTTGCCTGTCATAATGTATCACAAGAAAAACCTGTAAAGTTTTTCAGAAGAAAATTAAGCTCTTTATATATATACTTGGAGGACTGCCATTCGTGCATAGCTGGGGAAACACAGTAGTCACCAAGAATAGAGCTTCACTGCAAATTCAGTCATATTACTTCTTCATTATTAGAGACGATAAAATACAATGCCAGCATAAGCTCACAGGAGAGCATAAACTTGATTCAAATTCCACCAGAGTCAAGGGGAATATTGCTGCAGGGCTTGAGGAAGCTTTGGGTCCGATTTTGCGGCACGCTTGCAGGGTTTCTCAGTGTGCAGGTCTGACCAGGAGATGAAGAATGGTGCTCACCAACACAAGCTTCAGCACTGCAGCAAGCTCACCGCATGACTACGGGGATGCACGTAACACTTCTATCTCCCTTGTGCTGGGAAACCCATAGTATTGGAGCTGTCTGGGAAGGAACCCACCTACCTGTCTGATGACAGCTGTACTGCCCTGCCTCGAGGCACTGGGAAATAGGTGGCGTAGATAACACAGCTTGCCCATACGTGCCGCATGTAGGGCTAACTGAAAGTATGGACTCATGTCTCACCTCTCATATGGTGCCAGTACACCCCGCAACTCCTTCTGCAAGGTCGGGCTTGCGTTCAAGGAGAAGACCCTCAGACAAACCTGGTATCAAATGCAGAATCGAGCCAACGCCAATGTTTGCCTTATAGAAGTGATGCATACACTGCCTTGCTGGGCAAGGTGGCAGCAAGCAGACCTCCTTCAACTTTTCAAACATTATAGGATCCTGCCTTTTTAAAAGACGAGCATGAGATGTGTTAAGTGGGAAGAAAAAGACACTATTTATCTTTCTTTATTTACCTTCTCCTTTACACACTTCTGTACTTGATTTTTCTTTTTTTTTCCCTGACAANTAAAAAAAAAAAAAAAAGGAATTAAAAAGGTTGTAAATACTGAGTTTTCTTTCTGGTTAAAAATACAGAGCAGCTGAACTTGACATTAAAGGGCCATCCAAAACCAGCCATTGATTTTCAGATAGTAGATGGGAGTTCTGCACTCAGAAAAATGGCAGTGAGACCATGGAAATATAAATGGATATTGAAAGGATTTTGTTATTTACCCTAGAACATTAAGCAGCTTTGGAAAATTATGTTATTTTTCTTAAAACTGCAGGAAACAGGTTAGTCTATTTTTCTGTTGTTCATAATCTTCTGCCATACTCTGCAATTTTCAAACTTTTTGGCAGTTTTTGCAGAATTTTGTGGCACTTCAATAACTCTCATTTCTATAGAATCCAAAAGCTGCATTTAAAAGATGAACAAATATTTAAAATACATTTTTACTGAAGAACTACTAAAAAGAAACTCTGAAAGAGTTCTGACATTTTGCATTTCCCATTTTTCTTTGAGATGCTTCAGCTAGTTCTGATGACAATACAGCACTTAAGTCACTAATGACTTTCATTAATGAATGCTTTAATACAGCCAGATGCAAAGAATTACAGTGAGTGCAAATAATTGTAAAATACAAGTTTTACCAATGATCTCCCCCCCCCCTTTTTTCCCCTCTATTACTTGAATCTTTGCATCCTTTGAGAGTCTTGCCTGTGTTGCATATGTCTCCTGCTGTAGTAAGGGGACTGTCCAAAACTATGACTGTACACTTGTTCAAGTATCTCGTGAGGTGACATCAGAAGACTCTACACTTCATGAGATGCTTTCCATGGAGACTGGGTCAGGTCCATATTTTTTCAGCTCTACCTGTATAAGCCTGGAGGAGAGAGCTTTTCAATCTTCTCAATACCAAGCCTTCAAAATGCTCAGAGATGGATGGAGAAAGGTCAAAATGTTCAGCCTTCATGAACTGTCAAACACCCTGTGGATGTGGGGTGATCCCACACAGCTCCTTTGGGCCACGAAGAGGAACAAAAATGCTTTTGCAGTGGTCCAGCCCTTGACCTGCAGATGAAGCTGCCGCCCCTTCACACCTCGCTGCTTCTGCCTCCCCACCTGGAGCTGCAGGTGAGGAAGAAATGCCCTTCGCTCCTCCGATCTGGGCTGGCTGGAACGCGACTGCCTGCTCCCCAGCTGATTAAAATACTGGCTAGCGATAGCTCGCTTCTTTTGCAACACTAATTGCTTCCATGCCTGCCTTAAAATATGTCTAAATGGAGCCCAAATAAATCTAATGTCCTAACGTCTCAGTGCCCCTGCACTCTGAAATCATGAACCTCGAATAATGACAAAATGATGGATAGCTGCATGTTGCAATTCAAACTTTTATTACAAATAAATTTCAAAATAATACCCTAGTACAGCCCATTTTTTTTTATATTGCCTGTTTTAACTGGGCTTTTAAATGGTTCTCACGAATCTGCAAAAAGGCCAGTTTTACACAGTTACTTAAAGGGGACACATATACTTTGAGCAGCAGTTGGGAAATGAATTGTAAGTACATGTATATATTTGATTTAATTAGGTTTAAAAAATTTACTTGGGTTGCAGACATTTCAAAATGTGTATTTGATTATTTTTCCCTAATAGAAAATACCCTTGCAAATTGGATTGCAGTCATCTGTGGCATATAAAGAGAAAATGAGCACATTTGCAAGGCAGGTTGGAAGAAGGCTAGGGGAGACAGAAGATTTCTGAAAACTCAACAGAGCTTTAGTTTAGCAAGAGAATTGCTAAATAGTTACTGAAGAGACATTTTAGTTATGACTACAGAAGTATGTGGCACTTAGAAATGCTGAAAATCGCAAATTTTTTATGGGCATTATGCAATTACTGTCCTAAAACACATCTTTCACTTTTACTGCATTATTTACTAGGCTGGTTGTAAACTCTGAAATCTCTTTTTGTGTGAATTATATTCAAAACTTACAAACTTAATTTGGCTCTAACATCAGTGTCACTTTACTAGTGGTGAAGATGGAGCTTCAACCCCGTCTCGGAAGTCTCTGAATCCTTGGGTAGAGAAAACCCGCTGTCAGAAGGGGGCTGGATGGCCTCAGCCTGTACTAAAGTGCCTCCAGCTGAGTACTGCAATGACTGAAATCCGTCTTTCTTGCCCCAAATAGGGTGACTGACAGTGCTGGGGTGCAGGGTCCAGGCCACCCCCGTGTCATGGAGCATCGGGCACATCCCGAAAGGCAGGTGGAGGAGAAGGCACACACAGCCAGCCAAAGGCATTCAGGTTTATCAGTGGGCATTTAATTATATCATTAGGTTTATAACATAATGGAAGTCATCTTACCAAGAAAACTGCCTAACTAAGCAAAACTCCCAGGGGCAGTACTGGTGCAGCATCCCTATGCCGAGTGCCCCACAAGGACACCCAAAGACTCCCCAGGATGACCAGAGGAGCTGCTGGTATGTTTATGGGCTTCCTGGGCCAGGTGCTTGCTGAAGTGTCAGCATTCTGGGCTTCCTAGGCAGGAAAATTCCATTTTTGCCCCTAAAATAAGTGCTCTTGGTTTGCTTCACCTTCCCAAAGCAGAAATGATGAGTGTTTCTATCTGCGTGCGTGTTGGATGTGTCGTTTCCTGAATAAAGACATAAGTGTATTACTATATTAAATATTTATACATTTTAAATTTATAAATATTTAAAAATGTATAATATATGGATTTATACATTAAATACATATGTCTATATACATGCATTTTTATAGATTTTTTTTTTATACTGCCTTCCTGTCAAGAGAAAAGGTATTGAATATTTTGCCAGGATTTTTCTAATCGCTAATAAAGTATGTATACCTCACAGGCTGCATCTCTCACTTTATTACAACCTTTGAAGACTCTGCAGTGCTTTGGGCATCACACAACTACACGGATTGAGAGGTTGGGCAAGAGCTGGCAAGCTATGATGCTTTTTTTTTTTTCTTATTTTGGCTGAGATTTCTCCTCAGCAAGTATTTTTTTTCCCCCAAAGCTTCTAATTTACAATATTTTCAAGTCTAATTACTTCAGACTGTGACCTGTCATATCAAGAATTTATTTACATATGAAGCAGACCGTAATGCATCTGCTTAAGAGCAGGAACCCGTCACTGTTTCTTCAAAGCCAAAAGGCAACTTAAATTTCTTCCTGAAAATTTAGACATAGGTCACAGCTCAAAGGCTGTCAGGATCAGAGCATGTTTTTACATATTTTTTATTATAATATGAGACTTTAAACAGGTTAGAGTATTTTGGAAGATGGCAACCCCCCCTTTTGCAAACCACTGAGACAGCTGGGCACCCTACAACGAAACCAAAGTGGCAATCCAACAGCCTTCACCAACAGAAATGAACCAAACCCGTTTGGTGATGCGAAATGAGGGCAGGCAATTAACAGCCCAGGGAAAAGCTCATCAAGCCTCGGTGTGGGAAATCTCTGTGCCTTGCTTCTCCCTGGAGGTGTCTGGGAAGCCCTGGAAAGCACTAAGGGTCAGATTGCTCGCTGCTGACGTTGGTAAGCATGTCGTCATCCAAACAGTGCAGTGACTTCAGTAAAATCACTTGCGTGAGCAAGAGCTGGTCTGTGGGGACAGGGCTACGCCGTCCAGCCCCACATCAGAGATCAGAGACCTTATTACTGCGTACAAGTATCTAAAGAGTGGGTTGAAGGAGGATGGAGCCAGACTCTTTTCAGTGGTTCCCAATGACAGGACGAGGAGCAATGGGCACAAGTTGGAACATAGGAAGTTCCGTTCAAATACATGGAAAAACTTCTTTATGGTGAGGGTGACAGAGCACTGGCACAGGCTGCCCAGGGAGGTTGTGGAGTCCCCTTCTCTGGAGATTTTCAAGACCCGCCTGGATGCAGTCCTGAGTAATGTGCTCTAGGCAGTCCTGCTTTGGCAGGGGAGTTGGACTAGATGATCTCTAGAGGTCCCTTCCAACTCTGAAAATTCAGTGATTCCGTGAAAGGTAATGACACCCTGCACCTTTCCAGCATCTTTTATCTCAGGTTCCCAAACTCAGGTACTAGCAGGGCTCCTGTTATCATCAGCCACTTGGCTCCTGGGACTAAAATCACAGCTGATAACCTCTTCCCTTAGCTTACTGTGAGCACCCTGTTACTAAGTTGCGAGAGCGTGAGCCTGAAGGCTATGTCATTTAGCATATCCAGGCCTTAGCGTCTTGTTGCTTCATTTTTGCAAAGCAGGGCTCTTTTCTGGGCATGTTTTTGGGACTAACGCACATCCACAGCTGCTGGGTGGGCTGTTACAGGCTGATAGGATGGGAGTCACAGATCAGCTGGATTTGTTGACTCTCCATCACCACCAGCAGGATTGGAAATGTCTCGCTCTGAAAAATATCATAGAATCATAGAATGGTTAGAGTTGGAAGGGACCTTAAATATCTAGTTCAACCCACCCCTGCCATAGGCAGGGACACCTCCCACTAGACCAGGTTGCTCAAAGCCCCATCCAGCCTGGCCTTGAACACCTCCAGGGATGGGGCAGCCACAACTTCTCTGGGCAACCTGTTCCTGTGCCTCACCACCCTCAGAGTGAAAAATTTCTTCCTAGTATCTTATCTAAATTTACCCTCTTTCAGTTTAAAACTGTTAGCCCTTGTCCTATCACTGCACTCCTTGATAAAGAGTCCCTCCCCATCTCTCTTGTAGGTCCTCTTTAAGTACTGGAAGGCTGCTATAAGGTCTCCCTGGAGCCTTCTCTTCTCCAGGCTGAACAACCCCAACTCTCTCAGATTGTCTTCATAGGAGAGGTGCTCCAGCCCTCTGATCATTTCTGTGGCCCTCCTCTGGACCTGCTCCAACAGGGCCGTGTCCTTCTTATGTTGAGGGCTCCAGAGCTGGAGGTAGTACTCCAGGTGGGGTCTCACCAGAGTGGAGTAGAGGGGCACAATCACCTCCCTCGACCTGCTGGCCATGCTTATCTCAATGAGAATACACTTTTACTCAGTGAGACAAGGGGTAGAGAGGGAGTGGGGAAATCCCACAGCAGGGGGACGTGCATTCCTGCCGCTCCTTCAGAGGGAAGTCGCAGTCATCAGAAGCACTTTTAGGCTGTCAAGGCAGAGTGTCTAATGTGTTGTGCCACAACTGGGTTGGTGTTGTCATTACTCTTTTATGTGGCATCCTCCCTCCTGCCCACCCGTTGGTGTCGTCTTGCTCGAGTGCGTTGCCGCAGCCGCTCGCTTGCTTGCCAGGGACCAACAGGGCCCTGGCACAGGGGAGAGGTGGCCAGAGCCTCTTGTGGGGCTGAACCCACTGCATGGGGCACAGCCTCTACCCGGGATGAGACACGACACTGTGAGCGCCCGCTGTACGCTCCCCCGCGACAGCAGTCTGCTTGTAAAGGCAAAGTTGGGGCGGGTTTGGGAAAGGTCTGAAGCAGCTCAGCAGATCCTGTGGCTGTGTTTGAGAGGGGGGCTTCACACTGAGCAACCAAACAGCACATACTAACGGATGAGGGCAACTGCATTTAAAAATGGGCTTGGGATGGTATTTGAATCTCTAACCTACCTAACAAAAATCTGATATTTTTATCTAACACCAATCTAATACCACGCGTTTATGAAGTCTTTTTCTAACTCTGAGTGTGAAAGCTCTTTCTGAAGACAATTAAACATCATGAGAAATGCACAGCACCCCCTTCCTTGGTGCCAAATCAAGCTACATTTAGGGGAGTTTGAACTTGGACGTCACTTAGATGTTTTTATGGTTCCTTCAAACCCACATAATTTCAGAGGGCCAACACACTCACAGGGACCAGAACCACACACCAATCTTACACAGGTCCTTGTGAGGAGGTGCTTCAGACTTCCTCACAGTGCTGCCGTTCCCACTTTTAAATGCACATCTCCACTACATGCTCTTTTTAAGGAAGTATTTCTCAAACTCCTGCTGGAGGTTGGATCTAAAGTGCTGTGAACTGATTGAAAATGTCATGTAGTTGTTTTAAAATTGTAAGATATTGCCAGAAGAATGGCTGCATAATGAGACAGTAACTTCCTCCATGTAAAAGTGAAAATTATGAAGAATTACTTGTGCTGAGTACAAGGTACTCCTTGAAATTTGTGAGATTGTCTCCTGCATATAAAGATAGCCAGCAAGGTCAGACTGTTCATGTACCTTCATGACAGGGGCAGGCCACATATGGATCCTTCTGAGGACTCCTGTCACCCAGAAACAGCGAACCCAATCTTTCCCCTCCACCAGGAGAAAGTCCAGAAATCAGAAGACTAGATAATCTCTGACTGTATCTACTGATGTGGTAGAGCTGCTGTAGAGACAGGAAGAAAAGAAATTAGACAGAGACAGAGTACAAGATATAAATGACAAAGAAGTTATGGAAAGAATAGATCCAACTGAGCATAGGGTTGGGAGAAAAAAACAAAAGGATATGGAAACTCTTGGAGAAAGACACAGAGAGGAGGACTTGTAGTGGTGGAGAGAAGACAAGAAACTGTGCTGGTGGAGGACAATACAACCTGAAGAAAGAGGGGAAAAAATGAAGCATCAGGAGATAGGATAGAAAGGAAAATAGGAAAAAAGATGAAAAATAGGGAAAAAACATGCTGACAAATCCCTGCTACTCAGAGTATGCATTCATGACTCCTCAGTGAATGCAACTGCTTTCTGAGTGCGTGCTAGACTTAATTTGCTATGAACGATAGATTTCAGAAGAACTTTAGATTTCAATATGTACTGCGAAATGTTCCCTGCTCAGCCATTCCTGTAGAGTGCGGAAAATGGCAGGAAATCATTGCGAACAACAGCAAGTGTTATTTTGAGGGAGACATAATGGCTTGTTTGGTTTGACATCCAAAACAGATATAACTGCGACAAAAGCATTTAAATGCTAATCTGTCATTTACAGCGGGTAAACAAAAACTAACGCGCATAAAATCTGTGGTGCTTGTGAGCGAGCGCTCTAGAAGCCTGAAATACTGCTTAATTTAGAGAAGACAGGCGTCTCTTTGCAGGCAGAATTTATACCTGAAATATATGAATGTCGAGAGCAAAATTTAGGTACTCAAACCTCTGTTTCCCGGTGGTGGATTTGGATCACACAGTTAGGGGCACAGAAAGGAGTGATTTTTCATTTTCAGGGTATTTCTCAGAGATGGAAATATGGAGGCAAATATTTTCCTGGAGCAGTTAACACCGGCGCAGTCCTATCAAAATGTACCCCACATGTGACCAAATTCAACAGATTACATAGAGTTTCTAAATTCATCACACTTTCCTGCCTTTTGTATATCCTCATGCCCACAAAGCAATGGTAATTCTGATCAAGAGTCAAGGAAGTAAAAGGTGGCTCTGGATGAGCCTGGAAGAAATGTGTTTCCTTGATCACTGGCCAGCCTGTTTCCTAAGATGCTTCCTTGAGCAACTGAGAAAAGCTTGGAGAACATTTCTAAAATCACAGTGCCTGCCACCAGCCTCCAAAGTGTGATACACAACCAGAGGTCACCGGGAATGATGCTACTGTCAAACAGCTCACCCCACTGCAGTGATGGAAAGAAAGGGTAGGTTTCTTTCTACTCTGGGATGAGTCTCCTTAGGTCAGCAAGTCTACTGTCAGCCTCCAGCCATACTGCAGAACGGCAGGTCTAGGCCCTCAGAGATCATCTTTCTATAAATAAAAGGAATGAATGGACCTGAGAACTATCTTAGCATCACAGGTTTTGTCTCTGTTGCAAGGAGGTCTCTATGAATTTATAGTTTCATTAAAGCTTGTAAAAAGAAGAAGAGAACAGAGAGGCAAGAGGAATTTATTGCAATGTATCAAAAAATACCTTGAAGTCCTTAATCAGAGAAGATTTCCATTAACTTTTACCAGGGCTGCCATGCTGTATGGATACACAGGCAAAGAGGGGAAAACCTCAGATTGTGTTGTGCACAAATGGAGCTTGAGAAGGAAATACACAATTTAAGATTCACCTAGTAGTTTAAAATTTACTTGAAAACTGTATGAGTCTCACTACCCTTCCTGCCTTCTTCCTATAAAGTTTCTTAATTATTCTGTTCTGCCCAAGTTTGTGATTAGCTTCACCGTACCTATGTTTGCTTCTTTTTAATATATATTTTTTTTCTATTACGCCTGCTTGCACGTGGAAGTCTTCAATACACACAGACAAATAACGAACAAAGTCTCTTCAATGGACAAAATGCGGTCATATAACTAATCTCAAGCAGACAAAATGACAGGAACAGAAAGAAACTCAGTCGCCCGCTCCTTCTCCTTGTAACATGGTGTGGTTTATCTGCTTATTATCTACTTACGTGGCTTTTGTCACGCAAGTCTCTGAGCTCCTGATAACTGCTGAGTAACTCGTACAGAAAACATGCTTTTATAGAAATAGAAAAATATCTTAATTTCCAGTTGATGATTGGCTGCCAAAATACACAAAAATAAAACCTAATGCAGTGTTCTGGAGTTAATAGGGCATTCTGTAACGATCTAACTGGATTTGACCTTGACATGGTCTGACTACCTGCGGCAGACCTGATTTTAGTCCTGGGCCTTCACTTCTTAACTTTCCTTTGTCTTTTCCCCAAACACGCTCTTCTGTAATACAGCAAAAAGCTATGTGTCCTCTTTGTATGAAGAACTGCACTTTCTTGTGATCTTAACATGTTCTATTTCATAAATACATAATATATAGCCCTAGAGTATAAATGTGAAACTTCTGTTGAGCTGGCAACTCTCCCAAGCCCCTCAAATGGACAGTCATTTGCTCTATGCCATAGGGAGGTGCTGGTTCACGGGAGGTCTCCTTCTGAACATCATTTGTCCAGTGCTTGCTGCTTGTTCTGTGACTGAAAACAGTGAAGAAGTGAAGGCTACGCCTTTCCTACACGGAGCCTGCATCAGAATGCACGTTAAAGACACCTTCCTAGAAATCTTAGATCGTAGTTGACAAGTTCAGAACCAAATCATCCTCCACTTATCTTGAGACACTTATCCACGGGAGAAAATGTAAACACCCATTTAACAATCACCACCAAAACTTCATATTCTTTGTGCTACTCTATTAGTGTTTACGTTACGCATTTGAAAGCAGTGATAGGATAAAACCCCTCAGAAACTTTCTTCTCCAAAAAAGTTTCCAGCTCAATTTCATGTACAGAGTTTCAAGGTATTCTGGAACTGTCTTAAAACTATTTTGTAGGATAAAAAAGCCAACACAGTATTCGATATTACATTTTGAGAGTCTGTGAAATTACAATATTGCTTCAAAATATTTAATTATGCCTGTGTGGGCTTTGACATTGCTCTTTCAACTGACAAACATAATCCCATAGTGTGTCTAAGCCTCTCCACATAGATCTTACAAGCTTTACGCTCTTGTCAATATCCTGCCTTGGGTTTCATGACCTAGGTTTAGTGAATACTTCAGGACATCCAGCACATGGCATCAGACATCTTGATGACACCAAACCTTGCACACTGCTGTTTAATGGCCTCTTGTATTATTTTTGTCTGTTGACTTTCTAAACCCATCAAAGCAGATTACAGCCACTTATAGTGTTCATGTCTTCTGAGTCCTCTGCTCAGCTTAATTCAGCAAGAAAATCACCTTATCTGTCAGATATTCAGTGTACCCCAAAATCTCTCTAAAATACATCATAATCCTTCAGTTGGACTAAGAAAGGATGTCTTTTCAAAGATAATTACACAATCTGTTTAAAACATCTTTTTCATTCTGATATACATAAAGGACCAGATTTTACTTCTTTCTCATTCTATTCTGTGAGCAGTTCACTGATGTCAATGGTGTAAGGTATGAATGCAGATGGCAGGCTATCACTTTTAGTCACATAGTTCTTCTTTAAAATCTCACATTTGTAAATAATAATGTACAGAATCTGAGCCCAGGCAACACAGCAATGTATTTCTCAGGTATAATTGTTGATCATTTTGCATACTTATACCTGGGATAAAATTTGCTGTGATGAATACAAATGTGTTTGTCTTGCTTTAGACAGCTACTTCTTTTTTAATTGGGAAAGCGATTAGTGCAGGATTTGCTGAGAGCTGTTGTTGTGTCCCCATCCTCTGTTGTTGCTCCTTCTCAGGTGAAGAAAAATTAATAGGAATAAATATATACGTTAAGGCGGTAGCAGTCAGTGCTGTACCATTGCCAAGCATTATTTCAGAATATGTGATCAGAATTGAATGGGATGGGAGGAAAATATAAGAAATAATTGTTTTCAACCCTTTTGCTTGGACATATCTTTGCTCTGGATGTATAATCTGTAACCACTAATTCATACTTGTGAAGAGAAACTGAAGCTAAAGAAAAAGAAAACTTCTTTAAGTAGCAGTTGATGTTCTGCATTAGCAAAGAGGTTAATGTGAGCAGTATATTTACTTGTTTTGTTTTCTCCTCAAAGAAAGAGGACATGCCGCATTTACACAGGAAAATTTACTGCCACCTGACTAAAATTAGGTAGTCCACATTTATGCTTTGAGTTTATGTCATTATCCCGGGAACGGTGTGGGAGTTTAAACCTATAATCTCTGCATACACCGGGAAAAGACAAGGACTATTCTGAATAAATGCAACAGCCTCAGAAATTCAGGTCTTGGCATTTGACTCATTTTTTTTTAACGAACCTAAAGCATAGGTGCTGGAAAGCAAAAGTGGAGGGGAGAGGAAGGACAAGCAACCAAGTGTACCATATGGGTATTTAATGCATCTGCCAGCCTGCTGTTTAACCACTCTGGAGTCTTGTAATAGTATTAGCTGACACAGACGTGTGACCGTGCTTATCGGACGTCACTGATGGGGTAAGAGACACGCTGCGGTGGTAAGCCCCGGCACTCCAGTTTACACTGCACGCCGCAGCTCTGAGTGGGAGCTGATTTAGCTCCTGCTAGTCATACTTTCAGACGGCCGGTGACTTAATAGATAACAAAACACTGCCAGGTGTAACAACTCTTGATAGGTTCTCTGATTTTCCTGAACTTTGGTTGACAACTGCTGCTTAACTGCGTTGACAATTTTTTTTTTAAAGCAAGCTGAGAGCCCAGAGCCTTTGCAGTCTACACCAGCAAACTGTATGGGCATGGGGGGAAGCAACAGCAGCTCTCAGTAAATGACACCATTTCTCAGTAAATTAGTTGTGTGGATTTGTCAGACAACAACAATTTTCAATTCTAGCCCTCAGACCTGTCTTTCCATGGCAGGTGTGCATACTGCAGCATATTGCGTACTATCTCTGCGTCCTACAACAGGCTGTAAATTCAGAGAGGCAGGAAATAAATAGCTAATCCAAACCCAGCATCAGTGTCATTTTGTTTGGATCCTACCTCACTGCACTCAGCTGCACCATGTCTTTCCAGAACCGAGCTCTTACAGTGAGCTCATGTTATAAAAACGGGTGCAAGGCAATATTAAAATGTAATGGAAAATATTGCCATTTCCTTCAGATGCCTATTTCCCATTAACCTGAAAAATTACCTTCTCGCTTACCTGACACGTCTGCCTATCTGTAAGCCTGGTATCCCATGTCCCAGATCTATCATAAGCCTGCTGGTTTGGATCATGACACAAATCCACGATGATGAAGATATCCCTTGAACAGCCTTAAGAGTAACTTGTGAGCCTATTGAAAACTACTTGCTCTTTTCATTTGCTCAAACTTCCGTGCTAAATTCTTAAGAGAGTGGTTAATGGATGTAAGAAAGTTTTCAGAAATTCCTGAGAGGCTGGATCACATCTTACAAAAGGAAAAGCAACTATTATCCCAGAGAGCATGTAAACAGAAACCATTCATCTAAAAGCCAGAATACAGCAAGATTCCATTATGAGGCAAATTTTGTATTAGTAAAGCCCTAGTTTCTCCTTATTCTATGTTATTTCCCCATTATCTTTCAGTCTCTATAAAGCCAGAGTAGACCAGATAACAGTGGTTCCTTTGTTCTTCCATGAAATTAAGTAGGCAATATAAAAATTGTGCATCATTTCTGTATAGATCTACAGTCATGTGTGTTCATGTTTGTGCATGGATAAATATGTGTATACATGCTCATTACAATGGCTTTTCAGTAAAATTAACAAGGCAAACCCTGCAGAGCTAATTAGTTTTTATTGCACAAAACCTTGGCAAAAAGTTCTTATTTCCTCCCATTTAACAGTTTGGACTTGAATTGGCTCTATTTCTGTCCAAGTCAAAATCTAGCTTAACTGTTTTCAGCCACGCTGGGAATGTTAGTCCACAATGAAGAGCATTTATCTGATTCAGTGACTCAGTGCCTTGGACCCATTTTTTACTGTGGAGCTGGCGCAAGGTCAGAATGACGCGCTTCATTTCAGTGTCCAGTCCTTATCTAGCCAGAACAGTCGTGAATAAGACAACTTGCAAAACGTAGTAATTTGTAAGTTTTTTCCAGAGTTAGAAAAAAAAATACAATTTCTGGGATTCTTCTGCTGTCAGACCAATTGCCATTCTTTCCTGTCAGATGGGCTTTGATCTTTGTCCACCATTCTGCCATTTCCCTTAGCACAATCTTTTTTTTTCCTCAGGTTAGATGTCAACATGAAAAGCAGATCAAGGTTTTCTAGTTGGAGTAGTACCGTTTCTTCCATGTGCCTTATCCTGCCCGTTCAATATACAGCACGTGTTAAGTCCTGAGAATACATCTGATCTGAACTACCTCACGGCTAATAAAGTTAAGTTATAGCAATGCGATTCACTTGAGAAAAATATAGAACACTGTCTGTCCCTATGTTGCTCAACAGAAACAGTAATAGAAAAGTTTATGCAGACTAGCAAATTATTCTCACAGCAGAAGACATATTTAGAGACTCTGAATTAAAAATGAGCACATATGCTTTTATTCCTGGAAGCGTGACATCCACAGTATTGGCAGTTTGGGACCCAGTGTAACAGATTCTTAAGCAGTTTCCACCCTTCTGGAGTACCAGATTAATTCTCCACAGATGAATATGATGTAAATACGAAACACTTGGCTCCAGCTCGAAGCAGTCAAAAGTGATTTGCTGACTATCCCACCAGCATTTCAGCAGGCCCTGAGCTACCTTATTATTCCTGTCAGCAAACTCTCAGATGGCCAATTCCAAAAGCTTCTGCTCCCTTCCCAACAACGCGGCAACTGCTAGTGAAATACTCAGGCAAAACAAAACTGACCCCCAAAAAAATCAATTAAATATAGCAGTTTAATTTCAGATTCTGTGTCACTGAATCAAAGTCAACCACCGGAGGGGACGGAGGACCTGGCTGTACTCTCAAAGTATTTAAAGTGCTGCATCAACTGTGACAAGGAGCTTTGAGGACAGACGTAATCAGCAACAACATTGTGCAGGTGTGCTGCTTATGTGGTGTGTGTGCAATGTTAACTTCTGAGTAGTATCTGATGAGAAGAAAATATACTACTTCATTTCCATTGCCAATCTAGGCTTTGATCTATAAAAATACCATCCCAGCTACTTCTAGGTAGGGCAGATTAATTTCCTGAGTTGATCACACAACATAAAGTTTGGATATTACACGGCTGATACAAATGAAACACTGCAGAAATGACCAGGCTATAACATCACCAGTCCTACCAGAGACCATTCATATATATGAAGATGCATTTCGGCATTTTTCCCCTTAGGCATAACATGTACATTATCACATTGTCACAACATCTTTCAATCTGTTCTAATTTTCCCAATAGTGTGATAAATTTTTTTTACTTATTTTCTATTTCTGTTTCTGTGTCTATAAAGAATACCATTAACAGCCCATGGCAGGGGGGGTGGAACTAGATGATCTTTAAGGTCCCTTCCAAACTAAACCATTCTATGATTCTATGATTCTATTCTCCAGAATAATTCAGCATGTTTTGACTTAGTTGTTTGAAATTTGAAGCATTTTTATCTTAAAGGCAGATGAATTACAAAATCTATCGCATCTATATGAAACTAACAACAGAACTGAGTCTGACCTGAGTGAGATTTTGAGGATTTAGAAAAAAGGTGGTTCACTGTGTGCTTATTTTACAGAAGGTGGATGACAAGACAAAAAAGTGCTGTATCTCATCTCTGTTTCACCAAACCAATTGTTGTACTCAAATGCTGAATTTTAAGAGATGACTTGAAGTGAGGTACATGCTTAAGTTCAGACCAAACAGTATGTACAAAATACTATACACAAGTAACATAATGTGATGAAAAGAACCAGGTATTCCCTATTTATTCTGTAGACAATGTAATCATGAATTTTAATATTAACTGTCATGGTTTCAAGGCGAATGACTACGACAGTTCCTAAGAAGTGTTATGTTGTATGCATGTCACCAAATTTATTGCTTTGTTGGTATAATGCAATTGAGCAGCTCTCGGGAAGGAGCGTGCCTTTGTGTGACTAGCTGCAAACATTTTCTTCAGAAGCTAAGGACAGTTTAAAATTAAAAAAAACACCTCAAGGCATAAATATTTCTTTTGCTGTCTTCCAATATCTAGCTAAGTTTCCATGGAACACACTTTGCTGCTGTGCACTAAAGTAAGACATTGTAGCCCATCAGATGATGGACATCCACGGAGACAAATTTAACTCCCATTTATTTCAGCACAAATTGAAGATGCTGTTTGCAAAGAATCCTCAAAGCTTTGTGCCAAATCCAGCTCTTTCCTATCAGTATTTTGGAAAAGTTGCAGTTTCCATCCAAACAGAAGAGGACGGGAGAAGCTATGCAGACAATTGACCTTGCTGCCTCACAGGATGAGAACATTGAGAGGTCTCTTGAACTAAGGTGGTGAATGTGGATCAGGACACAAACCCTGTTTTGTCTTTCTTTCTCTTACCTCTGGTGAAGTCAGGCATGCTGCTGTTAAGCTTTTGAGAGCTGCATTTCGTGATGCAGCACTGGAAGACAACTTGGCAAGACCTTACCCATACCATGCAGGTGCTCTGCCCGAGGTCCGTACTGCAGAACCAAGGTGCCTACCGGAGCCTTGAGCTCCTTCTGTAGTCAGTGGAGAAGGACGTGTTACCTTAAGGCTGTGCTTAGCCCTGCTGAGCTCCTGTTTTCCCTGGCTATGGGATGGAGCTGGAGACAACCAGACTCCTGACTCAGGCACCTCGGTTTAATCCTTATCTCTCCTGCAGTGGGACTGGGTCTGGAGAGCCAGTTCAGCTTCAGGAAACAGGACTCCTACCGACATAAAGGAGGACTGAATTCAGTCTTAGGCTGCTGCAGATTTTGTATTTAGCAATGCTGCAGAGTAATCCAACTAAGCCAACATTTTCTAAAATGCATGGAATGTCTCAAAATTAAAGCTCGGTACCTAAACGATTTAGACATCTAAGTAAAATTCAATTAATGTAGTACAGTTCAGGGTGAGTTTAGATGGTCCACCTCTTCCTCTTCCATTCTTTACACTTTTTTACAAGTGAAAAAGCAAACCTTGGAAGAAACACTCCTTCCACAGACTGCTACTTCAGCAGCAACTCAAAAATCTGGGATAAGAGGAGTTCAGCTACCAAGCACTTAAGGAAAAATATTACAAAGTGGGACACCTTGGGATTTATGTCAAAAACATTTCTGAAGGAACTGCTTATGTTTTCTGTTCCTCTCCATAAGGTAAGTGCTGGAAAATGCTGACAAGGATTATATCTGAATATATGGATATACATACGTACAAGCATAAACATACAAATACATATGTATAAAAAGGCAAAGCTCATGGTTTGAAAGCTGGACCCAATGGGAACCCACGGCTCGTGTCAGGGCAGGGCTGTGGCTTCTCTCCTGGGCTGGGGCTCTGGGGGCCACCAGTGCGATGGGGCTCAGGGTGTGTGTTGGTCAGGTCACCCACCCCAGCAGCACTGCTGCAGAACTGAGACCGCGTTACCCCTCTGCTTCTGGGCTCGCTGCAGGAAACCTCTCATGCCTTCTATGGTTCCTTTGTCTCCTGAAATTATATATAAGATCTCATTGAGGGTTTTTCTGGCTTTATACAATGTCTTGTACACAATGCATTGTGAGATTATAAAATATTGGTGAATGGGATTACTCCCTATCACATGACCTGCTGACACTTGAAATGTTCTTTTGAGTCCCCTTTTATTTGCACAAGCTGTGAGACTAAAGAGCCAGACACCGTATCATTTTCCCTCACACAGATCACCTTATTTCCTATTGTTAGAGAAACCAAACCACCACACATTGTGTCAAGTGACATTTCTTAAATGCCGCAAGATATAGAAAAAAACCTGTTCTTTTATGTTTTAGATTGATACCTTGACTTCTGTTTCATTTCATTGCACTAAAATACTGAAGTCTACTGGGTAATAAATATTCCCTTACTAACCCTTCTAAAATCTCTACGTAGGGACTAAAATTTGCTCCAAAGACATTTGATTCTAAAGGACAAACAACCGAGAGATTATTTTTCTTTAGCAGATTTCCTAATCACATACTGCCTTTGCTTCACTGGCTGAGTATATAATGATGTCCTCTAACAACTGCCATATTTCAGTATCTCTAGACTCCTGGAATGGAATTTTTATGAAATCAGTGGCAAGAAAGGAAATTTGAAACGCAAGACTCCAGATACAAAAAATGCAGGCTCTGCTTACGGTATTTCAAGCGTTGCCATATTTCTACTTACAGGATTTATTTTATTCTAAATCCAGCGTAAAAATACAAATTTTATTGATTAAATAATTTTGAAAAATGCAGGCCGTACCTCCTCGTACAGGGAGTGAGGGGTGAAATTACTGGACTGTAATAGTCTCCCTAGTCTTGAACTTGTTCTCTATGGTTGTCAACTTTTATCCATCTGTCTGAGAAATTGCAGGGATGGAAGCAAAGGGGTAATTGCCTTCCAAATGAATCTTGTTTTTTAGCTCACCCCTAATGAAATCAGCATCCGTAGGACAGAAGGAGCACTACTGCATGGTATGACAAGGAAGGCTTCCACATCAGCCTTGCCTGAAAGCAGACCTCCCTAACATGTGCCTGCTCAATATTTGCTTTCCACAAGGACTGTTATGATTAATGAGGGCCAATTTCTTTGCTATTTGTCAATGATTCACACCAGCATTCAAAAGAAAAAAAACATTCTCCTTTATTTCTCAGCGCAAACATTTGATGACCCTGAGAAAGCCCAGTAGCTAAATGATTCCAAGCCACAAAAAAATAAACACCTTGAAAACATGACAGACTCCAAAGATCCAAACCTGGCTTTACCAAAGAAAAACAACGGTGTCTTGTGTAGGTCCAACGATGTAGCAGAGATGCTAACCAGCTGTCAGGGAGCAGCACGGCATCGTCTTCCGCATTGCTGGAAACAGGCCCCAGCTGTGCTTTGTCCCCGGCCTTGTGACAAGGGGAGCTGCTGTGATTTGGTGGGGGGGAGGGGAGGATGGGATGATGACGACACGGTGCATTTTTCTTGACATTTCCCTTGAGTGTCTTTCTATAACTACATTTCTGCTAATTAACTTCACCTCCGAGCTGCGCAGGGTAACTGCTTCCCCTTCAGGTTGTAGAGCGACAAAAAGCCCCTACAGTGGCACCTTGTTTGAGCGACCGTTTGGGTATGAGCAGCAGAAGGACACAGATTGACTAAACAAACTCAAGCAACCGAAATAGCACTGTTAACCAGAAACAAGCAAACAAACACAAAACTCAGCTCAGGGACCATCTGACCTTGAAATATCCGAAACGTGCTTAGCAATGCCCTCTCGCTCAGAAAACTCTGAGCACACTGCTAGGAAAAGTGTGAAAAAGGAGGATGAGGCTTCCCGTAAGAACAGACACAGAAATGCGCACGCCAGGGCAGAGCACCGGCTCACCTCACTCTTTATCACTCAGCTGAAAGCGCCCAATGCCAGCGAAAGAGTGTAAAAGGGGAGAGCTCAGGGGGAGATTTTCTTCGGTACTCCCAACCTCTGCAGTCCATGGTTGGGGACTTCCCAAGTAGCATTCAAGGGATCTTTCCTTGTGCTTACGCTCTCCGTTTTCCTTGTTTGGACATGAGTTCCACTTTCTAAGGGCTTATTTATTTGCAATAAATCTCTCTGATTAGCTGTTTTACCATACCAGCTTGTAGGATTATTTTTTTTTTTAGTAAGTGATAATATAATTGCACCAGTTTTGGTTTATTTTTTTTCCCCCTACTGTATTTGCTCCTTTAAAATTGATTCCAGGAAATTTCCTCAGCTTAGCAGAATCTTCTGTTTTGAAATTAAGTATTTCCATAGTGGCTCCTTTTTATTTTTGATTTTTAAATGATGACAAATTTCCAAACAATATGTTAATTTTTAATAGCTTTTTCATGGTTACATTTTGAGACACACATTTATGAGGTCTAAACATCTGCTCTTTATATCCCACCTTATCGTGTGGGGTTTTTGCCTTTGCAGCCTCTTTGGTCTCCTTCAGTTTTTCACAATCCCTGTCCTCACCCAGACGAAGCAGCGGGTAGTACAGCTGTAGCATTTCATTCTTTCTGGTTTTGTCTGGGATTCTGGGCTCCTCCTGACAGTGTGAACTCTTCAGTCCTAATGTATAGGAGCCTTCTTCCAACGGTGGAACTTTCTCTGCCATTCATACGTACTTTATAGCTTGATGTTACAGTTTGATGATTTCTCTTCCATCGAGGCTCTGAAACACTTATTTGGCTAATATCCTCAAATAAAACTAGGCATCTCCCTCCATTTGCCTTATGTTTTTAGAGTTATCTAATTTACATAGCACCTTAATAAATATTGGTCTCTCTGATTTACATATCTGGCTTTATTAGGACTTTGCCAGCACTGGTTTTTGCTTGATCTTTGTCCTATTTTTAATTAAGGAGAGAGCTTTTTTTTACCGTCTCTCTAGTGGATGATCACTCTGGTTTTCTGTGCTTCTTCACCTGCCATATTTTCCCTACTTTTTGGTTGAAAAAAATTTCTATAATGACTTCAGTTCACTTGTTTGTGATATAGAGAAATGACTAAACGCAATGTTAGGTGAAGACTTTACCCAAGCTTACCTACTGCATCGATTCTGGTTTTCATCAAGCCCAGCTCAGCCTTTTTCTGAGCCATGCAAGAGTGAGAAATTGGAACAAGATGAAGATAAAACTACGGGAAGTTAACTCCACTCACAGAAGATTTATACATATTTCAGGCCCTACTGAGGGCCTTACATATGTCAGGCCCTACTGAACCTCCAGAAGCCCAACTACCGTGCTCTAACAGCACCAACTATTGTAACCATGTCCCTGCTCAACTCCATTTGCTGCACCCATGTGTTTTTCCTCCCTCCTGCTCATCACCTACGCAGCCTACGAAGCTCTTTGAGATCGGTGTGGTGCACAGGGTGATCCTCTACTGGCTGCTGCAGCACTACTGTAATGAAGATTAATTGTGACCACAAGTCACAGCGGAAAGGAAACAAATGTTAAACAAAAAATTTGGAAGACACAGATCTGATATGGTGGAACATTGTGCTGAAATCAAATATCACTGATCATGCCGCTCTGTCCACAATGCACAGCAACGCTGAGGTGGTCACCGTGGCCCTGCATCCAAATTAATAAGCCTTGCCTCTTACCAAGGTGAATTAAGACGAGGGTGGCACCAAAGGGTGATGCAGCAATCCAGCTGCCAGTCCTGGGCTAGACCAGTGGGAATTAGCTTAGGAATTTTTGCCCTGCAACCCGTTTCAGAATCTGGAGGAGGCTGACTGCACCGATTATAAATTCAGCTTGTCCAAAGTACACTGGAAGAGTAGGCAGGTTGCAGCATCTCAGAGGAGAAGCTTCACATCTGCTCAGTGAACAAAAGGAATTTTCAAGCCAAAAGACCAGGACGGAATTAAGAATCAATGACTGTGGATAAATATCTAAAGCAAAATCTGGATGCATCTGAAGACTTCCTTACTCTTTTATCTCTGCTCTTAGCATTTCTTTTTGTTTTCCCACCCACAAAGCCTATTTTATTGACTTCAAATTAAATATTAATTCACTTTTCAAGCTACACTGTAGAAATCTGATCAAAGGCAAATGGTTGCTATGATAAGTAACAGTTAAATTCTGTAAGTATAGTGTAATCTATAAATTTTCTTTTAAAGAATAGCACAGAACTAAACACGTCAAAAGACTAGGATCAACTGACATGTACACCATTACACTGACACACCCACCCACAATATATTGGCTAAAATAGCTTATTTCCCATTAAAAGGAGTAGAAACAAGACATCTGAGTCCCTTAGGCTTGTAAGCTTGAAAATCTCTGCCAGCTTTATTCAATGAGAAGTTTATTTAATTAGTAATGGTAAGGGAGGATAAACTCTGCTGGCCTTAGGTCTAGAATATGTAAGGCATATTTCTTCCACAGAAAGAAAAGATGGTCCAGATGTAGGGGAATGTGTAGGACATGAAGGATTTGGCTCCAGCTTCCTGCTTTGTCATGGACTTTCTGTGTGACCTTAAAGTAGCTGCAGTGTACCTCAGGTCCACGTTAGTACAACAGGACTTCTCTGGTCTGTCAAGTGATTGTAAATCTCAAATCACTCAATATTACGAGGCACTCAGTACTAAAACAATGACATTAGGGACAGATGAGAACATACATCTACTTGTCTGCATTTAATTTGTAAGCAAGGCTCATTAACTTTAGTCCCCAAATACTATAAAATGTTCATGCTTTCTTTAATAGCTGTGTTTTCACCCCAGAGGTGAGCTTGTGACACTAAATCTTTACTAGAAGTGATTCACATGACAAAAAAAATGGCAATATCATATTAAATTTTCCTCAAGCAAAACGTATACCCCTCTCTGGGGTACCTTGATTTTGGGCTTGTGTGGTGACATGCTGATGTGACCTAGCACAGCTGCAAAGCACCGCACTTTGCACAGTAACTGTTATATGCACATGCCTAACACATACGCACGAGCTGTCAGTAAACATGAGGGAACAGCTGTCCCCTGCTTAGTTTAAAATTCTGTCCTACACAGTTGGAGAAAACACTGCTTTGCTTCCACAGAAGCAATAATCTTACTCACAAGTAGGTTAGTCATCAGACCTCCTCTTTCAGTAGATGGCTGTCACTATGCTGAAGTTCTGTGCTATGAATGAAGACATGGCAAACTGGAGAACCTTCCTATGTAATCACATGGCCACTACCTTCTCTTTTTGACCATAAGGCCACCACCCTCTCTTTTGAACCACAAGTTATGTGAGAGATTGAGCTAAGGGTTTTTAAGAAAAATCGAGTAATATTGCTGTAGCTTTTAGGTGCCAAAACCCTAATATGCATTAGGACTTCAGCACATTTAGATACTTGGTGACTGTTTTTCTCTTACTCCCTACCTTGTCCTTGGTCTTCTTTTCTGCTGATCTCTTCTAGCTGAAGGGAAATTATCTGGTGACTTAGACTGCCTATTCCATTTTTCTTGAACCCTCACCATATGACACAACGTCAGCGCTACAGCTCAAATATTAGGTTACTTATACAGGACACAAACACAGTTATCTAAATTGCATGCGTTATTCCAACCAACGCGCATCTTGCTGCTGACAGAGGTCTCCTTCCTTTGACGCGGGACAAGCCAGCCAGAGCACCGACACCCGGCTCTGTCCCCAGGGCAGCTTGTCTCCAAAAGGGGCTGCAGCCCATCTGCCCCAGCAGCCAGCTCTCCTGCACAGCCCCCAGCTTCTCCGGTGTCTTTCTGTGGCGAGGCTCCATGCAGGACCCGCTGCTGTGCAGGGGCTGAGCTCCCAACATCACCAAGCCCGCTAGCCTGGAGGGTTCCCTACAGTCAAAGGGCTATACTGGAGATACATACTACTGGGCAAAAGAAACAGCATTCACTGGCACATCTGCGACTACAGATTTTGGGTGGAAGGGGAAGAAAAGACTGCTCTTGCTGTTCAGACACAACCCGGCTCCGTGTTTTATGTCTTCATTTTGATCTATTATCTCACTCCCACTTTTTGAGAGTACTGTAAATCTCCTTTAACAGCAACCGCATTTCAAAATAGCACCCTTAAGCCTAGGAAATCTACCTTATCTGTGACAACTCACCAAACAATGAATGCCAAAGTATTTGACATCACTGTATAAATTTACCAGAGTTTTTCATCTACTGAAAACTATATCTTCTTTTTTTCTTACATGCTAGATCTACGTTAGGGCAGGCAGAGTCAATGGCTGTTTGCCTTTCTACTGTAAACACCTCAGGAGACTTAGGTGAACGTCCCTCTGGAGGGGAGGTTTCACTTTAGAGAAGTTTTAAAACAACAGTTATGGTAATATTGAAAAAATAAACATTTTAGCAAAAATAGTAAAAATATTGTGAGATTCTTCTATATAGACCATATGAAAACAGGAAGACAGCACTGTGGGTTTTTGCTTGGTTCCTTTCTAATTGACTCCTTCATGCATGTATAATAGGGAAAAGAAAACTGTATTTACACAGGCATGGGAAACGAAAAGGGGAAATCCAGTTAAAAACCTCTGTTCTTCTTTTGAGTTTTACCCATGTCCCTGTGTGCAGGTTCAGTGTCTCTTCTGTGCCCATAAGTGCTGTTTGCCTATGAGAAGGTCATGGAGGACGTGTGGGAAAGAACTGCTTCTTCCAGCCACTGTCACACAGACCGCGCAGTGGCTACCGTGTGCACTGTTGTAGGCAAACTGATCTGCCCCAGGGATTCCCCGTTAGTGTACGCCTTTGAAGCACTGCTCCTCCTGGAAGGACCACTCATGAGTTCAGCCTAGTTCCCGAGGGATAACTCTCCTTTTCGCATAACTGGAATATGGGGAAAGGTTCAGAGATTTTGAAAGTTTTCCTCCCATCTTCCCTTGTTAAAAAAAAAAGGGAGGGGAAAGAAGAATCAAACAGATTTGCAGTTGTGCCTCCCGCTTGCTGTGACTGACACGGGCTCTCCGGCAGCTTGCACGCCGACTTTCTGCTTGACTTCACAAGCAGAAGACATTTGTGCCTGCGCAGTGCCCTTTGCAGCTGCACCGTGCCTTTCCAGAGAAGCCCTGGGGGAGGACGCCTCCAGGAAAGGTTGGCAGCAATAAAACCCTGCTAGCAACTGCGCTCTGTTAACCACTTCTCTGTCACACACAGCCTCCTTCCCAGGAACCCAGGCTTAGGTGAGGGTTGGGCTTTGGTTTTAAATCAAATTAGGGAGGAAACAGATGATGCTGGAGTTATAAATGCTGAAGTTACATTAATGTGAATGCGGTATTGCTGAAACCTATCTGATGTGTTACCAGGGATTCAGTGCAATAATGGGTATTTCCAAGATTAGTCTTATGCTTTCAATTTCATACACCCCTAAACTAAAAAAAAAATATATATCTTCAAATAATGACAGAAATCAGCCTGAGAGGTAAGGACACCTGTGAGTCAGTCACACCAGCTGTCTTCAAAGGAAACTCATTTGCTTTCAGAAAAGAAAAGAGAAGTATTTCAGAAGAACGTATGCTCCATACAGGCATTACTAATATCAGTGACACAATATTGTAATAAGACTTGTCCCACCGTTCTATCCCTGCTGGTGTTAACAAGTACTAAGAATGCTGCCTGAAGAGCACGTCTAACCTTCACCTATTCTCTCTATAATACACTCATCAAGCAGATTACCCTTCAGTCCAAGATCTCTCATCTCTGTTAGCTACTCTAGTTAAAAGACTCTCTCTTCAGCATACTTATTTCATCCAAAACTACACATACAAGTATGTAACAAACTGCATTGATTCTTCCTGAATTAAACAGAGTGAAGAAGCTACTGAAAAGGTAAGAGGAATTATTCACCATTTCACTGTTATTACAGCAGCTACAGCATTTTGGGTTGATTTTCCATATGTAGTTTAGAATGAAATCTGTGCACACCAACCTCACCATCAGGCAAGCAGAACATAACAACCTAAAATTCAGATTACAATAAACTAGTGTCAGGTTCACTGAAGCATGTGTAAGGATTGACCTGAAGGTCAAACTTGCCTAGCAAAAATAGTTATAAAATACAGTATTTACCACCAGAAACTAAATGCAACTAGCAATTAAGAAATTGCTCCAATCTGTATGTCTGTGACACTGGGCTGAATTTTCCCACTTAAAAATGGCCAAACAGAACCATAACAAATGTGAATGATTTGACCATTGGAACAGACTTCAGGCTGGTTGAAATTTGCTATGGATATTTTTTAGCTAAATAAGTTGTTTTCTATTAAAAGTATCTTCTTTCATTCATTCATTCATTCTCTTCTTTCCTTCTTTCTTTCTTTCTCTTTCTTTTCTTTCTCTCTCTCCCCCCTCTCTTTCTTTCTCGCTCTTTCTCTTTCTTTCTTTCTCATCTACTGTTTTTTCAGAACTTCACATCTTCATTTTTCTCTCTGGGTGAGATTCTTCAGTTCATTTTTCATGGTGTGCCCACCTCCTCAATACAGTCATGAGGAGAAGCAGGAAACTCAGTGCATAAGGCTACAACGGGACCAGGACACACATCCTCTACCAGAGTTGGTGGAGTGAAAATATTTCTGCTGAAAATGTTTAATTTCTGAGTGCTCACTAGGGTGTCCTAATATTCAGCTAAGGGGACAGCGGGACTTTTTCACCAATAACTGCATCTAATCCATCCCCTTACCACTACACCTATTAACTGACACGTGAAGAGAACGGGCAAGCATTTACACCGTTCTTTCTGCAATTTCCTATCAGGCCACCCCAGTGGCCTTATACATCACCTTACAAAGTTTATTTTCCCTTCGTTTTACTATTTTGAAAAATCCACTTTTAAGTCAACTTAAAAAACATTGTAAAGACCCAGAGAAACTCTATTACTCAGCATTCAGTTCACAGGATTTAACTTATATATCTTCTAAAATAATTGGTCAGCTCTGTTCAGCTTTGTTTCCCGTATCATTTATTGACCTTTGACAGAATAAACAGTAGAAGTGTAGGGATTTCTTACTGTCCTGCCAAAAATAACTGGTACTTTTCTCAGATTATAATGTCTTTTGTAATGAACTTCACTCTAGCATGAAACCACAGCATAATCCTGTCTTCAACTTCAAGCTTTCATGTATCATTTATTAAAGTAACAGAACACCAATCTAGATTTCTAATCCTGTCTGGAGAAGCATTCTCTTTCCTCCCAACACACAAGTTGCTCATCAAGGCGATCCACAGGACCTTCAACCTCATGATTCATCTCCTGAGGAACCAGCTCTCTCATGGACCTGGTGCCACTCTCCTGACCTCAGCTGAACACCGTCAAACACAGCAAATTGCACTACACAGACCTGCAGTTAGGTAACAGACTGTAAAAAGACAGAAAACCTTAAATCATAAGATGAAAAAAAAATGCTGGTCACATGCCCGTCACAGGCTGAGGGAAAGGCATGAGAACCCACCTGTGCTCAGTGTAAAGGGTTATTATGTGTTCTGCCAGAACACAAGGGAAAACAACAGAAGCATCTCAAAATTACTCCAGGCTTTTGGTCCTCATTTTGGATTCATGAGCATGGCCCATCCATCCCCAGAGCTTGAAGTGGGTTTCCAGCCACCTGAGTTGAAGATGCAGAAGTGGCTAGTTATGATTCCTGCCACGGTATTGCAAGTGCTCACCATTCCTGCAATTACCTTATGTATCACCAGTAAAGAGACCGAACTGTACCATGGTAGGTACATGTACCATGAAGGGCTGCTAAGAACAGAACAGACTTCTGATCAGATACATCCCAAACTTAAAGCTCTAAATTATGTCTAAGTTGTTTGTCCCTCCTGCTTCAATTCTAAAAAAGGCTGTAGGGTTCAGTCAAACAGGACTGGCCTCATACCTCTGTACTCTGTTCATATTAGCTGTTTTGCCTTTTTGTGCTAAATGCTGGCAGGAATCACCTAAAGCACGTTGAAGTCAATGTCAGTGTTTCAACAGAATTCAGGGGCACCAGCCAGGTTTTTCTGGGCTATAATCTCCCCCAATGTATTTGCATGCATACATACATAGACCACAGACCAAGATACTTTTGGAACAGTTTTTTCAAATGGCATTTAACTCCACAAAAGAATTTCTATCAAAAATTTTAAAAGCTAATATAAGAAAATATAAAGGCTTTGTGAAAGTAATAGAAATGGAAATTAGTTCCCAGTTCTTCTCAGAACAAGCCTGTAACACTTTTAGACGATCTCTTGCAGTCTGCAAAAGAACTACCTTAACTACTTTAATTTAACGATATCCACTGTTGTCCAGAAAAACCTGCCCCGAAGCCAAACACAATGGTAGATACTTCAGTAAAGCATAACAGAGGCCACCTGAGGAGCCTTCACTGAGCAATCCAAAAGGAGATTATAGTGCTTGGGAAAGAAACTGTGTGCATGTGTGTTTGTAAACAAAACTTGATGCCATTGTTGTCTGTTACAGAAACCTGATTGACTGAAGAAGTACAAAAAATGGCACCATCTCAGGAGTTGACCAAAAGTACCTTCTCTAACAGTACATTAAATCAAGGCAAGCTGGACTGTCCCAAAGCATGAGAGAAACCACCCCTTCCAATGGGGTATTCTGCAAGTGGCCAGTGACACCCAAAACTGTCACTGCAACTCGTCTGTCCTTGGGATAGCTCTGGCGTGTGCCATACCTGAGCTATTTAAAGCAATGTCTAACCCTTGCGGTTGCACTAGGAGGGACACAATGAAATATGAGTGAAGACACTGAACTCTGGGTAATGAATGTGCCCCGGACTTCTGCAGTGAAGCTCATTACAGCCTTGGAGAAAAAAGATCTCCCTTTAAGAGCTGTTTTGTGAAGAACTTTGCTCCTGTTGGACTTTTATTCAACTCGCCTTGTAGAGGCTAGAACAGAAAAGCTTAGATAATCCTAGAAGTTTTTTTTATCAGTCCAGTGAAGTGCCAGTTTTTAGGCCGGAGCTTAGGGAAACACAATGCCATTTCCCACAAGCAGCAGGCTTAAAAGGTTCTCAGTGAGGGATGAACCTGAGCCTCAGGGATCGGGTAAGACTCAACCAACCTCCCAAGTTCACCTTGTCATACAGATAAAAATTTCCTCAGGCTTCAGGTTTGCATCCCATTTTCTGGCTCCTGTCTTTCCCTACATTTTAGAGGAAATCCTGTATGAATATTTATAACAAGTAGCTACAAGATGACTTGAAAATTCAGCAAATATGATTCAGGCAGTTTGTAGGTGCTTAAGGACCAAGAGAAAACCACTGCTCTGATTGCCTCCACCATCTCACACATTTTCTCATTGTGCAATATTACCAGTTTAAAAAAACGGCTCATTGGTCAGTATTATACATAATTACACATAGAATATGCATATCTAAAAGCTCTGACAACACCAAATACACTTTTTGGAAGTAAGGGGTAGTTCATTAATATGTAGACTTAATGGTTACAATGTCTAAGTGTGCTTTTGAAAGACAACTTGCCCCTTTCCATTGTTGCTCAAAAACAGTAGAAGACCTGTCTCAGGTATGGCATGTGGAGTACAGGTATTCACTCACTCATAATGCCATAACATTCACGTGGAAAGGATACCGTACACTTAACCAAACAACCTCAAATGCAGGGCTGTTGTCCAGGTCCCAACCAGTGCAAATCAAATACACTTAAATGGAAATACACTTACTTATCCCACCTGAAAACCTGGCCTTATTGCACGCCCCCCCCAAAGAGAGAGTTACCAAGGCATGTAAAGAGCAGACTGTGGTGGCTTCATGAAAAGACCCTACTGGGATACTTTTTTGATCTCAAAGTCACTTTGAAACAGCTGTGTCAGCATCACATGCTTGTTTTCAATATTCCCTCAAAGGATCTGGGGTTCAGTCAAATATTCACATACCTTCATCAAATAGAAAACTCTCGAGTCTGCCATATGTCATGATAAATACCATGGTGGGTTTTTTCTGAAATAAGTAACGTGCAGAAATCTCTGGCTTCCTGGTCACTTGGGAGCAGTTTTTTGCTCTGATACATCTTGCAACAAAATCAGAGGCTCAAACAGAAAGGCCAGTTTGCAGGTTATCGTATAGATTTGTTTTGCTCTCCGCTTTACAAAAGCAAGACGGAGCCGGTTCATCCAGACAGTAAGGGCAGCCCTTTGCTTCCAATGGATCTGGTCTGGATAATCCTTCAAATAACATTGTCTTCACATCATTTAATTTATTAGTGTATCTCCCTGACATCTGATGGTTTCCAAATATCTTACGTGAGAGAAGACAATGCACTGGCAGCTGCTTATGAAAACAGGGAACGGAAATGCAACATTTTTAGGACATACGATCTGCCTCTGGGTGAAGGGAAAGGCACAACACCCTGGTCTGTCCACTCAGGCATGACACAGCTTAAGTGACATGTCACAGCTGAAAATCCAGCTCGCGAGATGCCTCTGACGTTACTGAGGGGCATGCTGTAATGCACAAAACATTACCATCCTAACCAGAAATACCGCAGTACATATTTTAAAAGGTATACGCAATTGATGCTGGTCTATACTCAATTTATGGTAACAGCTATAAAAAAAAACAAGGATATGAGCAGAGGCAAAAAAAGCAGTCCTCGTAGAGTTAAATTGCTCGCCTAACTTAAGAAGGACACATGGAGCTGGGGTAAATTGGAATAATGCTCTCTTATCCATTATGGCAAAGGATAGCTGTTCTCACGCAGATTGTACCTGCTGGTAATTCACTGTGATCTCCTATATTCTAAATCCTAGCACGTTTCTCTGTGCAAGAGCTACTGTGCAATTCTGTGAATGGTGTCATAAGTGCAGGCATGCTCTAGTTGTTACGTTAAAACTTTGCTTTGCAAAACGTTACCAATTAGATCTTATTTCCAAATACTGAGAATGGATTTCCCCAATTTTCAAAACAATTATTCTTGCCTTTTCTTCCCCTTTAACAAGACTCATCATGAATCCTCTTTAATTTTCCTTAATGTATCCATAAAACCAGAGTCAGTGAAGCCCCTTCCCACAGCTCCAGGAAAGAAAGATCCCTTCCCTCCGTTCACACAATGAACGGGGATATTCCCTGGTGCCAGTGCTTGAAACCAGCAATAGACTGTCTGAATATGACTTGCGTCTTTGCCCCTGGCACTGCTTCCAAAATTTCAGCATCTGATTTACTGAGAATTAAGTGTCAATAATAAATAGGTCAGTTCAAAGGACTTTTTATTCATTTTATTCCAATAGTAGTTTTTAGTAAGTTCTTTTAATACGTTCACAGCAAGACCTTTCAGCACACCACAGATAAGATCTCAGGGTTGGAGGGAATCCATATGTAACTGAGGTATTAAACACCTCTGGAGCAAGACAGATCAGATGGTAGCTCTATTCTCATGACACTTAGGCTGACCAAAAATGCTGAATCATGGGTTACATGATACTTCATATAAGAAGTATAAAGAAGGTAAATAATCTTTTAATGACCAACTCAGCAGCGAGGAAACACAGGCTCTTAAAACAAAATCAATTAACTACCGACAGTCTACCGTGTTCCTTGATATAATATCTATTGAAAAAACAATATATTCACTTATCTTTCAAGACATTAAAACACTTTAATTATTAAATATGAATGACTAGGATCAAATATAATCTCTTCGTCTTACAGTCACATTGACTGACTTTATCGTTTGGCACAAAAAATAACTTCACCATTAAAGCAAAGAGTGGTAATAAGTGTCCTGGCCAGAAACGATGGTGAGATGAAGATACATATTTATTACCAGTGACCATCCTCTGTGCTTTACCATAACTCAGTTTCAGCAGCCATTTGTCTTTAAAGTATTGGGAGTGACAATGCAAACTATAACATTCCTGGTAGTACATTCAGATAAAGGCTCATAACAGGATTCCCACCTAACATAAGTTGAAAACAAAGGTCAAACAGAAGTTCAACCCACAGACCAGCTAGAAAACACCTCATCTTCAATGAATGTTATCATGTTCTGAGGTATACTATATACAATACAAAAACTTGTGGGAATTAAAGTAGTACAAAAGCCATCCGTCACACTTTTAAAAAGAGACAGTCTCAGTTCTCTGTCATCTTTATCCTTGGTTGCAGTTAGATGGGAAAGAACATAGACTATAAGCTTTTGTAGCTTAACAAAATCAGGATAACACAGAACATGTAAACCTAAACTGAGAAGAGGACATAAGCAAGAAAAGTGTTTTGTTCATATAACATAACAAAGGATGTAAACATAAGAAAAAGTATTTCTTTCACTTGAACACTTTAATATTCTTAGTGCAAACATTTAGCTCTCCACAGACGCTTTTCTTATGTGTGATAGCTCTTCTCTGCAATACAACTAACCAGCTAAAAGCTTTCCTAAAGTCCTCTGAGCATACATGATTTGACCTTCAACCCAAAAAGAACCAGTAGTGTACCATTAATTAGGGTTCACCACAGAATGAACACTGTGTGACAATCTAGGAGATTATTTATAAGGACTTGCAAAGGAATACTGAAATGTCTTATATGACACTCAGCTCTGTTCTGAAATCATGCATAATGACTGCTAATTTGCACTTACCCCAAGAATACTCTTAAGCTGCTCTACAAAGTCTAAATAGGCGCAAGACTCAGTGTGAATTATATATATAACATACTTACAGAAAATGAGAATCAGGCCTCTAACATATAATAGGGGTGTCCTCTCTTGGCAAGTCATTGTAGCAAGCCTAGCCATAATGCACCTGGTAGCTAAATAAATAAGTATCAGTGGCCCGAAATTCCTCTTTCATGCTGCTTTTTTTTTTTCCCCCAAAGGAATTTTTCCACTTAGGGGATTAGTTACTGAATGCAGCACACAAACTCCTCACGATTTCCAGTCAGGCTTGGGATAATTATACCTTCTGTAATCCACAATCCACTAGTTAGCTGATAAATTAGTGTGCTTTTCACAAAGGAGGAATACTCATGTTACAGTCAGTAATGCAAAGCAAAAAAACCCCACAGAAAACAAACCCCAAGAAAAAAGAAATCAACAAAATAAAATAACGATAAATGAGCCATGCAGCGAGACAAACAGAATTAACAGAGAACACTTTCACCCCCATCAGGTTTCATATAACTTTAAAGAAAGTAAACCCCATGCTGCAGACCCACAAAGGCCAATATTTTACTCTTCTGTGTATGTACATCAACAGGGGTTATGCAAAAAATCAAGGACAGAGTGTGACTGACTAGTAATTTTTTTAATGACTTAACTTATTTGTGCTACTTTTTATACTTGATCAGTTAATAGTCACATTGAGCTTTAAGGAAATATTCATGTGAGAAAGAATGACTTGCACAAGAAAGACCTGTAGAATCAACCCCAAGCAATTTTTTTTGTATTTGTATCCAAAGGGACAACCTGTGATATAAAATACCAAATGTAAAATTGCAGTGATATTTATTGATAACGTTGCTGTAAAGTACTTAAAATACTCTTGTAGATGAAAGGTGATTGAGTCAGTATCTTTAGGCAGACATAGGCTCTCAGTTTCTCCTAGATAGTCCACTTATTTCTGACCTCATTTACCCTGTATTTATAGGAGATAATCTGCACTAGAAACATTCCATATTTATTTAGGTTTTAGTCCAAATGAGTTTCATCAATATAAAACAAGTGTGAGAAAAGAATCAGGCTCTTGGATTCTATAAACAAGAATGAAAGGAAGAGCTCCTGCATTAACAATTTCAAAGAAACGTTGAATTGATGGGTTCATTTGACTCACAGTCGTTCCAAAGTAAGGCTCCTCTGATTTAAAGTGCACCACACAGAACAAGATAACATAGAATTAGTTAAAAAGGCACCAACTCAGCTAGGTTCATCCTTAATATCCCAGTTCAGCAAGGTGCTGAGCTCTAAGCATCTGTGATATCCAGCTGCAGTCAATTCACACCCACCAAAATCAATGCTCATTTTTTACCTCTCAGCCAAAAACTCCAAGGTGAAAGACAAGACTTTTCATGAGAAAAACAGATGTACCATGACCCCAATCTAGAGGTCTATTCTGTTTCAGAGCTCTGTGCGTGTATGAAATGACCAAACTTCTGGAAGTCTTTGTCTTCATCCTACTTAAAAAGCTTATGAATGAGAACATGGGAAAACGGAGGCAAATCCTGTATTCTTCAGTTAAAACCTCTACTGAATTCACAGAGTGCTTTGCTGAGGTGAGGACTAAGCAAGAACTGCCATGCCTAGAAGATACTCATTGGTGACTGCAATAAAGTGCATGCCTGCATTTACTAAAATTAAAAAAACTTCACACAGCAAAGTGTACCTGTACAGTGCAACAGTACTTGACCTATAGCATTCCTTTCTTACTAGCTAACCATAGTTTTCATTTCTTGCCACACATACATCTTGCTCTCTCCTATTTATTGTCACAGGACCTGTAAAATACCTGCTGTTCATGCACTGTCACCTTGTTGTGTCTCACCTTGCAGTAAATGAAGTCAATGGCACGCTGTCATTGACCTCGAAAGGAGCAGGATTTGTCCTGAGATAACTAATCCAAAGCAGGACTCCCCCTTAATTCAGTAAGCTTTGGATCAGACCTAGAAGGCATCTTAGCAGAATCAAAAAGTGGCAAGACACAGCCACAGACCGAAACCACACCTGAGCTTTTATCTCGCATTCCTAATCTTTTACATGAAAGGGATTAAAAAGCAAGCTGTTCCTGTCAACGGCTTGGGTGCTACGGGGGATCTGAACGATTGAACGGGCATCTGTAGGATAGCTATGCACATTGACATGGTTTCATCTCTTTCTAGAGAAGTTTGAAAGGGAGCAAATATTTGAATTCGACGTTTTACGGTAATATTTCCTCATTTGGTTCCCAACTTTCCACTCTCGAAATACCAACATCCTTTCAACTCCTACAGGGGAAAGAAGATGGTTCCGCCTCTTCTTTCAGGCCAAACTAGCAACTTACCACACAACAGAACAAAAGATGAGAAATCTGAAAGTGATGTTATCCAAACATTCAGATAAAACCTTGCCACAGAGCCTAACACAGTCTGTAACAGTTCCAGACTGTTTGGAAGTACATCCAACTGATTCCAGCCTATCTTGTTTTACATGCAACTCTGCTTGTTTGCTTATGTTCCTCAAGTCTGAATGCGCTGTGACAGTTTTTGCTCTCCTTTATGTCATTCAGCCAAGTTTCTACAGCCGTCTTTGAGATGCCATGGGTGTAGCTGACTATGATTTTGGCTCATATATACATTTACAGAATAAGGGTCACTAGAAAGAGAAACTGAGTGCCTGTAATATGGTGACTTCCAGCTGCTAGAATCACAGAAATCACACCAAATGGCATTAATTTAGACAGAAGGCAACTGAAATAATGAAAACCATTGCAACATGCATACAAGTGCAATGTGAAGCTCCCTGTAGCAAGAAAGCATACAACTATAACATTCAATCAAACTAGGAGATGAGGGAAAAGGGAAATAAAAAGGTAAAAAATAAATATTTAGACATCTTGGGAAATAAAAGAAATGGCCGCTTTCATTTGCAAAACCTGAGGAGAAATCTGGCCTGAGTGGCCAAAGGGGAATTTTCTTAAAAGCTCAGAGTTGGTCTAACTCTTTTCAAGCAAATCCAAGACAGGGCACTGTAATCCATGAAAGAGTTCAGCCATCAACAAGCACTCATGCAAGTTTAACCATCCTATACTTCTACATTTATCCACCAAGCAAAAGAATGACCAAATGCTAATCAGAGCAAAGAACATAAAAATCAGTATTTTAGTTCTGCCCTATTCTTCTGGTCCACCTTACTGTGTTGACTCCTACCTAGTCTTAGGAAAATACTAATTAAGCACATCTCGAGCCTTATTGGCAATAGCCTTCTTTTCTATATTAAAAAACAAAAGTGTGTCCCAGCCACACGGCCCCAGGAGGAGCTCCTCCCACCTTCATCAGCGAGGAGGAGAGGTCTGTTACAGACCACATCAGCGATGTTTCAAGCCGTGCAGGACTGAGAAGCTGGTCCCCGACTCCTGCAGGCTGGGTAGCAGCTGTGTCACAAAAGTGCTGGGGGGGCTGATGGATGCTAGCTTGTACCAGGGGATCGCGGTGTGTAACACGGCCTCTCTGAACCCTTTTTGGCACAACTTATGCCCATCTGCTTCCCCTCTGCTCCTTCTCCTGGAGAGGAACATATGGCCCAGAATATGTATCTCAGAAGCAGAAAATGTATTCATATAATTTTCTAAAATATTCTGAAATGCCTTCTTTTTTCTCCTACAAGCTTTTATTCCAGCTATGAAACTGGCACAATAAATAATATTTTTACAAAAGTAAGTCCTTGCTTAAACAGTTAGGCAGCCCACAATGAAAAACTAAAATAAAAAAAATTGTGTATTGCACCTCAACAGTAAGAAGTTGCTATTGCAAGAAAAAATCTTTGCTAAGATTCTGGTTTTTGTCCATTCCACCATCACATTTTCATACTTACCTTAGTCCAATAGCGTTGCATCCATTACCAAATCAACAACAGAAGAAAATAAAGCCACAGTTAAGCCTAACATGAACATCTAATCACCAAACATTTTTGCTCTGAATGGTTCAAACTGCAGACAAGCTTCCACAATTTTCCTCATATTAAATAGTACTTCACATCACAAATAGAATAATGAAGTTCCTCAAGAAACAAGAAAATCTTTCTTTTAAATAGCAGTACCAACATCTCTGCCTGCAGTCCTGCTTCCCTAACAAGGGTAAACTTTTCCACTGTATCAGTGAGACTTTTGCCAACTTGCCTGCTTGAAGACAGCACTACTGGAACAAGGCTTCATCTGAATGTTTCCTCATTTCTGCCTGAATATATACAACTTTTACATATATATATTTATGTATCTGTGTGTGTATATATGTATATAATATATACTTGTTTATACAAATATACATGCATACATACATATATATATGTATGTGCATACACATGCTTTAATATTTTAATACTCTTATACAAAACACTCTTAATTCTTGATCGCAAAAATGTAGTATGAGAGAAAACATACTGCAGTCCTTGCCCAATGTAAAACCATGCCAGATAGTGGCTGTTGACGCTATTCTTTGATAACCTATCTAGCACACCTTATAAGACATCGATACTACACCTATGCAATGGCTGTAACAGGACAAGTAGCAATACTGAAATGTATGTTTCTCATAACGAAATGCTTTACTAACAAAAAAGTAGGCAGTGTTCTCTGTCTGAATTTTCATCAAAGAGTTTAACGTGAAGTCCATTAACAATGACACAGATGTTTCTGGTTATATACAACAAAAGTAGAGTGTAGCAGTTGGTTAAAATCATCTGAAGTCAACAGGATTCCTTCTGCTGATTTCAGAGGGTTTTAGGACAGATTTGGGTGTATTCTACATGGTATGTAGATTTTTAGATTCTTCTTTTCTGTAAATATTTTAGTGAAAGTTGTTGATTCATGCATGTCAGATACACGGGTCATGAAACCATTTTCTACTGTCTTTGCATTAAGCATACTGTTTATCCTACCTTTGCTGCCACAGATGAGTTGGGTTTCTCCAGCAAGTCCCAGAGCTTCTTCCTTTTATCTGGGCAGCAGGTATTATCAAACTCTTCCCCTTCTCTCTCGCGCAGCGTCTCTGCCTCTCTCCTCAGCTCCTCATTCATCTGCTCTTTCTTTTGATGGTATCTTGCCTGGCAGCAAGATTCTAAATATATCTCATCAATCCCCCAGTAATCAAGCTCCTGGCCAAAAGAAAGAGCACACATTTCTTCCATCATATGTAGTTTCCCTGTCCTGTAGAAATTCAAAATGGAAGTGAAAGCCCCTGGGTGTCGATCAAAAAAATATTCGTTTTCATTTAGATTATAGTCATCACATACTTCTAGCAGAGATTCATGAGTATTGCAGTCTCTGAGCTTTCCTAATCGTGTCCTTGGAAGTCTGTCCAAAGTCCTCCACAGCACTTCATGGTTGAGCCCACCGACATTTATTTTAACTCTCCGTGAGCAGGCTTTGCTCCTAATGATCTCCACTGGTTCTGGAGGCAGAGAAAGGGTAGACCTTGAAGATTTTTTGTTGATACCTGGTGGAGCCTTCTCAGCCATTCTGAAAAGGATGCAGTTGTAATACCAGAGTCTTCAGCAGAATGAGCTTGGAGACTACAAATATTTGGGCAGAGTCCTCTTCAGACCGACAGCTCCATTTCTGAAGCTAAAAAAGACAAAAAATTAGAATATCGCAATGTACAATACATTCCCCAATCTCTTTCTGTCTCTTTCCTGCCACACTTTCATATGCAGATGAAAATTTAATGATGGTAATTTGCTCTCTCCACAGTAAGACTCTTTTGTGGTAGTATACAGAACCACTGGAACAACTGGAACAGCTAAGAGCACTATGTTTAAGGAAAGGAAAAAATTCACTAGAGTTTCTGCATTCATGAAAATCAACTGGGACAGTTTGTACAAAGGATTTGTTTTTTTGTTGTTTTGAGTTTTTTTAAAAGCAGTTTCTGATGCAGCCATGTTAGCTTAATCTGATTACTTGACAATTAATATGTGAGGTATGCTAATGGAAAGATTGTAGAGATATCCATAAGGAAAAGTTGAAATGGGGGGTAGCTTCCCTTTTATTGAATAATTCAAATGTGGGAGATAAGTTCTGAAACTGAATGAAAGAATTAGAGCATATCAAAATCTCCTGTGAAACCAAACTGCTTCCCTCCCCCTCCCAACCCAAATCTTGATTTACTGTATTCTTTCATGGCCAAACGTTACTCACCAAACAATTCAATTGCCATTCTGACAAGTCAAATTTTCTAGCACCGGACACTGCTGATTTATTTACAAACAGGTCAAAATAGCCCTAACTCTTCTGCAGCCAACTGAACGGTAATACATGTTACATAGGCAAAGACTGTGCATACCGTTCCCCAGCTCCTCAGAAAGGCTCTTCTCCGTTCCACTTGTTTACCTGTTAAGTTGTTGTTGCAGGGACACGATTGCATGACAGCAATCAGCAACCTCAGTTTTAATAACCCGCAAGTGCATCCTCACTCGCTGTGCCTAGTGCTTCAGTGAACTCTGAAGTGCAGCTGTTTGTCACCAAATTCGGAATATCAGGATCAAACAGGAAGGAAGGAAACCCACCCACCACCTCTACTATGGCCAGTTATCTGAAACAGTGCTTAAATAATAACCTAGCCATGGTATCACAGCCCAAAGGGCAGAATATTAAGAATGCTTAGGCAAGTTTCTCTTCCAAAGAAGGAAAGTCCTCCCTAGTAATTTCCCTGAGTAGGCATCTCCTCCTCCCATCCTCTGCAAATCAACAATCCAACAGTCTGGTCTTTTTTGTTTGTTTTTTTGAAGTGAAATAACTCCAGCTTTCAAAAAGCATCGGATGTGAATAAGAATTTGATCTTCTTTGCAGAGTAAGCATGAAGGTTGTGATGGGAGGGATTGTTACCTATAAATACATCGGGGTAAACACCAGGGAGGGAGAAGAACTATTTATACTAAAGGACTATGATGGCACAAGAACAAACGGGTACAAACTCACCATGAAAAAAGGTGGAAATCTGAAAAGGAATGAGAAGGTCACAAAGACCAGATCCTCACGAGAGCAGTGAGGATCTAGAATAATCCTTTACTAAAAGTACCAGGAAAAACAAAGAATTATTTCAGCGTGCCATCTGACATGCTTATGACAGTGTTGACTATGTTGCCAGTATAAAATGAAAATTACTAGACCTTATTATATCTAAACTTTAGAAGTTCCTCCACCAACAGATAAAGTAATAATAAGGCTCAGCCATGTATGATACAGGTATTAACAGACTTCCATGTCCAAAGACATCAGGGAAAAGGAAAATTTCCCATCAGAGCAGTATTTACATTTAACAGATTATTTTTTTTTTTGGTTGAGTGCATATCTCACTGTCTCGTTAACCCCCATGATGGCAACAATCCAAAACACCACCTTGTTAGCAGTTTCACTGTGAAGTTGAACCTACATTAAAAACGCAAGGGCCAAAATATTCTGCCTCTTCCCATCCTGCCTCCAGCACTGCACTGTGAAGCTCCTCCCTGATCTCCCAGTGCAACCCAGAGCACCTCTGTGCCTATTTACGTAAGGGTTTAAGCCTGTAACATTTACCTTCATTCATGAAACAGATAATCTGATAACTTCACTTGCAAAAATAAATGTCATATCAAAATCAAAGCCCTTACATCAGTAGTTTTACATAATATACATCCCTTTCTGTTGTGTTTGGTTTGTTTTTTGCTTTTTTTCTTCTTCACCTTAGGCTGATATTTTTCTCTCTCATTGCCTTAGATGCAATGGGGTGATAGGAGGACTTCTGAGAAGGGGGAGGCTCAGGTCTTTGCAAGGTCTCCTCACTTAAGCATCTCCTAGCGCTCTGTGATGCATTTATCAGTCTCCTGACATAGAGACAACCACATAAACACTAAACAGTTATGAGAGACTATTTCTCCACAGAGGAAATATTTACAACCTTTTTTGAAAAAATTCTTTTAGACTTTAATGCACAATGATGTTTCTCCTTTAAAGGACATCTTACATAACAAAACACAAGAATTTAAGAAATTCATAGAGAGGTTCTGTCATTCTCCATGAAATCAGTCAAGTCTTCAGGCAATTTCTACAGAGGTTGACTAGTTTATTCACTATTGAATCTCAGGGATTTCTTCTTTTTTTTATTAATATGTGTTCCCTAATATTAGCAATACCGAGTAAAACACAGTAGGAATCAAGCAGTTGACCTCATTAATCTTAGGTTAACCATACCCTCATTTGCTTCTCTGATTACAAAAACTAAAGATATGCAAGACTACATGTTGTTTTAGCTTTTATGCAGTGTAGTTACCACACAGATTTGTAAAACAATGCAAAATTATAGTGTCACCACAATTCGTCTAAAGCTGATAAAACATTTTCTGATTTGTCAGTATAATTATTGGTTGCATCTTCCCACTTGAGAAAACGTGGCTCTTCTAAAATCTTTAAAAATCCTGGTTAACTGTGGTCATACTGAAGTTAGCAGTGAAACACCATTAAGTCTGTGTTTAGAAAACTGGATCCAAGCTGCTGTGTATGTACGTATATACCAAGGGATGAACCAGCACTCACAACACATAGCACTCTGAAAAGATCAAAAATAAAAAGCATTTTCCCAAATGAAGAACCTTGAAACGTGAGGTCTATTTTTACCTTTTTACAGAGCTCCTTTCAGTTAAGTATATACAAGCAGTGGGCGACATAACTTAAAAAAAACCCTGCTTTTAGTTTGCTTCCTAAGTTTCTTTCTTCACACCTTCTTTTGTTTTCTGCTGATAAAATTTTAAAATTTCATCCTGTGCATCCCCAAGCCTGGACCACAGAGCCTGTATTTAACTGTGCCTTTAACAAAAAATTAATCAATAGTCTCTACTTTAACTACACAACATTTTTAACTTTATAATCCACATTATAAATTTCACATAAAATCACCAGGTCTTTCATTATAACAAATATATTCAAGTGAGGTTACCTTTACAATTCATTGAATAATCTTTCTGCATTTTAGCTACTGCAACTAATGCTTCAGACACTGCAATTTTTGTCCCGAGAAGGCTTAAAATACCCTTCGGTTTAGTTTATTGCATTATCCTTTCGGCTGTGTGCAACTCCACCATGGACTTTTTCCACCGTGGGCTAGTGAGAAACACAAGTGACTACCCCTCGGCAGGCAGGCAATGCCAGCTGGCTGCTCACCAGCACTGCTTAGCAATCGGTAGAGAAAGACACAAGTGCTAGCCACAGATATATAATAAGAGCAACGCCAGATAGAAGTGATTTTCTTCCCTTGCAATAACAAAATGATTAAAATATCTATAATATTGAATAAAACTCTTCCAAACCAAAGCCAATTCTTTGCATTAAATAAAAGCTGAATCTCGCAAAGACTCAAAAAGCTAGGGAAAGCCTGAACGAAGGTTAAGTGTCATACAGCTTTCAATGGTGTGATTCCCCCCACACCAATCCCTCCTCCTTTAAGCGATCGTAGAATTATTTACCATTTCTTTCCATCTTTCTCACTCAGTCTGTGGCCTCTGAGGTTATTTAGCATGTCCTACTGCAAACAAACACCATGTGCAAAGTGATGAATTTCCCTCTGGGAACTCTCGCTACCTACCTGAGTGCTTCCATGGTATCCCAGAGTTTCCCTTCTCAACATCCCTAGGAGGCCATTATTACCACTGCTTTATAAGGGAGAAATGAAGGTCACAGATGTCTGAACTATCCAGCTATTTTGGCTGCTCAAACTGAGATAGCTGCTTTTTTTCAGAGTCCTTAGCATTTTTATCACATTTGATGGACATGCCTATGTGAGCAGATTAAACCCTCAGGCAGAATTCCTCAGTTGCCTGCGCCGTCACATCGCCAGAGCATTGCCTGGCACGGCACAATTAGGACTCTCCCAAATAATTCGCAGGGATGGCTAGAGAGTCGGCATTCTTCAAGGTCTGCTCCTAATAAGTGGTTTCTCCACAGCCATCTGCTTTGGAGCCTAGGTGAGTTTAACGGCACACACAGAGGTCACCATGCCAGCTGGCCCGAGCAGCGCTGACCCCTTCCACAGGCTGGCCCAGCTGCACCCTGCACGTTTAAGAGTCAAGTCCAAGCTACTTTTGCATGCCTCAGTCATAGACTTCCCTCCCAATCCCTGCTGTGTAATTTGCACTGAAGAAGGTGGAGCTGAAGACAGGCTGAGAGAGTCGGGGTTGTTCAGCCTGGAGAAGAGAAGGCTCCAGGGAGACCTTATAGTGGCCTTCCAGTACCTACGAGGACCTACAGGAAAGATGGGGAGGGACTCTTTATCAGGGAACGTAGCGATATGATGAGGGGTAATAGTTTTAAACTGAAAGAGGGTAGATTTAGATTTAGATGTTAGGAAGAAATTCTTCATCCTGAGGGTGGTGAGACACTGAAACAGTTTGTCCAGGGAAGTGTTCAAGGCCAGGCTGGATGGGGCTTTGAGCAACGTGGTCTAGTGGGAGATGTCCCTGCCCATGGCAGGGGTGGGTTGAACTAGATGATCTTTACGGTCCCTTCCAACTCAAACAATTCTATGATTATTTAAAGAGATACTACACTACTTGAGCATGCTTCACTAGTGGAGCATGCCTTCCCTGCGCATTTAAAGCACTGTGAGACAAAAAAGTATGTGGTACATATGAAAAAGGCTGTATCATAAGGCCTCCAGGAAAGGGGACCAAACCTGCTTTGTTCTGACTTTTAAGAGACACATTTTCCATCTTAATATCTTCATCCATTTTTGTCAGAAGGTGGCCTTCTGTCAAAACTTGACAAGTTGATTGCAAGGGAAGTTTGTATTCATTCATTTCCTTGCTTTGGAAACAAATGGAAGAAGTTTTCAGAATTTGTTGAAAGTCCACCTTCAAGTTTTTTGAAATTAAATCTAGATTTCTGGTTCTAAATGTAACGATATCATTTAATTTTTTTTAAGGTTAAGATAGCTCTAGATCTAAATGAGATATTTTGCAATTATTAAACAAAATATTTTGAGTGATGCCATTCAATGTATTTCTTTCAGGTCTGGAAAATATAAGATCAATGTTTCTTCAGATTCCAGGCAAAAAGGCTCACTGAAATCCAGAAAATACAGGGGACATAATAGTTTCTTTGAGTAGTTCAGCTATTAAAAATTACTTATTAAGGTGTGACATGAATCAGACCTGCAGTCCATATATAATGCAGATATGTAACATTTTGTGGAAAAACTAGCTTTAACTTTCTAAAAAGCCTTAGAAAACCTGTGCCCACCTCAGTGTCTGACTCTTAGAGCCCATAGCCTGGAATACAGCAAGTTAGTCAAGAAAACATACAGCAAGTTAGTTGGGACAAACTAATAAATTTTTACTGAATAACAAATTTTTACAGTTTTATATCCCAGCTTATTTGATTGCATGGTTCTGCTTTTTGCAACTTCTGCTTTGCTGTAATAGCTCTGCTACCACATCATACCTATCAAATGCCTGGTTTTTGGATTCAAAATAGGAAGACCTGCAGTTTCTTAATGGTAAGCTGTGGGATCTTTATTAATACCATTTCCCCTTGATTTCAGTTTTTTAAAAAATGGCTGAGGGCTAAAACTCTGAAGAAAAAGACCCCGCTCAAATGAGGTGCTCTTATTTCCATTTCCCACCTTTACAGAAGTCACACCTCTTAATACAGTTAAGGATTGGCAAGCTGACGGCAGGAAGTGTCAGGAAACGTGTCAAAGTATTCCTGAGCACCATGTGTATGTCTCAGCTTCATATCCATATGCAGGAACACGCGCGCACACGCAGAGGAGAGAAGTAGCTGAGCTTTGATTGTCCAAGCTATCTGTGATAGCTGTGTCGGCATTTGGGCTGAAGTCCTCAGAGCCAAGGGGCTGAAACCACTGGAAGCCATGTGGCCTGAAGGCGTAAAGAAGGAGCCCGAGCCTGTCTCCCCTGTGAGACAGCTTCCCTGCAAGCAATGGCTGGCTCATGCCAGACCAAGACCATGGCCAGAGCCATCGCTGGTGGATGGCAGGGACTGTACGAGAGCTGGGTCCTTCCGTGAGCTAAGGCCAAATTGCAGCTGTAGCCTTGAAAGCTCTGCTTACAGCTATGGGTGGGTTGGTCTATGGAAAGTAAGATTTTGCTTTGAGAATAAACCCTGCAAAACCAGCTCTTGGGGCGTTACTATAGCTAACTGGTCTAAAACAATGATTATTTCTATTTCATAACAGAACTCACAGATGATTTATTCCTGGTATGTGACAAATTAAACGTTGGCTGCATAAAGTCTCAGAGATCTGCAGGAAACACTCAAAAAAGATGGGGCCCTTTATAGACGAACTTTTCAAATCGACTAAATCAGTCTGTCTGCTAACTCCTTGTTCTCACCATCTTGAGCACAGAAGTGTCTTTTAGATGGATGAGCTGAACTTCACTGGGGAGCAGCAGACTCAGAGGCTTTATATATTCCCTTAGAGCCTTGGATAAGAAAAGCCAGACAGAAATAGGTAAGGAGACAGAAGACAGAAAAAGAGGGACAGTATAACTGATAAAACATTTGTAAAATCTTGCAGTCACACAAGCTTGGCAGTTTTGGCCTATCTGAGTTTTCTAACTACCCCAACAGCACTTGCAATTACTTACTGGAGCTCCTACTCAAGGTAAAGCCTTGTGGGTGGGCCCTAGACTCCACTACAGGTGATGCAAACAACTTCACACCAAAAGGCTGAATGCTCTCGACAGTGTTCATTGCAATTTTACCTCAAGACTCATATGGAATTTAGGACTCAAGTGGCCTTTTTGAGTAGGACCTCACCACAACTCTGGAGCTGAGAGCGGGGTTTGGAGCACCCCTTCAGACTGCACTGAGGTCTCAAGAGAGCGATGAGTGTGGCTTCACAGTCCATCCCAAGCAAGATCACCACCAGCCTTTATTCCAGACGAGCTCTGGTTCTCTGTCTTTCCTTATCAGCAATGCTCTGCCGTTGGTCCTTGTGACAAGGGGGGCTATATGATCCTTACAAAACAATCCTGATACGTTCCTGCTTGGTTTACAAAAACAGTCGCATTGCCACTGCAGCCCAGGTTGAAGCATCTCTTGTTTAGGATGTAATTGTCTGTGGTGTCTGCACTTTACTATTTATGTTTACAATTGGTTGCTAAGGGCTGAGTTATTGCTTTCGCCAAAGATACTGTCTTTCACTGCATATTTAGCCTTCCCTGGAAATTTCAGAGGGGATGAGCTGTCACAGAGAAGTACAAGGCCGAATGGCAGATCGTTTTCTTTAGTTTCAAACAACCAGATATTACAGAAATGTGATTATGCAAGATCCTCATTTCAGGGCTAAATCAGACTACATATTTATATCCCGGCTAGCACTCTGGATCCACAGATTTGATTGGTGCTTCCGTACAATTCTTTGAGAAGATACAGATATTATATATACAGGGTAAAGTAATAATAGTAAATACATTAATATTAATAAAATAGAGCTTTAAATTGCAACTTATTCATCCACTACTACTTTTTTTTTCTAATTGCATTGCAGTGCATTAAGATGATGGAGGAGATTGTCAACATGTCATTTGTTCTTTGAGGAGGCACTATCGTAACCAGTTGTCCTAAAACAATTAGTTTTAGGGCTTTTCTAAATATGTTATCTTCTATAACCCTTCAATCTTCCACTGCTCCCTACCAATAAAATTGCTGCCAACTAGCCAAAAGCACTGAAGAACTCACAGATGTCTTTTTGTTCTCCTGAACAAAAACTTGCACAGTGTGGTACTGAATGATTATTCTAGGTTTCTAGGCAGGGAAATATTACACAGGATATAATATTATACTATATGCATACAGAGTGATGTCTGAAGCAACAAGGTACATTGAGAAGGGTCAGATTTTATCCCTCTCTGAATGAAACTGCATTCAAAACTCTGGCGGTGGCACTTTGTCCAGAATCCTGGTATAATGTTTGAATTTTCTAAGAGAGTATAAACATGCAACCCCACCACTCCAGATCTACACACAATTAAGGAAAGCATGGTCATACTCTTAAGTGACTTCTTTGGAAATGAAAACATTTGGGTTCAATTTCTGCCTCTGTCAAAAGTTTCATTTTGAACCCTTTCTAACTGGGCTCTGCTGATTCAGTTGAGGAAAATGGTAGGCCTAGGCCTCCCTAGACAACAGGTAGGAAGAGACACAGCCAAAGATTTCAGTTTGAGATGGGTAGCTTTACTCAAGAGATGCTTGTCTCAACCCAGTGACTGTACCCAGCAGGACTACAGCCTACGTTCCTACCCCTGGTGCTTCACAGAAGCACTGAAGCTGGAAGGAATGAATCAAGGCCTTGATTTTTGGGTGACTCAATCCTGACAAGCGCCTTTGTACACAGCTGGAAATGTCCCCAAGGTCATAGCATCAGCAAGCCTTCACAAAAAGCTTTTATCATTAAAAATTAAGACAAGTTTCAGTCTAGGCTTAATTCTGAAGAATCCACCCCTTCAACATTTTGATGTCTTAAACTATGGAATGCCTTGAAAAAACACCCCAACCTCCTACTAAAAATTGTAACGCGGGACCTATGACAACCTGTCGTCTTATTTTGCCCATCTGAGACATGGGGTCACCCAGAAAGCAGAATACTTTGATTCCCAACCTTATATTAAGGTGTTTTGGTTCCACAGGACAGTTCCACATCCTGCACAAAGGTACAGCTGGTTTGGGGATTGTGTAAGGAAGTGCTGTTCTTAGGAATTCCAGTTTAACACTGTAGAGAAGAAGCTACACTTCATTTTCACACTGATTTTTAGTCCTACCACAATGGAGACAGTGTAAGTTTTGGAAAGCAGAATGTCAAGCCTAAAGGCAGCTGATACCAGGAGTATTGATATTTTTGACCCTCAAACTGACCTGACAATAGAAAAAAGTGAGGACTCACTGTTATGCACAACCCCATGCTGCTGTTGCTCTAATTCTGAAATAAAGAATGGCTAAAAGGAAAATTTTTATAAAACTGCCACTATAAATTAATTTATTTACCTCTGTCAAGCCAAAATGTATTTTTAAAAGCCACAGCATCCTCTTAAAAAATGTGCTCCATCAGGGCCATTAGTTCAGAGTTTCTAATATTAAACATGCAAGACCCAAGTTCAAAGAAGGGTGCGGGAACCTCTAAGACAGGATCAACGCGGTACTTCATGGTCAGAAAGAAGATACTCTGAACTCCCATCCAGGCCCAGTGCATAAGCAGGATCAAAGGGGACACAACTCACCCACATGACATTCTAAGTCTGGAAACCTCTTATATGAGGCACATAAAACACAGTCCTTCAGAAGAACTGAACAAGGTTCACTCTTCAAAATAGAATCATAGAATCATTTAGGTTGGAAAAGACGTTTAAGATCATCAAGTCCAACCGTTAACCTAGCACTGCAAAGTCCAGCACTAAGCCATGTCCACATCTACATGTCTTTTAAATACCTCCAAGTATGGTGACTCAACTACTTCCCTGGGCAGCCTGTTCCAATGCTTGACAACTGTTTCAGTGGAGAATTTTTTTCTAACATCCATCCTAAGCCTCCCCTGTCACACCTTGAGGCTGTTTTCTCTTGTCCTCTCACTTGTTACACCTTGAGGTGGTGGTAGCAGCCTACTGATTTAATTGCCTGATTATTAAACATTCACCCAGGGACCACGTTCATCCCTAGTGACTCAAACCTGTGTTTTATATTTGGTAGACTACTGTTGCTACCAATAAGCCGCCAGATGGAGGGAGGGATGGAGACTGCCCTCCCTGTTCCTATTGAGCAAGAATGAGGCAGACTGCGCTCCAAAGGCAACAGGCTTGAGTCTGCTGCTGAGGGGTATGACCAATCCTTTTCCTGGGAAGAATCCTGGATTACAGGAGATGAAATATTTGTTTGCTTCACGTTAACCTAAAAAAGGCCTAAAAGCTTGATTTCCTGCTTCTGGGTGAGTACCCTAACCACGAGGCTACTGAACAAAAGCTAAATGGTTTTGCTTCTACTAGGTGATCTATAAATATGTCCTCATTTTCAGAGCAGCCAAACATTCTCATCCCTTCTTTAGTTCAAGGGGAGAAGAAGATACCAGCACTGCTAGCACTACTTTAATGAAATCCCTAAACAGGACCAAATATCGGCAGCCAGGCTAGTCCTGAATATAAATGTAAGCACAAGGCCTGCCCAGTTAAGAAGTTTGCTCTATGTCAGCAATAATGAGAATGAAGAAAGCATGAGATGGAAATATTCTAGTAGGCAAGACCTTCTAGATGGCACTACTGTCAAGGTAGATCAACTCTGGGTGCTGTTCATCTCAGCAGCCACTGGATGAGCATGTACGATAGTGTTCATAGCTTTGTGATTTCAAGGCTAATTAGCCCAGTTCACTGTTTTGAGTCTGTTTAAATACATTAGTGGTCTGCTTCTAGATGCTGCAGCCTGCCAGCACTTTCTGCTCAAGTTATCCCAGGATCTCTTTGATATATTCAAATTTACACTAAAGGTATGGCCATAAATTATAGGCAGGATTAATCAGTACATTCAGCTGAGATGAGGTCATCAACCTTATAGGTAAACCAAAGCTTCACACTTTAAGAGAGCAAAAGACACAACTGAAAGCTCTGATAGCCTCATTTTGAGTTTTTGAGTTTGGTTACAATTTTTATCTCTATATATTTGAAATACAGCTCATTTTCTAAAAGTTAACTATTGATGAGGCACTGTGAAAAACTATTTTATGAACTGCGAGATGTCTTATTAATACTGAGACAAATTTATTCTGTATTTGGCCTGTACTGCCATAATTGATTTCTATTTCTTAACTTGTTAGGCAATCAGGGGGAGAAGCTCATCTCCAGTGTCATCAAAGAAGATTACGTTTGAGAGCTTTGTTCAGTTAATTATCAGCACAGCTTTGCATTCGTTTCCTTGTTACATGGTTTTACCTAAAGGGCTGATGTTTATTTCCTAACAAGCTAATACCCGCATATGATGGCAGCATGAAGAATACCCTGCAACACCAAACATGACTTCCCAGGGAGAAGCACTGACCAGCACAGATGCTTCTCGTTATCACGTGACGGTGCCGTGATAAGAGAGCTGCTCAGCCCTTCCGTCTAGGCTCGGACTGTATCTGCCCTCACGCAATTTCACAGTGTACCACGGTCCCCCTGTCATGGTATCATGAGAAGTAAATTGGTAGATTGCCATTGTTCCTTGTAAAGACTACAATTGCTGCTTATCACAGCCTACTCCTAAATACTCAGAGCTGCATTATGCCAGCGTGACATATATTATTTATTAGCTAATAGATTGTTGGTTCTGACTCTCTTGCTGCTGCCAGCAGTGATGCTACTGACTACTCTTTATAGTCATCCGGAGGAGGAATAGGGCCGTATAGAAGCCAGACACCTAAGTCACAGCTTTAGCCATTACGGCTAAATATAGATTTCCTGCATTAGAAACAAAAAAATTAAAAAGCCCACAGATTTTAGCGGCCTAAGACTTTCCCATTACTGTTTCCATATTGCTGATGCAGTCACCATAATCCACGAATAAGTGCATTCAAAATAATATTCGTTATTAAGTGATGATGCAGTTCATACTTTTGTGCTGGTGAAAAAAGTAGGTCCTCAGTTTAAAAAGTCCTCAATTTACTCCAACCCTCCAGCCTTGGAAGAAAATGATGTATTGCACAGTGAACAAGTGAAACTTCAGGAGGATGCCAATCTGCGACTTGCACTGAAGTTTCTGCATGTGCTGTAACGAGCACCGGGAAGGACAAAAAGCAGAATAGCCTTTCCAGTCCTTCCAGCTTTAATGGAGAATACAGGCAGTTTTAAGCTTAATAGATTTTAAATATCTTGATATGCATCGTATATCTAAGGTATTTATTGTATTTAGTGATTTGGGAAGCTATACTGGGACTGTCTTTATACCTATAGCTAACCAAGATAAGAAACCTCCAAGTTCTGTTCAATAAAAAATTGAGTTGTTCAGCTTCTCTGTTCACTTTTTATATTTAATCATATGATTTAATATATGTGCCTTTTACTTAGATTGAAATTGAGCATCACTAAGCTGTCTATTTATTATAGCATGCAATATGATACCTCAAATTGCACCATACTCAGGAAAAAATTCAAAATAATGAATTTTTTTCCAAATCCTTTCCAGATAGCCAGAGAATTACACATAAATAAACATAGACATCTATGGGATTGCACAAAAATCACATTTACAATAGGAAAAAAACTAGTCTATAATGTCCCAAGCAATTTATTTTCACAGTATCCCACAGAACACTGTTGTACATCTTAGAGATCTCTGCAATTAACAATTGGAAAGTTTATTTTGATTTACAGCTAAAATTATCATTAGGAAGAAGACACTTTTTTCTACCTGCTAAAATGTGAGTTAAAACAACATGTCCCAAAGATTTATTACAAAATCCAAGAAATTAAATACCCAGTGCCACTACCTCAGCATTAAGCTTAAGAGAAAGTTGCCAGTTACTTATCAAAATCAGAAACATTTCCTCTTAGGGTGCTCACACCTGATAAAAGTAAGAAACAGCACAACCCAACAAAGTAAACAACGGCCTGTTTTTATCGTGCATCCACGTATACAGCATACAGACACCTATTAAGTAAAAGAACTTATTTCTAAAAATGAAAAAATCTCCCATAGTAATACTGTAGAAAAAGGGAATGTCCTTTCAGAGGAGACCGTTATTTAACTCCAGAAGCTCTGAGCATACTGTTGCTGGGTCAGAAGGTATTATGCAATAACATGAGGAGTTAGTAGAAATGACCCCTGCAAACATCCAAAAAATTCATTTTTAATATGCGCGTATGTCTACTGTGATGAAGCTGAAGTAAAGTGGCTCGCAACTTTAGGCGCTCCCCTTTCGGGCTCCCGGCTTTCCCTCCTGGGCTCTGCCTGTTGGGAGCAGCAGGTCCGTACTCTGGAAGAGCAAATGCCTTCGGAGGGGTCTGCAGCGGGATCCCACAGCACTGCAGTGCTCCCAGCCGCTGCCCCCTTCACCAGGTACCTCATCTGGCATTCACCAAGACTCCTTTCCTCTAAACCATGCAGACGCGAGACCAGACAGCCCCTCCCCAACGTGCTGTTTATATAAGAACAACATACGGAGTAAAATACTGACTGAAATGTCCTCCAGCAGGTAGCTTTAAATATAGTGGCACCATGAAAAATATTTTACCTGTGCTTGCAGTGACATGAAGCTCGAGGAAGTCACATAAGATCAAGATTTTCTTCTAAAAGTCACAGTAGCAGGCTGTTTGGCAAAATCCCAAATGTTGGCAAGAAAGCTATTGCGAATCTTGACTCCTCTCCTTGCCTTGAATGGCAAGCCAGAATTTGCCAATTAACTTGCACTTCGAAAAAAGGCTGAGCATGAATAAATAAATACATATGATATGGCATCGTTACAGCAACGGGACATTTCAAAATGCTGGAGCCAATGGAAACGCTCAGGCTGAAGCGTGCTGGTCCAAACAGCACCTCTCCCTTGTCTCGAGCTGAAGATGTTTTCGGTTTTACTGTCTGCATATGTCTGAATGAGGCCAACCTGCTGAGCTCCAGTGACAGCGTCCAGCTGAGCAAGAAGGAGGCGAGAGCAATTTGAACACTGTTGTGAGAGCTGCCTGTGGAAGCATCATTTAAAAAAAAAAAAAAAAAAAAACCAACCAAAAAAACCCACAACAAGGCAGCTGCAACTTTCAATAAGGCTGAGCGAAGAGAGGGTTTATCAGTTGTTGTTTGAATGGAAAAGACAGCAGCGTTAAGAACCAGCAACAAACTTTTTTTGGGGGGTACTGCACCTCATCTCTCTGGGAAAGATTTCCAGAGTTTTGCTTATACACCTCCGGTGATCACAGAGCACACAAATCTCACAAGTGGCATATACTGACTGACCCTGCTCCCCTGAAAGTTTCTAGTAAAACTCCCTGGGAGCAGGATCGCGCCCCAGTCTGGACAGGACATTTAGTTTCTCAGACCTTGCCCAGCCTGTAAGGCTCGGTGCTAGCTCCGCACTAACTTGGATAGGACTCGCCAGCTGAGCAAACTTGAACTAAGTGCTTTTAAAGCAAAATCTCACCAGTCAGGCTTTTCCCACTCCCAAGCCCGTCCAGCCTGGCTGCTATTCTCCCTCTTCTAAACCAATCCTGGCAGCTCCTCAGAGCTACGGGATGGGGTCACTGAAATCCTTTGCTTAGGTGTCCTTTTAATAGCAAGGGCTTTGATGACTGTGTATTTGCTAAGGAATGTTGCCTCCACCTGATGCTACTGACGCTTCCCTTTTTACACAAACATTTTAAAAGTGACAATTTTGACAGGGATGCTAGAGACGGTCTCATCCGCAATGAATTAAAACGTCCAAGAAACTGCAAATATACTGCTTATTTATATCTTAATCATTATGTAACTTGAGTTGAATGAAGTCCAAGACCTACTATAAATATGGACAGTACATACATAGGGCATAAACAAAGGTCTGCCTTCACCCGGACAGTGAAATTCCGACATAAGAAACACACTGAATGGTTTCTAGACACCATGCAGTGAACATGCCCGTTTATAATAGACACTTCGGTTTATAAACCTGGGGGACTGACAGCATGCTACGTATCTACAGAAAGCATCTATGCCAGTATTTTTTAGACTCGCACAATGCTCCAGCTTTTCTTCTCTGACAGAGGGGATTTTTCAAGCCCCGGGTACACGGGGTAATCCGAACGACAGCTATCTACCGAGAACGCTGAGGTTTTTGTATCATCAGGTTCCCACAAGCGCTATTAGAGCATCGGAAACAAATGACGAGCCTTTATCTTTAAAGCTCACCCACGGCAGGAGGTAGAATACTACGAAATGTCATTCCCACCCCTCCACCCCCCCTTCCCCCTTTAGCAGCTCTGAAGGAACAAAAATACAAGCCACGGTTTCCAAAACGCTCCAGCGTGAGGGCTGCCGCCTTCTCCCCTCAAACTGATCCCAGCAGCCGGGGAGAGAAAAACCCTGTGTCGGTCCAACCCCGCCGAGCGGAACCCATCTCCGGCGGGGCGCTCCCGGGGCTGTCGGCGGGAGAACGGCGCTCTCCCCCCCCCCATCCCTCCCTTCCTCGGTCCGGGCGCCCCGGGGGGCAGCCGGCAGTTTTCGCCTCCTTTGCAACTCCCACCCGTGCGAGAGGCGTGGGTGACTCGGTCCCCCTCGCTCCCCCCTCCCCCAAAAAAACCCCACAAACAAACCCCAATAAATAAAAGCAAACGGCAGCCCTCGGCGGAGGAGAGATGCCCCGTCCGCTTACCTGGCTCCGCGGGCGGCCGGGGCACCACCGGGGGCCGGAGAAGGGATTCCCCGGCGCTGGCAGGGGCTGCTCGGGCTTCCCCGGGCACTGCGCGGCCGCCAAAGCCACGGCGAGAGGTTTGTTTTGGTCGTTCCTTCCCGGGGAGGGTTTTGCTCTACATTCCCGTCTCCACATCACCGCCCCCCCCCGGCGCGGAGAGGACTGGGGGTGGGAAACCACGGCAAAGGCATCTCCCCTCCTATCCCCCCCACCCCACCCCCACGCCCCGGGGAGATGAAAAGCCGCCGAACGAGCAGCGCGGCGAGCGGCTGGGGCGGCGGGCGGAGGAGAGCGGAGGGGAGAGAGCCGCCGGTGGAGGCGGGGGTGGGGGGGAGAAGGATAAAAGCCGAGCCCGCTCTGCCCTCGCCCCGCTGTAATCCCCGGCTGCATGCGAGCTGCCGGCGCGGCCGCCCGTGTCTGCGGCTGTGCGCGGCGGCGGNCCCCCTGCCATGGGCAGGGACACCTCCCACTAGACCAGGTTGCTCAAAGCCCCATCCAACCTGGTCTTGAACACCTCCAGGGATGGGGCAGCCACAGCTTCTCTGGGCAACCTGTTCCCGTGCCTCACCACCCTCACAGTGAAAAAATTCGTCCTGATATCTAATCTAAATCTACCTTCCTCCAGTTTGAAGCCATTACCCCTCATCCTATCACTACATGTCCCTTGTAAAAAGTCCTTCCCCATCTTTCCTGGAGTCCCCCTTTTAAGTACTGGAAGGCCACAATAAGGTCTCCCTGGAGCCTTCTCTTCTCTAGGCTGAACAACCCCAACTCTCTCAGCCTGTCCTCATAGGAGAGGTGCTCCAGCCCTCTGGTCATCTTCATGGCCGTCTTCTGGACCCACTCCAACAGGTCCATGTCCTTCTTGTGCTGAGGGCTCCAAAGCTGGACACAGTACTCCAGGTAGGGTGTCACTAGAGCTGAGTAGAGGGGCAGAATCACCTCCCTCAACCTGCTGGCCATGCTTCTTTTGATGTAGCCAAGGATACAGTTGGCCTTCTGGGCTGCGAGCACGCATTGCCAACTCACTTTTAGCCATCAAGCAACACACCTAAGTTCTCTCCTCGGGGCTGCTCTCAGTCCATTCTGCATCCAGTCTGTATTTGCGCTTGGGATTGCTGCGACCCACATGCAAGACCTTGCACTTGGCCTGGTTGAACCTCATGAGGTTGGCATGGGCTCACGTCTCCAGCCTGTCCAGGTCCCTCTGGATGGCATCCCTTCCCTCCAGCATGTCGACCACACCACACAGCTTGGTGTGATATATACTACCCCCTCCCACACACACCACCTTCTCCTGATCAGTGCTACACCCGCAGCACCATCCCTCCTCACTTTTCCTTTCCCCTTCCCCAACCTGGGCAGGTCATGGACACACAACACTCGACACACGGGTGTTCCCCAAGTCCAGCTGACAACCTGACAGTCCCAGCCCAATCTGGCTGTTGGGGTGCTGGGGCCCTACCGAGGGTCAAACACCATGGCAGAGGTTGCAGTGTCTGGGGAGTCAGGACCCCTCGCAGGGTGGGGACTCACACGCTCTTGTCATCAGGTCTTGATGGGGTGGCAGGCTGCGGTCAAGACTTCTGCAACTCCCGCTGCCTCTTCCTCCCTCCCATAGGGTTTGATAGTTCTTCTTTATTGCTTTTTAATGGAAAGTCCTTTATCATTCCCGATAATGGGAGGAAGTCTCTCTCCCTCATTCAGTGATGCCCCTCTGTGTTTTAGGTATTTGACTAGAAAGCTGTTCTCCTTTTCAAGCTCTCCTCTCTCAGGTTTCATAACAGTTCCGCTGTAGCTTTGCCCTCTGCATTGTGTTGCTCAGGCTTCACCTCATCCTATAGCTCTGAGATTCTGCCTTCAGTGTTGCACATTCCGCTGCTGGGGTGAAGGCTTTCCAACACAATGTTTATCAGCTTCCTTTTTTTTTTTTTTAAATTCAAAGACCTCCTAATTCTTTTGAAAGCCATCCAAGAAACAGATTGGGCAGTATTGCCACCATGATCGTAATTACAACCAACTGAAAATTAGGTTAAACTTTGAATGCTCATTTACTGTGTTAATTTCCCTGTGTTTTATTTACTTCCTTGCCCATCAGCTTGGGAACATATAGACGTGTGGTTTTTATAAAAGATCGACCATCGTCTCCTGGCCTACCTTCTGAAATTTTCTGAATGGGTACCACAGTAGTGGAAGTCCTAAGTGGTGCTGATTTCAAGGTTAGTTTTCTATGGAAATAAGGCTTTATGTTGAAACCTCCAGCAGAATGCACTTTGTCTGAAATCTGATCATCTGTGACCCAGACATCCATGCTCCTCACCCTATTTTATCCTCATGGTCAATCAGAGAAATACTCTTCCATATCTTATACATGGTAAATGAAGCTCCATAGCTACTCATTCCTTTTGCTGACTACTCCCCGACTGAAACGTAAGTATCTATGTATTCCACACATTCCACCCCTTGTGTGTGCATGTGTCTATGGGTCTCATTCTTAATTTGGAACCCGCTGATCAGTTTCAGCTGATTGTGAAATGTAGGCAAAACTCTCAAAGACAATTAAATTCCTATAAGTTTAAGAAAAGAAGGTAGTTGGGCAAAGAGCCTCACTATGTATCTCTTTGTGCCCAGAGTGTGTCAAAGGTGGCATTAGGAGTTAACATGTTGTTACATACTGCAAAATCTGCATGTGATATGTCACACTAGTGAGACAAGTTCAGCTGGAGCATGTGTCTTCTTAGCCATTGCAGCCAGTAAAGCTCATGAGACGGAGCTGTAGGAAACCACAGTTCATTCATTCAGATGCTCATGGAATAATAGGTTCTCAGGAGCTCCGGCGCTCCTCTGCTGCTTTTCATGATGCAGTGAGTGATTTTGAAGGCTGGAAGTGTTTTATAGAAGCAGACTGTATTTGTGAGGTTTTAATATTTGATTTTTCATTATTTTTCACAAAGGGAGACTCTCTTATTTCTCTCTCATACACACACACCCAGACACTAATAGGACTTGCTTATTGGGAAAACTGACAGAAAGAGCAGTCAATAGACGAGTTCCCGCAGTTCTCCAGCTACGCCGGTGTGCATGCTGTGTAGACGCTGCTCCAGAATAAGCAATTGATCTGCTTTCAAAAAGGAGGAACTATTCTGGAATTATTCTGAGCTATTGAGTCCCCAGTAAAAAAAAACTTCATTCTGGGAAAGGACTTTTTCAGTAAAAATAACTTTATTCTGGGAAAGAATTTTTGCACACAGAGGTATATTATCATACCTAGATATATGTTTACTTCACTGTATCTACATTATTCAGTTTTCTTTCATAAACAAAATGCTAACTGTTCTTCGCTTGCTGCTTTCTAGGCTTGGGGCTTTTCTGTTCAAAAACACTTATCTTCTGCCTTTACACCAGTGCATTTGGAAGTTAAAGAGAAGCCTTTGTGGTTCCTCTATTTACCAGGAAAAAACAAAATATATGGCCATGCTCATGACCAGTATTTTGCAGACCATGTAGAAAAGATTTACTTCAGAGGAGTTTTGTTTCAGTTGGTCAGATAAGGGGAAGAAAGTCACAGCTTGAATGAAAGAGAAATCTCTTTCCTACCAGGCTTTCAGTTGCAGGATCTTTGTCCCTCGTTAAAGCTGTGTTCTTCAGAGCGCCTTTCATCAAAGACCAGTTTCATGAACATGCTGGACCTCTTCCTTCTCGCTTTACGCCTGTTTGCATATATGAGCCCACTAGGTCTCTGTGAGGCAGTCCTTCCCAAACGCCCCCCTGGAATGAGAGGAGCGGGGGAACAGATGAAGGCGTGGATGGAGGAAGATGGGCAGACATTTGGAAAGGCATAGTTAAATCTTGACATGCAGGAAGAAAATCACTCAAAATCACAATCTAACTGTTGCAAGAAATCTCCGTCGTCTTTTCTGCTGACCATCTGGACCACACTAGTGAACTCGTGTGATCCACACGTTTGCTTCCTTTTGAAGAAACAAGAGTGGATTTGTGTTTTTCAGGGCCCTGAAGGCATCACCAGGGCTGCTGGCCCTGCCCGGCCTCCTCTGGGGGCTCCCTCAACCCCTGCCCATGGCCCAGGACCCCATTTCAGCTCAATCCACAGCTTTCTGTCCTCGCTCCAGCAACACTGGAGACACTCCCCTGTGGAGAAGGGAATGGTCCTCTTACAGGCTGGCTTCATGGCTATTCCTCACTTGTAGAAGCAGGTATTACAATAAGAAACAGGAGGGCTGCTGTCATCAGTGTCAAAGTTGGCCTGTCTGTCTAAATAAATAGTTGATCATTTTCCTGAGTGTAATCACTGTAGTTACTGCAAGGCCAAAATGTAATGTCAAGCGGTCTGGAGATGTCTCCTAATTTCCCAGTGATGAGTCCAACAAAGAAGAAGGTTCTGTTCTAGAGGAAGAGCAAACCCCATCCCAGTGCCCTTTCTATCACCCAAGACCTCCAGATAAAAACAAGTCAAACAAAGGCAGCTTCTTGGCCAAGTCTAATATTCTCTTAAAATAAATCACATCAGAAATAGCATCTGGCAATAGCGTAGCCCACCACAGTTCAGACCACGTCTGGTCTGGATTAGAGACTTCCTGAATCATGGAACAGCTTTCCATGCTTCCTAATGTGTGGTTTGGGTTTTTCTCCCTTCTTTTTCAGGTTTTGCTTTCCTTTTACCAGATTTCTGCAACTCAGAAGACTATGTTTTCTATTCCTCTTGCTACGGACCAGACCCCATCACATTTTCTCCAAGTCTCGGGTTCTAGAGGGCTCCTGGAAGGGGCTCCAGCTCTTCCACAGGAAGCAGTGGGACAGCAGTCTCGCTAGTGCTTCAAGGCTATCTTGTAGACACACCTAGGAATAGTATGCTGCTGCACACGGGGGCAATAGTGGCAGCTTTTTCTTTTCTAGTGCAGTAAGTGGAAACTTACAGGGCTGGGTATCACAAAACCAGCGATGGAGCTGAGCAAGAGCATAGCCAGGAAGGACAGATCATGGGCAAGTTGCCATTGTCAAATTAGCCACAACTTGGATGGGTTTTGAGGATTTTATTTTTTGGCTGTTTGTGAAAATTGATTCATTGTTCCTTTCTTCTCTGAGTGGAGGTTTGGGGTTTTTTATTCTGGACAAAGCTGCACAAGAATATAGTAATTTCTGTTAGGGCTAAAATCAATCATAGACACAACATAACACAAACAGAAAATGAACTAAAAGGCATATCAGTATGATTACAGCTGAATCAGAGTTGTACAAACTGATTTATTTCAAATTTGGGCATGTCCTCATATGTAGAAGTCAAATAGATAAGATTTACCGGCTGTCTTTTTTGTCAAGCAGACGGAATGCCTGCTGAGTGGCTCCTGGAGCTCCAGCCTGCAACATTTGGATATAGGGCTGTCCTTCATGTAACATAAGATGGCGATGATTTCCACAAACTCAAAAGTCTTTTTTTAACACCCTGTAATGGGTCAGTGTAGCTCATGTTTTGATAAAAACTAAAATCATATTTTGTAATTTAATCTTCATAGGGTTGGGGTTTTTTTTAAACATGAGCTGAATCTTAATCCCCTCTGTCAATTAAAATGTTAGCCGGTGTTATTCACAGACCTTTAAACTGAGATCCCTTATTTTGGCCCCATGCCAGGTCACAACCTGAGAAATGATTCCGTTTTGCTCATGAGTAGGTAGGGTATATCCTAGGTTTAAACTTGCCCTACTATTGCTTTCTAGAAGTTGCAGTAGCTTGGGCCAAGTTTATGACAAAAAAAAAAAAAGCAGTTGAATAAAACCCAATCCTGTCATTCTAAAGCCCTGACATTTCCTGATTATGTTATATAGGGGGAGCCAGGGGGATGCTTATAGCCAAAGGTATACTTAGCATGAGGCGTGTCTAGGCGATCAGATATTGCCTTCTAGCTTTGAACTCTGCAAGCCCTGCAGTGCAAAAATGTGGTCCCTTAAGTACCACCTCCGAGGAGATGGCTTTTGCGTCTTCGGAAGCATCTGCTGCTTCTTTCACAGCCACTCACTGCTGCGGTGCCTAGCGCTGAGCAGGCAGGTCGGGCTGAGGGCGCTGCCTTCTTCCCCGTCCCCATGGATGCACAGCCACACAAACGGGGCTCCCCCTTCCCGGGAGGGCTGTTGTGGAAGACGCCCTTTCCGAGCTCCTTTGAACATTCGCAGTACCCGCCTGGGGTTTGTGTAGCAGGCAGAAATTTGTCTGCTTTTCCCCAGTCTGGTGAAACGGGAGTCAGAATTTTTAGGCTTTTCGCTTTGGATTATTTCTGCTCTATGTCAAGTATGATTTAATGATAGATTAATTAAAAGTAATCTGCCGCAATAACTTAGGTGTAAGCAGAAGGCGTTTTCTGTGCAGGTCAAAGCTGAAGGAGAACAGTGAGGACTGGAAGGAGGAAAGTTCAGCAGCTGCTCAGAATCACTGGCTAAATACCTTTAGAAGCAAGGGGGAATGAAACATCCAGGAGCAGAGGATTTTGCAATGGGAAGAAGCCAGTTGCAGAGGGAGGAGGATCAGACTGTGATTAGTTGTGAGAGGTATGAAGCTTCTAATTATAAGGGCAATCCCCACGCTCCTCCCCTGCAGCCGGCTTGAAGCGGATAGAGACTCCGAGCGGAGAGGTAGGGCCCGGCATGTGGGAGAAGAGCTTCCTCCATATCTTGTACTCTAACGGGCTCTCGGGGAACTACAGGGAGATTAATTTTCCCAAAACACAGTCTGAGGCTTTCCCGGAGCAGGGCAGTTCTGCAGGTAGCTGGGCAGATACCTGGGCAATGACGGCATAGTCCTGCTCCGACGTTGTGATGGGAACTGGGGAGTGAGTTTCCCAGAGACTGGACTGAAGCTGTTGTCAACACATAACTGATGAACTTGTGCTGCTCATAAATATAATACATTAAATGTGGATAATTTGTTTAAAACTTACTGTATTCAAAATTGAAGCGTTAGGCATTGGAGCTCTCACTCCCATCATTGTTTTTCATTTTCAACTTGTTCCCCATGGATTAAATCTCAGGACTGAGACGCGGAAAACCTGCGGACATTACCTTTTTTAATGAAATGTCTTGATATCACTGGCAAACCCTGACCCAATATTAAGCCCATGATTCTCCAGCTGTGAATACCACATTGCATAGAATATAGTTCTGCTTCTGGCTTGCAGCACAAAACAACCATGAAGCTAAAAAAAAAATCCACAAATTACTTTTAGCTATTTTTCAGGGTTTATGCAGACTTTTTCTTTTTTTTTTTTTTCCTATGGGATTGTATATGATTCTGATTGAATAATAGGTTAACCTAATTGCTTTTTTCTTTAGCCTTCACCCCCAACACTTCCCTACAGCTTTTTTATTCTTTGTCTGGAAGAGAGTACTGCCGTGATGTGAAAATGGGGCACTTGGCCCAAGTGGAACCTCCTTGAAGACAAACAATAATGAAGCTGTTACCAGGTAATGGTTTCAATTTGTAAACTCTTTTTGGGAAAGAACCATAGTTTTTCTTGAAGCTGTCTAAAAAGCAGAGTTTCCTGTTCATGAGAACTCTTGCTTTTTCCAGCCAGCATGGCAGCAGCTTAACAGGAATGCCAGCTTTCCTGATGAGCTGCGGTCGGATTCGGTGGTGGAGGGTGAGCCCGGACACCAGCACAGTGGGTCCATGTAAGTTTTTTCAGGCTTCAACCTGATGTATGAGCTTGAAAGCTTGGCGAGTGAGGGCTCTCGCTGGCTTCCACCTCCCTGCTGCAAAACTGCAAGAAAGCCCTGATTAGGTGGATGGTTCCCACATTTCCAGGGTTCTACCTTAGAGACATCTGAACGTAGACCAGTATATGGGGGTCAGCCCTAGCATGAGGGACTCGAGAGACCTACCAAGCAGATTGCTTGAGACGTGGCAAGCCAGGCTCCTGAGCAGGTTAGATGATCTTTGGATGAAGCAGTCCTTGAAGAGCAACAAGGTTCCCAGTTCCAAGGCAGCCTTGCCAGGAAGTAGAGTTGGTTTGGAGCTAGGCTCTGGGATGATAAAAGTTTACCAAACCAAAGTAAATTTAAATAAGCATCTTGATACTAACACACTGGCTTTGCTGGAACATTTCAAGCAGCAATATGTTCATAACTACCTTTAGAAATAGCAACCACTTAGGGACTAACTTTTTGAAATAATTTCCTGAGTGATGCACAGTTTTAGAGATTCTTATTGCGCAAGTATGTGTTGCTGCTCTGCTTTAGATTCTGCATACCTGAAGATGCTGGCTCTGTGGGGTTTGATTAATACTGCGAGGCACTATTTAAGTCAAGGAAATCTAACTTTTTTAAAATGAGATGTCAAGTCCTCAGGCTTCCCTGCAGTATATCAAATCTCAATTGGCAGGTTACATGCCATAATCTCTTCTGAAATATTTCATTTTTATACTTACTGTAGCTGTTTTTTAAATTCCTGTGGTGTAGGATAAATGGCATTATGTTTAAGAAGCCCCACCTTGGAGATGTAAATTTACGTATTCACATTTTCCAAAATTGGCTAGGACATATTTCTTATTGTCCCCATTAAAAAACCCAACAACAACAACAGACCGACAACAAATAACAAAAACTAAACCTCTTATTCTTAAATTGCTTATGTAAGTCCTTTGCAAATCAGTGGAAGAATGCAAAAAATACTGCATAGATACCGCAATGAAACAGACTGTTTCATAGAATATGAAGTAACATGGTGACTTAAATGTGGAAGCTGGTTAGGGCTGGAAGCAGAGCCATGGAACTTCATATTCTTATTGTAAGTTAAACAGGTTGCTTTCGGGGTGGCTCTCGTTTTATGTTTTAGTGACCTTTATCTCTAACTACCTTCAGTTGTACTTGAAATTTATTCCCACAAGCTCCACCACTTCACACTCCTGAAAGACTCTTATCTTGTACAGCTACACTTAGTATCCTCCATCCATTGTGTCCCATTCCCTAGCTGCTACTGACATATGCTGTGGGTCATTCTGAACTCTATGCGCTGAAAGGCCACTTTTTCCACTAAATTAAGCAAATAACAGTAAAGGTGTATTGCAGCCTCAGCAGAGACTCTAATGTGGGTTCCTCTCCTCTCCTGTCACTATTTTTCATGAAAGTTGATAAGATGTTTTGAAATGGGCTAATGGATTTAGAAGCAATGGAGAAGAAATTGTGGAGAGAAAATGGACCCAAAAGGCAAAGGCATAGATTTTTCCCTGGGAAGCCAGGCTGAGCTGTCATATGCAGAGCTGAGCAGGCAGAAGCGCTCAGTGGACCCTCTTGCTCACTGCCATGCGAATACTTGCTTGTATCACTGCAAAGTAACTTTGAAGAAGGTGGGAAATCCTAAAAAATCTGATTTAAAAAATATTACATTCATTTTGCATGGATGGAGATGACTGCTGAAGATGCAAATAGCAGGAAATCAGGCCCCATACTTTGCTAGTGACTTATGCAGAAATAGACTTGTGTGATTATTATTAATTTGCCTATTAATTGAATATACTTGCAAATGATTTAGACAAATATCCCAGTTTATGAAATGTTTGCCTGGTGCAGTTCTTGCTTTAAATGTTCATTATTCATATTTGCTATTTGCACAGTGTTCTGGGATCATGGCAATGCATTGTGGATCTCGTGATATAATATTGATCCCTCACTTGGTAGTTCTCAAACCTGCCAAAGACTCAGGATGGCGACATGATCCCTGTACCATAACACCCTGCTTTCTGCCACTTTTCTGTCCATCATTTTGGTGTTCTGTTGTTGTTTATTCAATAGACTGTTCTGCTAATTGTTGTCATTACCCTGGTTTTCCGTCCTTCAATTTTCCAACACCCATTTTCCATCAAAAGCTCCCTGTCATATTGAAGTGTGCACAGTCAGCCATCATTGACATCATGGAACTGCTTTAGTTCCTGGATGACACATGAATCATAGAATCATAGAATGGTTTGGAAGGGACTTTTAATGGTCATCTAGTCCATCCCCCCTGCAATGAGCAGGGGCACCTTCAACTAGATCAGAGCTCTTGCTCAGAGCCCTGTCCAGCCTGACCTTGAATGTTTTCAGGGATGGGGCATATACCACCTTTCTGGGCAACCTGTTCCAGTGTTTCACCACCCTCATTGTAAAAAATTTCCTCTGTATATCCATCTAAATCTACCCTCTTTTAGTTTAAAACCGTTACCCCTTGTCCTATCGCAACATACCCTGCTAAAAAGTTTGTCCCCACCTTTCCTGTAGTCCCCCTTTTAAGTACTGAAAGGCCACTATAAGGTCTCCCTGGAGCCTTCTCTTTTTCAGGCTGAACAACCACAACTCTCTCAGCCTGTCCTTGTAGGAGAGGTGCTCCAGCCCTCTGATCATCTTCGTGGCCCTCCTCTGGACCTGCTCCAACAGGTCCCTGTCATCCCTGTGCTGAGAGCTACAGAGCTGGTTGCAGTACTCCAGGTGGTGTCTCACCAAGGCAGAGTAGAGGGGCAGAATCACCTCCCTTGACGTGCTGGCCACGCTTCTTTTGATGCAGTCCAGGATACGGGCTGCGAGTGCACATCGCCGGCTCATGCGCAGCTTTTCATCTACCAATACCCCCAAGTCCTTCTTGGCAGGGCTGCTCTCAATCCCTTTATCCCCCAGCCTGTATTGATACCAGGGGTTGCCCCAACCCAGGACCCTGCACTTGGCCTTGTTGAACCTCATGAGGTTCACACAGGCCCACTTCACAAGCTTGTCCAGGTCCTTCTGGATGGCATCCTGTCCCTCAGGAGTGTCAACCGCACCACTCAGCTTGGTGTTGTCTGCAAACTTGCTGAGAGTGCACTCAATCCCACTATGTCATTGATGAAGATATTAAACAGAACTGGTCCCAGTATGGACACCTGAGGGACACCACTTGTCACCAGTCTCCATCTAGACATTGAGCCATTGACCACTACCCTCTGGATGTGACCATCCAACCACTTCCTCATCCACCAAACAGTCCACCCATCAAATCTATATCTCTCTAATTTAGAAAGAAGGATGTTGTGGGTGACCGTGTCAAAGGCCATATAGAAATCCAGATAGACGACATCCATAGCTCTTCCCTTGTCCACTGATAGAGTCACTCTGTCATAGAAGGCCACTAGATTGGTCAGGCAGAACTTGCCCTTCGTGAAGCCATGCTGGCTGTCTCGAATCATATCCCTGTCCTCCATATGCCTTAGCATAGCTTCTAGGAGGACCTATTCCATGATCTTCCCAGGCACAGAGGTGAGGCTGACAGGTCGGTAGTTCCCAGGGTCCTCCTTTCTACTCTTTTTAAAAATGGGTGCAATTTTTCCCTTTTTCCAGTCACTGGGGCTTCACCTGACTTTTCAAATATCATGGAGAGTGGCTTGGCAACTACATCAGCCAGTTCCTTCAGGACTCTGGAATGCATCTCGTCAGGTCCCATAGACTCCTTTCTCTGGCAATGCCTAGGCCTTATCAGCATATCTGCATGTTTATGACCTTTTCCACATATTTTGACAAATGTGTGTTTTCGCCAGGCTGGATGGGGCTTTGAGCAACCTGGTCTAGTGGGAGGTGTCCCTGCCTATGGCAGGGAGGTTAGAACTCGATCTTCAAGGTCTCTTCCAACCTAAACCATTCTATGATTCTGTGATAATATTTATGTAAAAATAACTGCTGCAAATGCAAACACAGTAGTCTGCAGTACCATATTTTTGACCCTTCAATAATAAATCACAGTACTTAGATGTCACATATGCTCATAGAAATGCACAGGGCATACTGCATGTAGCTATGAAGCAGCAATCCTCTTGCCTTTGCTCTGCATTCACGCCATTGGGACCCCACCTCCACTATCAGTATGATTTTAATTGAGAAAGCATCTGTGCAAATAAGTCATATCATGAGTACAAAGCATTCCTTCAAAGAATTCCTTGAACAATTCCAGCAAATCTGTTGCTAGAGGCCATGTAAATTTACTTAAAAAGTTAAATTAGATGTGCTGTGTTGTATTGGTATGTTGGACATAGCTAGCTTTGCCTCCAACTATTGTGTGCACTGCTTATAAGAGCGAGGATCAGGTTTGTAAGAGTCCCAAACATGCCATGCTATTGCTGCCAAAGGAAATTATGAGGTTGAGAAACCCTGTGATAGAGAAAATGCTACCTTTGTTATTGGTCGGGGTTGAAGACCTGAATAAGTTTATGCTAGTAATTCAGCTCATCGCGAAAGAGAAGGCTAAAAGCCTGTGTGTCCATTTGAGACAGAAGGAGACCATGACTGTGGAGGAGACTCATGCCAAGTCACTGCTAGCTTGATCTGCCCATAGAACATGTTGTGGAGGGACAGAAGCAAGGCATGGGGGGATATAGGTGTTTTTCTCTGCTTTCCCATCATCATTCTTTCCTGGCTGTTATAGTGAATACACTCTGTCTTTTATTCTTAAAGATAGATATTAATATCATGTGTGTTACATAAAGTGGGGCAAATCTATTAGAACAGACTCTTGGACTTGAATCTTTAATTTTGCAGGCAAATGTGAGATTCTGACAATAAATGGGTTTTGCTATAGGTACTGCAAGCTCGATATACATTGTCTTCAGACTGATGAATGGCTGTGACCCTCCAAGTAAGAAACCATTAGGTCATGAACGTGTGCAATCAAGTTGGAGTATTCAGGGTGAACCCCCAGCATAAACTCTCAAATGGGCATTTCTGTCTCTCAGGGAACCACTTATTTAGAGAATTTGACCATTATTCAAAGGAATTCCTGCCATCATTTAAAGGCGTAACCATCCGTTCTAGAAACTGAAGATGAATTGCAAACTTTCGTCAATTCTGAGGTAGGAAAGTACTTTCATCTCTTTCTTCTCCCACATGAGAGACTGACTTTCTCTGAAATGAAGAATAAACCCAAGCAGACCAAGAAGCAGAGCAATAAGATCTGGTTCTAATTCTGTAAACCAGAGGTAATTTAAAGTCCACAGTTGGTGAAAACAGGGGTGGATTAGCTTAAGTAAAAATCTACAATACTGGACTTCTGGCTGGATGCTTCAATAAGTACACAGTCCCTTTCTCCTCTAACTTCCTGGTTATTTTGTATGAATAGGAAAAACATTTGGACCTCTTTATAAGGAGAATGTTTCCCAGAATATACTTTATCTCTTTCAGTTATTGCTATTGAAAATGCCTAATGGTTCTCACCATCTGAATTTTTTAAGCAGGTTCACTCAGAGTAATGCAGATCTACATTATGCTATTTAGCTCCTTTTAGCAGAATAATCCTTTAGTGAGTGAAAAGCCCTGAGGCAGCAGCTGGTTCCAATTTTATAAGAAAATCTTGTGGTTTTCATCAGGTAGTGGAAAAAAAAAATTCTGTAACTATGGAAAAAGCTGCAGTGTGAGCTATCAGGCACCGGAGAATTCACCCCAGAGAAGCCCTTATAAATATCCAAGTTTCAGAAAAGGCTTCTCATGAACATTACAATTTAGATTCAGTACTAACGATCAGACACAGATCTTGAGGAAATTGGGCTTCATTGGTTCAGGTGTTCGAAGAGCTGCTGTTTGCTACATTATCTCCAAGTAAAAAACGTGCTGAATGCCACTCATGCTTTTCTTTCTGATACAAGGCAGAAATGCCTCCAGTTGTCTCTAGAAGAGCAGTTACATATCCAATTTGGTTGGTGTGGAGGTATTTGGCATTAAGAGCTACAAACCATCTGGGACTGGGTTGTTGTAGGGACTGGGTCCAGCATGAAGAATCCTTCCCATCCCTCCACACTTCACAGCGCTTGCATTCACCTGAGATGAGGCTGCACCAGTTTTCTTTCTCTTACTGCACAGACCATCTAATTTCTGCTAGGGCTGTATCTGCATGGTGCAGCGGAAGTCCTAGAGTCACTGTAGCCACAGTGCTGAGGTGCAGTAGCACAGCTGGACAGCTTTCAGTACAAGGCATAGCTCTGCTATTTTATATACCGCACAGCTGTAATCTATAATGGGGTTCCACACTATGTCCCTGCTTCACGATAAGTATGACACTCAAAGGTAAAATCTTACCAAATCATTGTTTAAGTGATGGTATTTAAATTGATTTTCAGTGAACAAGAATGTCCTCAGCATAATACGCTGCTGCTTTATGCAGCACAGCTACTGTCACACTGTAACTGTGGGGCCACCAGTGCTGGTTAGATTGGAGCTACGAAACCATTTATCAGACCATGACTGAACTCGTAAATAAGAAGCATTCTTGCCTGCCTTCCTTTTAACACAAGTTTTGCAAGTTAAATGTTTTAAACATGATGAAAATATGTCATTTCCCTGAATGGTTTCTTGGCTAAACTGTTTTGGTTTTAGAAATAAAGGTGCCTATAAGTGAGAACTAGATGAGCAGGACAGAGCATATAAACTGGAGCAAATGAATACCTTAATTAAATGTACTTAAAGTTCACTATCATGATTAATGGTTCTCTAAGCTTTCAAGAGTACCCCAATAACCGTGTACTAAATCAAGAAGATTTTTTGAATATGCTATATTGGCAGATGTTCATTAGAAGTATCCAGTTATTAAGGAGGTATGTATTTTCTCAAGTTCTTGAAAGATTAGTGGTTGCACATATGCATCTGCCTTCCTACAGAAAAAGCCCCCTTATACTGCAGTAGCAAATATGGTTTTGGTATGCTCAGTTTTGTAGGCTTCTTGAGTTGGCCCAGTCTCATTGCTGGACTTCAACCTGCAGAAAAAGGTTATGCTTTTCTATATTTAGATAAGCAATTCTGCACAATCTGGCTCTCCTCCTAGATTACATACATTACGACTCTTTTGAGTTTTCTTATTACATTATCAGTCTAATGAACTGTACCGGTACATTGGATCAACGTGACATTAAATCAGTGCAAAAATTTGTTAGTTGGAGCCTGAGCCATTGGCTGTGCTCTACATGAGTTGCATGATGAATCACAGGTGTCTTGAAGCTTTTGATGAGCTACATAAGTGTATGCATGCCTTAGGAACTCCAACTTAGCAGAGACTGGAAGCACAGAGGTTTCAGCTGCTAAAAGTCATGGTGGCATGCTCACGCATGGTTTTACTAAAGTTATGTAGTGCACTCCTTGGACATATCTGGGAAATGAGCTCAATATGTTTAGCTGGGCATCTACACAAACATTAAACTTGTGAATAGTACATCGGAAGAAAGTTCCCACTTGAAACCCATTTTCTGGATTTTTTTTATGATGTATGAAACAGTTGAGATATATGAATATGAATTTACAATGTATGATATGGTTTGATACTTGAAATGTTTGGATATCACAGGAAGAAACTGAATCAGGCCTGTGATCCTTCTAAGTGTTTTGTAAGTGTCCCCTAAACTGTTATACATGCTTTAAAATTCCTTTTGTGTTCAGGAAAGAGATATGTTAGCACCACTTACGACTTTTGGACCTCTTTCAAGACCTGCATCTTGGTCCCTACTACTGCACTCAATTAGCTGAATAATGGATGGACAATATCACGACACAGAAAAAAGGCTTAATTGCAGAGAGTTTAATTTGTGGAATGAATCTTTCTAGCCTGAAAACAGAATAATTTGATTAATTCCACTATCAATACTGTGCCCTTACATGTGTAATCTACATGCAAATATAGGTGCAGTCTGTGAAATGGCAGGTACTGATAAAGATGTCAACTTCATTAGTCAAACAATCTATGAGTTCAAGGTTAGTAATAAATCATTTCCACCATCATCCTTCATATCCACTTCTTGAAGTTTAGCAGGAAATTAGCCTCTCTCTGAAAGAAAAAAAGAAGTCACAAAAATAATCCTCCAAGCATCACTAAAATTCCCTTTTTTCCCAGTGATGCTCAGTAGCAGCATCTCCTCATCCCATTTACACATATTAACAGGAGTCAGGCATTTACGTATTGATGGGGAGTGTCTTTTGTTGTTTTTTTGGTTTGATTTGCAAAGGGGGAACGTATCGCTGTTTTATCTAAAGCAGAATCTGTTGCACATGTGCTCTTCTTGGTGCTGTTCTTGTCACATTTGTGTCTTGTCTTAATGCCTTGGCCATTGTTGCAGGCCTAAAGCTTGGACTGTGCTGTGTGGTTTTAACCGTTTTACTGCAGTTCCATGGGAACAGTTACACACATTTTGTCTCTCTCTCATTTTAAAGCCCTGAATTCAGATTGCAGGCAGTTAGCTGAATTTGCAGAGACTAGTGTGCCATCTACACTCATGGCTCAATTTCTTGTAAGTGTGGGAGAAGTCCCTTTTGGGTATGTTTAGAATCATAAAATCATAGGATGGTTAGAGTTGGAACGGACCTTAAAGGTCATCTAGCTCCAACCCCCCTGCCATGGGCAGGGGCACCTTCCACTAGACCAGGTTGCTCAAAGCCCCATCCAGCTGGGCCTTGAACACTTCCAGGGATGGGGCATCCACAGCTTCTCTGGGCAACCTGTTCCAGTGTCTAATCTAAACCTACTCTCTTTCAGTTTAAAACTATTACCCCTCATTTTATCGCTACAATCCTTGATAGAGAGTACCTTTCCACCTTTCTGTAGGCCCTCTTTAAGTACTGAAAAACTCCTCAGAGCCTTCTCTTCTCCAGGCTGAACAACCCCAACTTTCTCAGCCTGTCCTCATAGGAGAGGTGCTCCAGCCTTCTGATCATCTTCGTGGCCCTCCTCTGGACTTGCTCCAACAGGTCCATGTCCTTCTTATGTTGGGGACCCCAGAGCTGGACTCAGTACTCCAGGTGGGGTCTCACAAGAAAGTAACAGAGGGGCAGAATCACCTCTCTCAACCTGCTGGCCATGCTTCTTTTGATGTAGCCCAGGATACAGTTGGCCTTCTGGGCTGCAAGCACATATTGCCGGCTCATGTTGAGCTTCTCATCCACCAACATTCCCAAGTCCTTCTCCTCAAGGCTGCTCTCAATCCATTCTGCATCCAGCCTGTACTTGTGCATGGGATTGCTGCGACCCGAGTGCAGGATCTTGCACTTGGCCTAGCTGAACTTCATGAGGTTCACACAGGCCCACTTCTCAAGCACTTTATAGCACTCAAAATGCTGTCTCATTATAAGACATAAGGATATCAAAATGCAAGATGTGCTTGTTGTGTTACTCCCATCACATCATAAATTAGGGGCAGTTATTGATGCATGCTTTCAAATCAGGTTCTGTGAATCAAAAAGACCTGGCATGGCATACCGTGTAATTCCTAGGAGGGAGGCTGCAATAAAGGTGATATTTTGCCATGGATATTTCCCCTTTTTCCTTGGAAAACAGGAAGATGAACTTCATATGTTTCCTAAGTTGTATTTTTCCTAGTAGCAGTGAATATTTTCCAAAGGAAAGAGGTAATGCCCAGGGAAACCATGTTTTTAGATTCTAAGAGACAGATTATTGGACTGTTGTCCCCGTAATACAATTCAGTACATCAAGTGAATGACTTATTGTTTAGTGAAACATGGCACAACATCGATTGAAGCTACCCATTAAGTCAAGACATCAAACATACCCTTGTGACACTGTACTAGGAATCACTGTTGAAATTGCAAAACTTGCTGGTAATAGCAACTGAGCCCAAGATAAACATTGTCCTTAACTCATGCCATGGTGACATTAATGGCTGATGATATCACACAGTGATCAAAGCCTTCTGGGAAGACATAGGCGCAAAGGGACAATTTTCTTGGTGATCCATATTCATCTTTTATCAAAGAAAGCACACCAGATTTGAAATTGGATGGATGTTTACTTTAAAATATCTAGAGAAATTCTGATATGTGGGCTCTTTTATTGTCTTTTAAAGCTTCACACAAACCTAAACACTGATGGCTCTAAACGCAAGAGCCATCAGAGTGTTTTGTCAATTAACTGTTATATCAAGAAAACCGAATAAATACATTACTATTCCATACCTCTCAAACTGTAAGAGTTTTTCTGAACCTACATTTATAAAAATGCATCCATAAATCCAGACTGTGATCAGGGCCCTGATCTTGCAAGCCTTATTTAAATACTCCTTTACACAAAGTTTCTTCTTGTAGTAAATCATCAAGAAGCCAAATATTCAGGGTCTGATTCCCTTCCTGAGGATGCCAGCAAAGTGCCAGCTGCCCTCTTGTCTCCCTTGGGGGATTTATCTGATGACTGATCACCACCTTTCTTCCCCTGTCGTTCTTGTCAAGAAAAGTCAGATTTAAATTCAGCTTGGGATTTGAGGACTTTGCATAGACACCCTGCCTTTCTCCCCATCTGGCCATTGCTATCCATCTACTGGCTGCGCTTATGTCTTAGGAGCATTTTTGGCAAGCTGGCAACCCACAACAGATATCCCATCCATAACAGCCCTCTAATAATGTTCTCTCAATCCTCCAAACCAGCCAGAAAGGATTTCTGCCTCCCAGGTTTTACAGCTGGTACAAATGTAACTTTGCCATGACTCCTGTAGTAATCATATTGGACCTTCCTGTGTTATTTAATGTGTTTCTAATACATACTTCTGGCTGAAAGCGGAGATTGTAGAATTGGCACATGGTAACACCTGAATACTGAATTCAGTCACAATGCTTTTTATATGTCTGGTTTCACAAGTCAGGTGTGCAAATTTGGTACACCTAAAATGACCGCTACGTACATACCTTTTGATAAATGTTCATTCATTTCATAAATAAGTGCTGTTTCGAGGTTTTACTCGTAGCCTTCAAAAGCAATGTACTTCCCTCAGGGGACAGCACTACCATTAAATGCAGCTCTGCTTCTTTATGGAATTTGTAATCCTTTGGGGAAAAACATATTACAAACCAAAGGAAATAATAAGTCGTCTTTGTACATGAATGACACTAAATTGTCTCCTTACAATCACTGAATTTAAAGTTGTTCTAAGTAGCAACTTTCCTTTTTGCCTGCCAATACTTTATGGAGGGTCCAAATGTTCTATTAATTGAAATCTGTGATAGATAAAATAAGCATTAAGTTCATTGGGATAAATAAGCTACACACAGATTCCCTTGTTTATATCTATCTGAAGCTGTTTAGAAAACAAAACAATCCCTTATACATGCATAGAAGTGCCAAGCACCAAAGTTATCTGATGGTATCATAAATAACACTTGACGATATTGATAATTTGTAGGGATACTCCATATCTGGGACAGTGGTCAAGTAATGTCGTATTTTTGTTTGCAGTCTTGTTACTCTTTATCATCATATCATTTGAATAGCTCGCCAACAATAAATATTGCCATTTATTCATATCTTCTGAAAAGCAGTTTGCTAAGGAAGATCTTAGAGGTCTCCAAAATACTTGATTTCCTCTTGCAAACTGGAAATGCAAATGTTTGCACAGAAATATTTGTCTGGAGACAAATGCAGCTTCCTAGCACCTTCCTTTGATACATCATCTCTGGTGCTTGGTAAGAGTGAAGTACAAGCAGTGCCATGGGAGATACTACAATCTAAATGAACCAGTAACAAGAGCAACCTGTAGGGAAGCAGCACAGTAATTAAGACGCAGCGAATTCTGACGTTCCCTTGAGCAGCTCATGAACTGGAATAACCACTCCGTTTTCCACATGCAGCTGAAGAGAGGCCATCAATGAAACCACAGAATAAAAATGTCATCACACCACCCATTCCAAATCATTTCTCAGTACCGCACCCTGCAGGTTACGTACAAGCAATGGAAGGGCATTCCCAGCTTTGGAGGAATTTGTCTCAAGATGAATACCTGCCTGCATTTTAACTATATTCTTTAGTGCCTCCTCATCTCCCTGCCAAGTACACACGCATTGTGATGAGTAACAAATAGCTCCATCCTATTGTTGCTCAAGCAGGCCAGGAGTTTAAAGAATAATTCATTTACACCTGCTGCTTCTTTTCATGATTGTCACTTCCACAAATAGTTTTCTTATTTTAACGCACACATGCTTTAACGTAGTGAAGAATTTTGAAGGCACAGCCAGGGACCAAATATGAAAAAGAACTCTCACCAAGTAGTTTCATCACCACCGGATACCATGGTGGTAGCAAAACATCATCAACCGCTCATTGCAGTTCATATTTTTCTGGGCTTTATCTGTTTTGTGCTGAAGTCATTGCAAATACATCTATTAACACCGAGTGAGTAAACTGACACTCCAAATTATCATCTGGGAGATGCAAATATTACTTTGGAAGGAAAAAACTCACATCTTGGTTATATAAAAATGCCTCCAATTGGCACTGGAAGGAGAAATTATAGAAGTGCTAGTGATTAACATATCTGGAAGATGGCTAATTCTTTATGATATACAATAAGATCCCAGAAGAAAAATGAAAAGAGATTGAGAACTAACATGTCTGAATAGCAAACTGAAGATATAATCTGACATGTATGTAAGACACAGAAGTGTTTTATGAAGCATTATGCTTCTGAGTATGTTTTGTTAATGCCAGATCTCAAAAGTTAAGGCTAAAACATTAGAGATTTTAGGAGGTGCGATTCTGCATTGACTGATAATTCATATAATAATACTAATTCCCAGTGTTTTGATTCATAAGCAGAGCTTAGCAACGTTCTCTGGCATTACCAGGAATCAGCTCATCTGTGACCCTCCAAAAGTTCAGCCAAAAGCCCCATTTGTTTTTGTCACCCTTTGAAATCAGTAAGATTTTTGTACCAAAAATGATACATATGTTAGAAGATGTGGTAAATTTTCTGCATAACCTTAAAAAACTTATGAACTCAAAGATATCTAAGAACATTTTTTTGAGGCAATATCAAATATTTTTGGCATTTCAAAGCCTTTGATATGGACACAAAATGACTAATTTTGAAAATGTTACTACAAAGCCATATGGAAGTTTTGGTTCAAATACTCCATTCATACCTGTACTTTCAGTCCTAGCAAAAAGTCTCGCTAGATGGAACTCTTCCCATAAAATGTCTCCAACCTCCTCTCTTGCTGAGCTGCTCAAGTGCATCTCATTTCACAGTGCATCATGGGAGCTGGGTTGCCCCAGTTTCTAACAAAACAGGCATATGAGGTCTCATAAGTATGGTTTTTCATTGCTTTGTTGATTTTCTGGTTTTGTCCAAAAGTCATAATTTTCCATGCAAAACTGTGGAAGATGATGTTCGGAAAAGAAGATTTTCTCTAAAATTGTCAATGAAAATTTCCACTTGACTCTAACATTCACATCATCGTGGATTGCGTTTTGGGAGAGAACTTGAAGAGTGCTACTTCCTCTGTGGGAAGCAATTAATATTTTTTGCTAATGGACATAATGCATCTGTAAAATACACAAAATCCATTGCAATAACTTCAGATTTTAACTTGCTGAAACTAGACTTGAATTTGGCCCATTATTCTCATCAAGTAAGGAGGAGAATAATGCCTTATGTTGTCATATGGCACTATATCAAATTGTTTCTAGCTATCAACACCGAAATCAGCTGCATCCACAGGGATTTGGCCCGATGCTTATTAAACAGTAATATTTTTGTCAACAGATGGATTTTATACTGCTATCCTGACAAGTCTCTAGAATGAATCTGAAGATTCCCAGCCATAACACAATCCTATTTTAACCTTGGTTATTTTTAAAAACCCAGTTTAAAAAACATGACAAGCATCGGTGCTTAATGCAAATGCCTAGCAGTGCGTGTTACCTGGTAACCAAATGGATGGTATGTTGGAGAGGGAAGTGACAACAGCAAGTGAACATATGCCAGATCAGCTCCTCGCAGATATAGAGATGGTCACCATGGATTTTGCCACATTGAAAGGAAAGATCAGCATGACCTAGTATCATTTCATGGGAGAAGAAAACAGGATTTTCCTTTTACATGTTCCTATGAAGGCAGTGGACATTCATAGTCTCTGATATCAGAAGCTGCTGGAAGTGTCACTTTTGTCTGTCCATGAGGGAGAAAATTTCTCACAAATAGGGAAGAAAATGTACCACATTTCTCCAATGAAGCAAGCTTGGGAAAGTGAACTGCAGCATTACAGGAGAACCTGGTCACAGTACAAGGTTCCTGAGTGACTGGCAACACTCGTTTTACTTTATTGGCCGAAACAGAGAACTATTTCTTAGAGACATCAGGGTTTATTTTCTTTCAGTGGGTTCAAAGTTTCTTTTTTTTGCCCTGGTCTTTCCTCAAAAATAATAGACAGACTTGACTTGCTGGAAATTTATCATCTCAAAGACACAAGACATTTCTTTTGGTTGGAAGAGGCAACCTGAAAACTCTGTCATGCAGGGATTCACCAGGGGTCATGTTCAAAAGCTGAAGTAAAAGCTTGAGGTATGATCATAGTATCCAGATAGATTGTTTTCCATGAAAACAAGAAAACCAAATGATTGTTCTAAAGAAAACTTTTGCTTTAAAATGTTTTTAAAAGGACTGTCAACATAGTCTACAAAATAATGCAGATAGGAACTAAAATATTGGAGCATCATAAAAATATTTCTATGCAGGGAGGCATCGGTGTATGTTTTTTATTTCCCAGTGATATACAGGACAACCACAGTTTATGCTGCCTTTGAAGTGTTTGGGTTTGCAAAGCAATCTTTAAATAGCTTCCAAAAATGGCTGTTTTTCTGCAGCTATTCTTGGCTGATGCCTTATGTTGCATCATTTTAGACGAATGCTGAGAGTAGAAGTGTCAAAGGCCGAGGTGAAGGAAAGAAAAATGATGAGTGCCAGACAGTCTGCCATACCTTTACAGAAGTGACATGCAGTTTTGGATTCACATAGTTCATTGTTTAAGTCTGTACCTAGTGGCATAGTCTGCACTTTCACAGGAGCTGCAGAATGCAGCCCATCCCAGGACCTAGGGTAGATTTCTAATGATCATTGTTACTGGGGAATGTGCTGCAAGTAGCCAGCTTGGCAATACTCTGATTTCATCTATGAAACTTCAGGCTTCAGAAGGAAGAATGAAGTCCAGCTGTTAGCAGAGAAGGCACTAAATTGGATCACTAACACAATTAGTGATAATTAGAAAAAGGCCAAAGCCTGAAAGAAGAAACAGTACTCATTCCCCCAAGGAAATGCTTCTTCACAATGGATGCTTTCTGCTTCTCTCATAAGACCAGGAGAGCACAGTTTGTGCTTGTTCAAACCACAGTCAGAGGAGCCTACTTCGTTAAGATCCGTATCTATCTGTTCTTCAGTTATTTTCCAGATTTGTCAGTCTGGCCCATTTATTAAATATATCCCGAATAACTAATCAAAAAGCTTTTAAGAATGTTTACATGCAAAGACGGGGGATAAATTATTCAGTATCTGAAATCTAATCATACACAAATTTCTGGAAAGTACTTAACTACGTGCTTACATCCTTCCTCAGGAAGGCAGTAGGCGTTCACCAAAGAGATATGGGGCTCATGCCATCCGGCTCTGCTGTACGGCCCCAGCCTGAGGAAGGCTTTCGTACGGCTAAACTGCTGATTTCCAGATAGACTGTGCGGGGAAAGAGAGGCTGCAGTTTGCAGAAGCCATGGTGTTGGATGTTGTGCTACATAAATCAGCACACAGGATTTCTCTTTCCCTATCCTGTTCATGCGTTTCATCATGGATGATCACTAGATAAAACTCTGAACAAATCCATGGAGGAGGGCCTCGGAGGCTCTCTCTCCTTCCTTCCCCTGACTGCTTTTATGGTGCTGCCGTCCCCCCCGTGCTTCCCTTGCAGCCTCCCCAGACTCTAGGAGCACTTCTGTCCAGACCATCCTGCCACCCGTGTTCAAGGGTCCACTTGAACACATGAGTTAGGGGTTCCATCACCACATTTTCTTGTATTTAGGCCTGGCTGGCACCTCAGGCACCTGATTGATAATCTAAATGCCTTTCTCCATACAGGCTTGATCATACTTAAGCACTTGTAATCAATTTTGTGTCTGCTTCAAGCCCTGTACTGAGTGAAATGCTCTCTGCTCTTTGGTTTTAGGAGGGAGACCCAAATCATGGACCTGCCAAAAGAGGGAGTCTGCTGCTGGAAAAGCATATTAAAAAGAAGCAGAATGAAAAAAAATAGGTGTTGCTTTTACTTCAGCATTTGGAAGATTAGCACCAGTTTTTTATGCTAGATACATTCGGCTAATAGTGTGATGGCAGTCATACAAATGCTTGCAATAATAAGCAGAGAATACTTGCAAAACCTTTTTTATCTGGAATCTGTAGGCAGAGATCTTGACCTAGTAACTGTAGAGGGAAGATTTATGTTCATGCAGCACAGGAGTCTCTAAACATTTTCCCAATGTTATTTCAGGAAACTGTGTTACAGCTCCACCATGGTTTATTTAATCTCCCTATAGATTCACTCTGATCTTAGCAGAGGGGGGTGGTTTTGACATTGTATGTTAAATAAATGGAGTTGCTTAATATTTTTGCTAATGAAGACACCAAACACGGAACTTCCACTGGATCCGTTGGCCACAGGGATTTGTTTCTAGCAATGTGTCATCTCCACTTCAGTTCTCAGTTACATTGATGGCATTACTCAAGTGACAAAAATAGCAAGATTATTGCTCATGTATGTATGCATTGGAGTTATTTGCATGAGATTGACAGGGAATGCCTGTCTGTCCTTAAAAACAAGCCAAAAAAGGAAAATACGGTATGATGTTGCAAAATGGCACGTGAATTACCTCACTTTCTCATCTCAGTCTGTCTCTCACTACGACTCATGTTATAGACACGGTGGAATACTCTAAAGCTTGAAATGGATCTACCACTTACAGCCAGAGGACTCTTTTAAGCTTGCTAATCCATTGGAAAAATAGCTCATTCCTTTGACCAGTGGACACTCAATTGAAAACAGTCTCAACGTTGAGATTTTATAAATGAAAACATAGATACAAATGCAGAAATACACACATTCATGTACATGTGTGGTTTTAAATGTTTTATATTTATATACATACACACACATGTGTGTATATGTATTTTGTGAATGCGTATGTATCTTATGTATACACGTATACTTACAGAAACAAAGAGGTATTCCTACAAAATAATGCGGCTATGAATAAAAATCACTTTTCTGCAATAGTTGCAACCAAGCATTATGGAGCTGCCAGCAGGAAAGTAAAAATGACTATACAGAGTTAAAATAATTTACTTCATCTTAATGATCTAAAGTGAGGGAAAAGCAAGGGAGTTAAAAAAGGCAGCAGAAACCAAGATATAAAATTTTATTTTTAAAATACCTGCCAGTTAAATAAAGCTGCGCTTGCCATTATTATCGTATACATACAGATCTGCCTTCTGAAAGGTTGAGTATCTTCTGTGAGAAGTTCACAAGATACAATATTTAATGTCTAACTATAAAGGGAAAAGAATCTAACAAATTCCAAGCATTAGCAGAGTTGGGTGCCTGCCTACATGCATGTCTACGGGTGCATGTGCATATACGTGAGGACGAAAAGTAGGAATCAAAGAATCTGAACAGCCTGGCCAAAAGAAAGCGATAGTTATCTAATTTTTATTTAACGGCAGGTTGCTAGTAGTAAAATTTACCGGTAGTCTTTTGAAGTAAATTCTAAAGGAGTCCCTTTATTACAGAAGGCAGCGAGAGCGGAAGGCTGGCCGCTTTCTCCGTGAGCTGTGTTGCAGTTGAGGTCATGAGAAATCCTAGCCAGCAGTGAGCATTAATGAGAGGCTTGCTGGATGTTTATGGCATCGAGCTCGCAGCCGTTGAGGAGAAGGCAGGAGGTATTAGCACAGGAGTTATTTACCAACTTCTCAGGCACTTTCTGTTGTGGTTGATTTCTGAGCGTTCCTCTGATTCTCTTCATTTTAGCTGTGATCTCAGTGTGCAATAGAAAAAATCATGAGCGTCTGACTGCCAAAAAATCCTCTTTTCTGCCTTTCTATTGCCTTTTGGATAAATGAATAATTACCTTGGGTCAGTGCTTTTGTCCCCCACTAATCATAGTTTCTAGAAGGCTGTTAAGAGCACTGACAACTAAACATAAGGTTTTCTTTGGGTTATCTCTATAATTGTAACTTCTCAGACATAGCGATTTTAAAGGCTTGACATCTTAGATGCAAGACCAGAGCATGCTAATGCACACAATCATTTATGGAAATTTATTACTTGAGTATTTCCTTTCATACCCTCTGGCACATGAGACTTCGGCACATACATCAGTTTATTTTATCCTTTCTACAGCCCACATTTCTAAATAACAACTGAAGCAGTACTGAAGGCAGACTTGGCAAGCTGAAAAAATGTAGTAGATGGTTACACAGGCAGCGAGAATAGCCAGTTATAAAAGCAAACACTAAGGAAAATAAAGTGGTTTAGATGCATAAACCCCTCAGGTTTTATAGCTCAGTTGTATTAGTATTTATCAAATGATCTGATAGACTGTCTTAGAATAAATTCTGAATGTGGCGTGCCCATGAGCAGATTACAGCATCCTCCACTGCCTCTGTATCTGCCTATCCCTCGCTCCTAATGATATATTTACTCCTCTTAATGGCTTGGATACTGAGAGGATTTCAAGTGTAGATTTTCATGGGGGAAGGGAGAACGAAGAGACACTGAGTGTCCCTGACACATAGTGGTAAAACAATTGAGATATAGACATGCAAAAATGGTACTGGCAGGGACAGGCGCAGCCTGCTACATATATTTTTCCAAAGTAAATCGGAATTTCTCTTCACATACATTGGGTGACTTAGCCAGAACTGCTTTGGTAATGTGGCAGGACATGAGAGCACATGAGATTTGTAATTTGGAAGAGATCAATGGTACCAGGACTTTGTTACTCTCTCTTTGACGCTGACCGGGATAACCCACTTCAAATGACTGCAGCATGAGTATTTCCCTGGCCTGTTGTTAGCAACACAGAGTTTTGATCCTTCACCTGCGACCCTCTAAAGCAATTATGCCCATTTTTATTTATAGGTATATCTAATGCTACTGTTTCAGGCTCGTTTTCAATTTGTGACAATGTGCCGCTCGGGTTACCAAGCCTGAGCCTTTGGGTTAACCCAACCTGTTATGGAAACTCAGAGCTTCACGGACTGGGTCGGGGGGAGCACAGCTTTGTGTACTGATAAACCACTGCCTATTCTTATCCTCTTAAAATCCGTTTCCTTTCAATTTCCGTGGCTGTCTGAGCTTGTAGATGTTGTTACATAGGGGTCATGACTGATTAGCCTATAATTGTGAAAAGAACAGTTTAGCAATGTGATTTTTTTTACAGGAAAAAAGGACTCCCTTAAGTCTTTTTAAAGGAGTCTAAAATGCTTCAACACACGTTGTTAGAGAGTTGTTCCTGAGTGTGGGTTAATCATTTTGCTGGCTCAAATGTATTTATATCCCTGGACTGTCACCTTTGGAAACAATGATCAGAGGAAACTATGAGAGAGTTAATTATGTCCTGTCTGCCACCTATGACATATTAAATACTTCCGCTGGACACTACGATTTTCAGATTAGATCCAACATCACCTACTGTGGCAATTACTTTTAATTTTACCTTGCTAGAAATACTGCTGGGATTAGAGAGATTAAATTATACATAACTAGATAACGTTATACAATTAGATGTATTATGGTGAGGGTTTAAAGTAACAAACACAGCTTACTACTTTGTTGTTAAGGAGCTTTTTGAATGATTTATTTTTAAACAATTCTGTGTTTTTTTACTGACTGCATTGATATATCAATGCTGATTGTATTCATTCAATTTAATGAAGTTTTATCTCTAACATTTACAAAGCAGCATTGTCGTATATTCAGTGTTATTTCAGTCTGAATATCTGATTTCTTAATGAACTAGTCAGTTTATTTCCATGTGATCTGACAGAAATATTTTTCAGCAAAAACTGTTCCTACAAGAATCATTCATTATTTTTCATCATTCTCAGATAAATAATGCTGGAAGTTTTAGAAATGCTAGAAATATGTCCCGTGGCTGAAATTCTTCCAGAAGTCTCCCTATTGATCGTTATTTTTATGACAATGTCATGTGTTAGTCTGAGTCATATGGAGTTCAATTAACACTCTACAAACCTAAAGATTATATTTTATTTTTAAATTCAACTGGCTCATGTATGTATGAAGACATGAATTATGAAGGGTTGGTGAAACCAGGTTAAATCAAAAGCCACTCAGTTAACCCACCAGTTCTGACAAGAGTTTGGTACTTGTGTGTTGCTGTTGTATGTTGCAAAGTAAATCAAAGGCTGTTGCCCTATGATAGCCAGTCTGGGAAAACATGACTTGAAAGTCTCGTATCATCAGAATCCTGAATAAATCCTTGTACAAGAGCAGTTGCTGTATGTTCAAATTCAGTGCTATAAAGTTCAATGCTATAGATGACAGATGCGATAAATACTATAAATTCAGTGCTATGAAAGGATAGGAGCAATCTCCCAGCTGCTCACCAAGGAACCATTTTGCTTCAGCAGCCCTAAAAAGTTAGAACTAGTCATTTAAACCTAAGCCTGTTCTGGTTTTGCTGCAAAGCTGCTTTTTTGGGCTGGGTTAGCATTCATCATGGGGTGCTAAATTAGACCAGAATTTCCCCTACGGTAAAAAATCAAAACATTGTTTTCAACAATTTGTTTTTCACTAGTCAAAAAGCAAAGCCTGCAGATAGGAGCCAGCTGGTGAGCAGCACCAGTTCAGTGCTTAGGGTAGCTACTGGGGTGCCAGAGCTCCTGCGCATGTCCGTGATCCTCAGTGCAGCCAGGAGAGACATGGGGTCTTCAGGCAGCGGTGAAGAGGTCTCAGGCCACTGAGTAGTTTAACGGTTCAAAGATGTGCCAGGGGAGGTTCAGACTTCACACTGGGTAGCATTTTTTTATCGAGAGGGTGGTCAAACACTGGAACAGGCTTCCTAGAGAGGGGGTCGGTGCCCCGGGCCTGTCAGTGTTTAAGTGGTCAGGCAGTTGGATGAGGTTGTAGGTCCCTTCCAACTGAAATTCTTTTCTATTCTATTCTATTCTATTCTATTCTATTCTCTGAAGGGCTTTGGGGAATGCTGATAGTCACGATACATTTCATCGCTATTGGTTTAATGCTGAGACATGGGTGAGGATCCAAACTAGCCAGTTCACAGAGGTTTAGGGGTTGGTTTTGGTGAGTATCCCATAACTACCTTGTAGCGTAGTTCTTTTGAGCAGAGTTTGCTTGATTCCACCTGATCGGATTCCAGTCACACTACAGAAAAATTAGTATTTGGAAACACGGCAGCAGTGTCAGATACTCAGATTCTAGTTCTCTAGGGTGCGATCTGCAGCTTCCCTGAAATTCATGAGAACAGGATTTAAACAAGGCTGTGATCCCTACAGCTTCCATCTTGGGTTACCTTTCCACTTGTAGAAAATAAGCCAGCCTCTTTTAACATCCAGAAACTGCATATTTTACATGAATATCTATTTTAAGCATGATATTAGAAAGGCAAGTCTAGACAATATTGAATAAAACCAGACCTTTACATATGCCATAAAGGAAAATGGGAGCTGTCTCCCAAGGCTAAAACTAAGTCTTAAATATGACATATGAAAAAAATCCCCATTAAAATGAAATTGTCCAGTGGACTGCAATATTAATACTGAAATTAAATGTGAACAAATAAGACAAGGAACTGAATGAATAAATAATCCATTTTCAAAGGTCATTTGAATAGTTCAGAACAACTCTATGGGATAATTTGGGATGGAGAAAATATTTTATTTTCAAGCTCTATTGAAATAAAAACATTTTTATAGTGTAGGAATGATAACTTAATGTGAAGGTATAATGCTGGAATGTAGCTTAGAGTGTTAACAGGTTTGAACTCCCTAAAACTGTAGACTCAAGCACTGGCAAAGTGAACACAGACTTTTTATCCTTCCAGGTCAGATCAGTTAAATCCCATACAGCTTTCCAGATGAGACGTCAGAGACTTTGGTTCTGGAATTCTGGACATGATTTTGGTACTCACCAGTCCCTGACTGTGCCTACATATTTCATTGTTCGATATTTCTTATTGTTTTGTCAGTAAGAAAAATAGCTTTATAAACACAGTTAAGACCACCTTTACAAAATACTGATAATTGAAATTTATCTGCCATATATTTAACACATAAGGCAGAACTGAGTATATTTCTGTGATTCAGAACATGGTATACTGTCAAACCTTTCTGAATAAAGATACATTCATGTGCATGTGCTTGTATTTGTAAATTAATATTTTAACAAGAACATTTCTAAATGGTCACATAGTTGTTTGGTTAGTCTAAGTTGCAGGTGGAGTTGCACAGAAAATAACATTTCAACAGTTTTTTGGAAGGTGTGAAAATCATCTAGAATTCAGACTAATGGTAGTCAGATTAGCATATCTCCAGGCTCAGAATACCATGAAACGGAAAACATTTTTTGACATACTCTGTATATCTCTATAAAGATTACCCATTCACAGCTCTACCCTCTGTTTCCCTTTTGTTACCATCTTTGGGTTACAGGACCTTACCAAGGAATTGCTGGTTGGGTTCCCTTCAGTGAAGGTAAGTTGATTTATACTGCGTGTTTTTGGGGACATGAAACACTGGGCTTTACCTACACAGGGATTCTTCCCCCTTACTGAACTGAACCATTGCTTCTAGTGGCAAATGCACCTTGTACCGCAATGGGCAGTGCCCCGTTGGGCATCTGAACATCCCAGGCGAGGGGCTGCAGTGCCAACACAGAGCAGCTCCGCGATGCACACACAGGGAAGCTGTCGTTCTCATATATCCAGGGTGTATGGGACTACCTGTTCAGAGAAACAATATGTGAGAGCTACCATTTTTGGACTATATGACACCAGTAGGTCTCCATCAGCATGAAAATACAACTGAGCTTCATTTAGAGGTTACTCTTTCAAGAAAAGCCATGTCTTTCTTTGGCTTTGTTGTGGCCATGGTCACATTCTTAAACAAATTTGACGCCCCAATATTAGCTAAAAACTCATGTTAATTTCTTAAACAAAATATTCTTCCCCCTGTTCCAGGATGCCTCCAAATTAGGGTTACCTCATGGAGAATTTACAAATATTGTAGTCTTTTTTTTCTTTTGCAGACTGGCTCCCTAGGTATGCCATGATAGGTACAATCTGCTGTTCATTGCTGTCCTGTAAAAAACTCTGTATACAGTTCAATTGCCGATGGCCCAAAGCTGCTACCACTCTGCAAAAAAAATATTTCTGATGATTTTACTGACATTTCTGCCAACTTCAGTCCTAGAGGAATGGATAACTGAGTCCAACCCAGTCTGAAATTTGGAACGTTCACATCAGTGTGGATATGGAACTGGAGTCAGGTCCTGACCTGGTATAAATTGTTCTATAGATCTAAAAAGACCCTCTATGGGTTTTTTTAATGGAGCCTCAAGCTTCTGAACACGCAGAGATTCTCCCATAATTGATCTCAACTGGATGCACAACAATGAATTGTAACATTACATTGGAAAATTCTTAAAACACTCCAGATGGCCGTAAATCAGGAAAGCTGGTGTTGACTGCTGGCACTGAAAGTGAATATTTGACTTTAGGACAAGACTTTAACCTTTTATATCCATGTATTAAATAGGAGTAAACTCACCCCAACACACTGGGATTTTGGTAGGCTTAGAAACTCATTACTGTTTACCAAGTACCTTTCAGATTTTGGCAAGAAAATACTATAGAACTCTAATGTGTTATATTATTATTATGATATCTTGAACACTTTCAGGTTCTTGAATACCTAAAATAGTTGATGAAGATGAACGAGCTGATTAAACAAAGGGAAGCTTAATATAGCTCTGTGGTGAACATCACCAGTAGTGGAAGAGGAAATGCACAAAAGTATATGACATTTTAATTGAATGTTAGAAAAATATACATTTATTAAAAGGTTATTGTGCCTGAACATGCCAGTGTTCTTTGCAATTTGTTATAGCTTTTGAATAGTCCTCTAACAAAGGGGCGTTATTGCAAAATGCTGTAAGAAGAGACAGCAGATTCTACTGAATTTTTTTGTGGGCCCCATTGAAGACTATCCATCATTCCAGACAAATAGGAGGGGAGGAAACAGGCTGCAGAAAACACCAAGCTAAACAGGACATTCTATACTTTTAAGTCCCAAAGATCCTGGGCTGTATTCCGGGCAGGTTAAAGAAACCGTGAACTATCACTGGGCATCTATTTTCAGGGAACTTTATGTTACACCTTAATTTTTCATTCCAGACTGACTGACAGAGCTATTTGAAGAGGTAATACTTTTTAAAACAAAAATAAACTTTTTTTTTTTTTAAAAAAAAAATAGGCACTCTTTTCTGTGTTGTTTTAACAGAGGTTGCAGCTGATTTTGAATTGTGGCTAAGGCCAGTCAGAGATCAAAACCAGGAGCAGATAAAGGGGCCTGGGACAACTTGCTGGGACAGGAGACAGCTGCTGCTTAGACATAACTGCACAGACACAGCATCTTCTGGAGCACACCTTAGGAGGAAGAGCACCGTGAACAGATCATCTGGTTGTGGCAAACACAGCCGGCAGTCCCAGCAGGGTGGGCTACCGTCCTTGAGTTATAAAGAGGTTTTTGAGGGCTTGTTGATAGTGGAGTGAAAGCAGAGGCGTGGAGGAGAGAACTCTGGCCCGCAACAGTGAACAACATAAGCAATAACTTATGAGATATGACTTCCCTTAATTGCTATATAATGTGAAGAGAGCAATGCATTGTGTATTGTGCCTCTTATCTTTATAATTGACATGATAACTTTATCAGGGACAAAAGCAGTAAGAAAAGGAGTAAGTTTTATTAAATTATACTTTTTTATACTGTTAAAAATATAGGTAACATGCCCATATCCACAGTATCTTAGTTCTTTTTGATATCAAAGTGCTACCAGTTGATACAAAGCTACTTGGATAGTCCCCGATTTCCACTGAAATATTGAGTGAAAAGGAAACAAACAAGCTAATAAATAATAATCAAAATTTCATCTCTGCAACAAAGTCTTTTCTTATGATGATTTCTTTCTTCTAGCTTTGATTCAGCTGTTTTTCTGACTTCCCAAAGATTTTCCCAACATGAATTCCACCTTGCTAAACTGTGAAAACCTTTCTCCATGTGGGGAAAATATATGGTTCTACTAAATATTGCAGATTTTCTAGTTTATTATTAAGGCTTGAATGTTTTGCTACCATGAGATTATGTTGTCATAATGTTGTCATGTCATAAAACATGTAATTAAAAATCTTATATCTTTAGAGGGGCACACTCTGCCTTTCTTTTACACTTTCAATAATTTACTGGGTTTTTTTGCAGTCACTGGGTTGTTCCAGTTTCCATGGGTGTAAACCAAAACAGAATTTGACCTAATGGGCCCTATTTGTTCCTCTTAGTTTAGCAGCTTAGCTTAACAGTGAATTTATTCTTAAATTTAGTAACGTTTGCCTTTTATAGAGAGCTGAATTTTGAAAAAGCATTCCCAATAACAGTGTTTCTTTTCATTATGGCAGACAGTAGCTGAGATTTCCCTGAAAATACCAGAAATAACAACCATTTTGCTTGTTCCTGATTCGATGCATTTCAACTTTAAATCAGCTATGCCATTCTCTGAAGAAGGTTTTTTCATAATCTGATTTATAGTGATTCCGGACACTTGCCTGAAAGCAAAAGGGGGGTGGGGGGAAGGAAACAGAGTCTAAAGGGCAAAATTAACTAGGATTCGGTTCTATTTATAAACACGAACACTATAATAAGATGCCTTCATTGGCAGTTGTCTCCATGTTGAAATGACATTATGACCAGTTACAAGGTTTGAAATGAATTATAAAACATTCAAAGGAAATTAGCCTTTACTGGTCCGTCTAACTAGATCAATTGCTGCAGCATTTTATTTCTGTGGGGTGCTCTATACAGTAGGTTATTCATGTCGGAACAAGTGTTAATGACATTACCTATCATTTTTAACAAGGATGTGCCAAGATAAACTCCTGCTGTATGTTACAAAATGAATAGGAATACTAATAAAACACACTTTTTGGGCATTCTTCAACTTTCATGTGCTGTACACAGAAAAAAATTCTGAATTCTCACAATGCTTTTGTGAAGAAGGGAAATACCAATTACACTATTCCAGGAAAAGTCTATAGCTGCAACTATGTGTATTTTTAAGGTGTGATATTGTTAACACCTAGTGTATCCTTAAAGCTTCCCCCTCCCTTATCCATGTTGTTACCCAGCCAACAATTCAAAAGTGCAGGAAAATGTTTAAAAATACAGAAATATAAAAGCCTTCAGAAGCTTCATACGTGGCTGCCACAAAACCTCTAGAGCAACCTTCCAAAACCTAGCTAGAAAATATGAGAGTATTCTTTTCTTAGAAACAAAATGATAGTGTATATAATACAGATTGTCTAAGCTGAAAATATAATTAGTACATTCATAAATGTATGCACTGATGATTTTGTTGTTATTGCTACAATTAATATTCTGTTTTTATCCATTTCCAAACTGCAGGTAGAGCAGGGAAAGTTTGCAAAGCAGCACTTTATTTGCTGGATACATTGTCTTGGTATTGTCTGGTTTCTCCCTCATGAAAGGGCAAATAGTTTTAAAAGGCAAAAAAAGAGAAATGTCTTCCACTAGCTCAGGGTGATATGTTCAAATGCTGTAGGTGCATATATGTGGTTGGTATCTTTTTGTGATGTAACAGGACAGACCAATTCAGATTACAATATCTTGCCCTTTTGCTTTATAGCAAAGGCGTAAAGACAATTAAAAGCCCCTGAATTCAGACTCTGCCCTAATAATGAGAGATTTCATGTGTAGAAATCGGATGTGAGACCAGATGGGGACTGGACACGGCCTTAGCAGGACTGAAAAAGGAAAACACTGTTAGATGTGGAAATAAACATCTGCACCTTCTTCCAGATTTGTAAAGTATGAACATCTTTTTCCCTCTACCCAGAACTGGTTCTAGGTACACCCCATCATAAGGGGATTAGCAGGGGAAAAAAAATCTCCAACATATTAAATGTTGCTATGGGTCGTGAAGTGCAGCACCCCTTTCGACAGTGGACTAAAGTGGGTTCCTGGAGAAAACAGGACAGTATGTGTTTCTCCAAGTACTCTCCCAGGCTCCAGCTCTAAGCAGCGTAAATACTTCTTTTAGGAAGATGTGGGGTTTTTATATTCGGAGTCTTCAGTGGAATCCTCTACCAAGAAGTTGCCCATAGACCCATGTAAACTTTAAACGCTTTCAGTTTCCAGGAATAAGGAGATCCACAATTTACCTGTGCTCCCCTGTGTGAAGAACAGTCTCCCTATGTTCCCCTGAAACACATCACAAGTTGCTGAATAAGTTCATGCCGTATGAAAGTCACTAACAGGCCACTTAGAAGATCACAGCCATTCCAGCATTTAAAATAATTTGAGGGAACTTTAGCCGATAAAAGAAATTTCAGTTGGCTGACACCTATGGAAAATAATATACTTTCAGTATTTCATGTTGCTAGAACAGAAGATTAGCTACAGTTGCATGAAATACTCCAGAGGAAGTAAGTATCGATATAGAAGAATTGGGCTGCTTTCCTTGTGTTTTCCAGAAACACATCTTAAAAATGGACCCTATTTCCAAGGATGCTGTTTGAGAAGAAGAAACACATTTTGTGCATATTAAGACTTGAAATTTCTTTGTTTCCCCTTAGAATACAAACATATACAAAGTTTTTTGCCCTCTACATTAAGCATTTGTATTCTTTAAAGGATGCAGTATAGTTTTCTAGTTGACACACAAAATACAACAACTCCTTGTTAGTCAGGCTGCAAGTCACACATTCAGGAAAGAAACTCATCAGCCTTTAGGGACTAATTAATGCTTCTGGTGCTAGGGTGCTAGAAGTACAGTCAGTATAAGAGGCCTAAAAAAATCTGTACAGGTCCCAAATATTTTTCTCTAATTCCTTAGAGTTTAATAGCCTAATTCTAAGACTGATAGCAATGTAATGGGAAAGAAGAGATGTTTTGCTTGTGCATCCAACATTAGTCATCCTGCTGGAAGCGTCCACAGATTATGGGGCTAAAATAGGCATCTGTCTAGGATATGAAGAAGTAATGGATATGTTTCCAAATAAGAGGGAAAAGCCAATTCTCAATGCCAATATCTACAGTCTCCCAGAGGCTGTGCAACTTCCCCTCTTTCCTTTAGGCAGGGATTACTTCTACCGCCTTCAAATTTTCTCTGGATACTTTATCCTGTGAGCCCCTGTGTCTTCTCTCCACCTGTACCTGTATGTAAGAAATAGTTGATAAAAAATGGTAAGAAAATTAAAGAACTGTCTGAACGGAACAGAAGCAAAAATGGAATGGCATTATGTTCTGAAGCAGGGAAAGGTACAGCTGTGAGAGCACAAAGCAGAGGAGAAGGGAGCCATTTGAAAGTAATCAATAACTATAAAGTGAGGAGCTGAAGAAGTCGCGGAGAGAGAGAAGTATGAGGATACCTCCTATTAGGAGCTGTAACTATAGGTACACTGGAGACAGCGGCCATCCATCAACAACTTGCTAATAGGGTAGAGAAACAAGATTTTTTTTTAAACATGCAACCTGTTCCAGACAAAAGGCACTTTGGGTTTCTCATTACAAAATGTGACTTATGTGATAGTAGAAATAATTTGCACAGGGGTCAGGAAGTGTCTAAGAACTAGAACTTTATGTCCCACTCCCAAAAAAGACTGGAATCTTTGGTAGGAGACACATCTGAGGCACCGCCAGTAACTGATCTGGGGATAGGGCATGCCCCTGGGGATCATTTCTGCATCGGTTTTAAATAAACCCCTCAAATGCTGGGTAGTAAACATTTCTCTCAGATGGGCATCTCTCCAGGGCAGGAAAGAGTTCATCTGAAACTTCCAAGTAAATCAAACCATGTTTATTAGCCTGTAATGAATGGTATATGTGAACAGAATCAGGTGAGAAGAAAAGAATTACACAGCAAAATGGGCACCTACTGTACTGTGAGCAGCTGTATAGCTGGGGAGCTTATATAAATTATAGCGTATTGGATTTCCAACAAGGCCACCAGATTTGCCCAGCACAACACTGATGAATTCAGAAGGAAATAAGAAATATTACTGCAGTGCAAAAAGCACTGCAATCCAACCTGTACAGACCTTCCCCTCGCATAGAGCTGATTGTGCTACTCATTGAGTCAGGGAATTTCAGAGTGTTGAGCCTGGTGCCACACTCCCATTGAAAGCACCTCCCTTAGAGCCCTTTGACAATGCAAACCCTAGCAGTTAATGTGGCTTTGTTTAACAAAACCCTTTTTTTTCACATGTTTTTTTCCCTGCTGAGTTCTGGTTGCACAATCCGGATTTGATTGTGTCACAGCATCTGCTTTCAAACCTGTTTTCATAGTTGATGGAAGGAAAAGCACTAATATTGCACAAATGGAAACTGCAGGTAGAGTTCTTCCACTGCCAGTTTTTAATTGGTTTCTGTTTGGCCTGAATGGATATAATAAATACTTTACAAGAAGGAACGGGCTGGATAGCACTTTCTTATTTAATTCACAAGGCTTGATTTGGAGTTAGAGGAGACTAGAGAAAGGGCTCTGGTCAATAATTTCTTTTTATATATATATATATATAAATGACGGTACTAAGTTTCACAGCCTGAAGGATTTAATAACTTCAATAAGATCAACAATGTAACTAAAATTAAAAGAACTGTGAAAACTACCCAAAATCCAAAGTGGTGACAAGAAGGCAATAGGAAAATTCTATGCCGCAATATGTTTCTGTCTTTTTGATGGACAGTTCAGAGCTCTGACAATTTAAACAAATGGAATACGTTAAACAAAGGGGCAGTAGAATTAAACCAGCTGTTGGGTTTGTGTGTTCCCAAACTACTCGTGCATGTTGCTTTGTAGATGATCATAGCATCAACATTCACACACAGATGACGTGGGTGCTTACTCTTTTTTATGGAAGACCTGTGTGCAAACTGGGAATTTTTCAGATTTTCTGTGAAATGGACATTGTTATGAGATGTCTTAGCTTTATCCGATCCTTGGGTGCCAAAAGGGAATTATTTAGATGTCAGTAGTCTCCTCCAGTGGGTAAGCAGCTCAGTACATGTGTGTTGCATGGTCAACAGGCCATGACCAGCAGATACGCGTTCCTCTGAGTCCCAAAGGTAGCTCTCCCATTCATCTCAGCCTATGGAATGTCCTAGCCAGACGTGTAGCTGCACACAAAAATGAAGGCAAAATGTAATTACAGTCCTCGATACACTAGGAAGTGACAGAAGGTTGCAGGGCCTGTCAACCTTCTGTGGTGAGCTCGACAGCTGTGCTGGCTGCGTGAGGCTGAGAGCAAACCCCAAGGTGCGGCGCAGCCCGCCCAGCTCTGCTCTTGAACAGCGTATTCTGCCACACCAGTGGGCACTCAGCGCTCATCTGCCCGAGGAGATGCTCTGTGCCTTGCCACGTCTTCGCCCAGAAAGCAAGCCATCGAGTCTCATGTAAATAATACATTTGGAGATTACTTTTATGGAAGAAATCTGGTTTGATCAAACTGAATTTTTGCTTTATGATGTACTAATTCACCAAGGGGTTCCACTTTTTCTCAAAAATTTTTGGTCTTGATACTTCATGTTCTTCAAAGGTCACTTTACAGAAATATTTTGGTACTCTCTTATAAATGACCTAACTCTCTTTATCCAAGTCACTTTAATGAAGCTGAATGAGAATCTCTCTTCACCTATACCTGACCACACAAAGCTGCCTATCTGGATTTATTGTTCAACTTATTTTGGCATGCAGAATTTACATGGAAAGAAGGAGGTTCTTGCCTTTTTATCAGCTCTCCTAAATCACAAAGCCACTATTAAACTGCAAAAGGTTAATGAAGTCCAGACTTGTCTGTCAGATTCCAAAGTGGGAAAAATGTCAATTGCTGTTACTTAAAAATGTCATTAGCACGTCTGTTTAATTATGTATGAGGGACATGGTTGTCAGAGAGCCTCTTGGCTGCCATAATGTGAGCAAAGGAAAATTTTTAAGAGTGAGGCTGGAAGTCCCTGACTAATGCCCTGTCCCTTCTCGCTGCTCCGCTTGTGTGTGTGTACACGAACACACGTATATACATCAGCATCTTTATTGGTGAGTCTCAGTTAGAAACATACACAGAGAAAGTGAAGAAAAAAAAAAGATTTATAACGGAATAATGAAATAAAAAAGAGGAATGAAGTGAAGAGCGCAGAGAAGAGAAAGAGGGAAAGAAACCCAAGGAGGACCGACTCTCAAGAGAAAATGTGAGCAGTGGAGTTTGGTTATCCTCTTCTGCAGCTCCTGAACTTCATCTGTCTAAAACTGGGGCTGACAGATGCCAGACCCTTACCCTGAGCATGATGAATATGTATAACTTTCTGAATTCTGAGAGAGCTGCCTGGGTCAGGTCCTTCCATTGCCATCCCCTGGGGACCCTAATGCTCAGGAGGGACATGAGACAATCGTACAAAAATGGCACTGCACAATGCAGGGATTTATAACCATGCTTTATGGTTGGTCATTTATGAAAAATGTCAGATATGTTTGGAAAAGGGCTGTTCAAATCTTGTGGCTGGAAATCGCAATTCCTTACAGTTTTGCATCTGCTCTCAGAACATAATGTGGGGACTATGAATCCACTGGGACTAAAGCAGAAAAATACCTACCTGCTTGATCCAGCTCATCTTCCTTCAGATTTATCCACCCTGATACACATGGGCAGTCAGTACTGTTCCCATGCAAGACTGCTCACCGTGCGTAGCAGCATTAGGCTTGCAGCTATTGATGGGTGTTTCTGTTAGAGGCTTGAATGTCTTACATTTGCCCAAAGCAGGAGGGCTACATTTCTGACTGACATGACATTTTGCCAGCAGACAGGTTTTGTTCTTAAAAGTTTAGTTTCCTTACCATAGGAAAACCAACGACTTCAGTTAACGAGACAAAACCACAGAAAGGGATATTACCCTTGCTTTGGAAAGAAATTGAATTATTCAACATTTTCAGGCTTCAGAAGGCTTCAGTGCTTCTTAAAGATATTCCTCTGCTATTTTTTCAGCTTCTCACTATGATGCTGCTCCCCTCGCAGCGCCAGGGAGAACAGTAGCAATTCCTTGCCTTGCTGGAGCCTGGGTTGGTTACCTTCCTGCATGCACTCGAAAGCACGGTTTACCTCCTGGATCTCGGCAAGGCTTGCAGACTTTATAATGTCTTCAGCTGAAACATAAGGAGCTGCCTGTAGAAGCATTTCTTGTCAAATGGCAGATTTGAATCCCGAATCTGACCTCTGTCCAAGCTCCAGATGATGTTTCCCAGTATAACTCTTGTTTTCGGTTGCTTTCAATTTAACCAAACTTAAAAGATACACAATGAATAAGGCTGAAAACATAAATCACCTAGCTCGGATGCTGCTAAACAGCATGGCTTGACAGGATTTTTTGGATTGTGACATCCGTGTAGAATTGCGGCTGCTGCTTGGGGCTGTAGCTGCTGTCAGCTCCATGGGTCACGGTGACGCTGCTGTCGGTACAGGGGAGCTCTCTCACTGCAGCCCACTTTTGCACGATAGTTTACACACCTTCCTAATGTATTTTCTGGAATGGGCAACAGGCGCTGATGTGCTGCAAGGGTGGCCCATCTGTGGCTCTTGCTTGCAAATGGTTCCAGTGTCACACCTGTGCCATGGTTGTGGCACTCGGCTGTGCTGTGCTGAGCCCTGCCCGGGGGGCACAGCGCACCAGCCTGGCTGCGGAGCGGGATTTAATCCCTCGTCAACATCCCTCATCAGGGCATCCTCTGCCTGTGGGGTACCTCCAGTCCAGACTTAGGCCACACTAGCGTGCCAAATTCCCTCTAAGGTTAGGAAAGTTGGCTACAGATACAGGGTAGAGAGAGCAACGTTCCCAGTGAGTTACAATTTTCACCTAAGCTACTAGAATCACTTACAGTCATTTTTTTACAGACTCAATATTGAAATAGCTCAAAAGGTAGTCTCCTTTATGAAGGAGAGGACCAGGGGTTTGTCATCCAAAGGTTGTTATTTCCTCTTACCTCACTGAAGTATGATCACAGAAATCTACTATTTCTCTTTTTAATTCCTCTGTTTCAGAAAAGCTGGGTGACTATAGGGTCAGGCTATTCTTCAGTGACAGCTGGCTGGCTGGATCACCATGTGATACTACCTGGCCCATTTTCTGCTGGTGATCGGAAACCCTGAAGAGGGTAATAGGAGTTGACCGTCAGAACATTTTCATTGTAACTGAAGAGAGTCATTACAGCTTTGCTATCGAATATGCTCATCTCATCTCACTGGGTATGCTATGAAAATACACATTGGCTTGTTTTTTTTCTGTTCCAGCTACCAACTCTTCCCCTTTTTTGGTTATGTTTTTCTAAGGATAAATTTTATGGGATAGGCTAGCATAGTGTACTGTTGTGTAGTATAACATTATTTTAAAGGCCTCTGTTTCCCAACTCTTCCTAGCCAGGATATTTTTACCAAAATTTGTATTTTGCACTTCTGCAAAATCAGCATTTTGTCTCCTGAAGCAACTTTGATGGTGTGTCTCTATGTGGGTATTCTCCTTGAGCAGAATGTTGGAATCTTTGAAGCCCTAGGTTTCCTTGAGGTTAATACTTGAATCTTTGTTAAAGTGGGTTTGCAGTCTGGAAGATCAATATAGGGAACAGATAAATGTCTTAGGCAAAGGTGGAAAGAACACCAGTTGCCTGAATACCGGATTTCAGCAAAGAGAATATTGGTAATAAACACCAGATTCTCATTCCTCCCTTTCACTAATACAGTATTATGCACAGCTCAATAGCAAATCTCACAGACTTACATAACAAACAGCATGGATTTGGATGTGGTGTCAACATTTAAAATTAATTATATGCCATTAGTTAAAAGCACTAGTTCAGGCTTTCAGTGTTTCAAGGTTTTATTCCCTGTCTTCTCTAGAAAAGTTCAATTGTTAATGCGAGTGCACATTGAGGAGAGAAATTACGACTCGTGTTATTCTCATCGTTCTGTTTGTTCTCACCTTTTGTATTTTCTGGGAAATCTACATCACACGATAACGCAGCAGCTCCTTTTTAATAAGAAACAGTCCTTTTGAGATTCCATAGTCAAAGCATACAAAGGACTGGTGCGCTGAGAGTTCTTCTCTTTCCATCTCCAGTTGCTATATTTGTCTTCTTGAGTCCTTTGGATATCAACATAGTAGAAGTAAAAAATTATAGAAATAGGATTTCACTGTATCAACTCAACTGGTGTATGATGACATGCACAGGTTGGGTGTGAGTCCTTTTCTTTCTTTCAGTGCTCCTGTTTGGGGAAGAAAATGTTCCTGCTTTGGGTAATAACTATTTTGAGCTCTGGCACAGAACTCAGATTCTTAAGAGATCATTTATATTACAAAGGCTCACTCTGTGCTTCCTCAGTGCTTGGAGGCACTTTTCAGCTTCCAAACCAAAATCTTTTAATGGTTTTTGAAATTGAATTTTTAAAGGAAAAACAAATATATGAAAGCAAAATTAATATACCATTGTCTGAAACAGAAAGAAAGTTGGTCCATCTTTCTCTATTTTTCAAACCGTTCTCTGAAATATGTTTGACCCTCACACAGTGTCTGTGTAATAGGGATTGTATTTCTTAAAGCCAAATGGGAAAATGATTCATAACATCCTATTCATGATGACAACTGGGCTGATGGTCTAGCTAACTACATATCTATTTCCAAATGTACTAAATTTAAATGGATGTAATCATAGTATTTAGTACATACGTGATGTTGCATGACGGCTAGACAGATTAGATGCATTCTTGACATAGAAGAGTCTAGCACATGAGGCTGGGTTTATTCAGACAGTTTAGACCTCCTATCGTCCAGCTTTTTTGCATAGATGTTCAGTCCACTTGTAGGCCAGGGCTTCAAAGAGGCCAATGAAAAATTCACTCAAAAATCCAGGGTGCAATACAGTATATGTCTCCTCATCTTATGAAAGGGCTTTCTGTTCTATTGCCTGAAAGCAGAATTTTGATCCTCGGCATTGGTTTGGTAAATTTTCAAGTATTCTATTTGACCTTCCAAAAAAGATGATGTATTGCTCTGTTTGAGTTGATATGTTATCAAGGTGGAAGTCTTTTTGTCCTTCTTAAATAACCAAAGGAAAGAATGAGCCTCCTGTATTACAGATAAATATAGTTCAATGGAACAAAAATAGGAGGAAGGAAATCAGTTTGGAAGTATTTTAAGACATCCTTTCTTTTCCGTTGTTAGTGTTTGATTCCCATTATTTTAATTGACTTAAATAATTTATGTGTATCCAGTTTGATGCTTTGAGTTATGTTTTTCAAGTCCTTTCTTCATGCTTTTATGTGCTTGCAGTTTTTGAGAAAGGCACCTGACTCTACCAGTGAGTACCCTGCTCCCAATAAGCCATATGAGCGATGCTTGTGGCCCTGCTGCTCTGCAAGATGTGACTGAAGATACAAGAAGGCAAATGCAAGAACAACACAAGAAGAGGAGAATAAACCACCCAACAGCTATTACATACCATCCTGGGGAAAGGTACTCAGGGAGGATGCTGAGGTGCTACAGGAGCCCTTTCAGAAGTGAATCAGAGTGATGGATAACTTGTCTCCAATATCTGTTTAGGGAAAGAGAAAGTGTACAGATGAACTTAGCAAAAATATTTGGAGGAGCAAATTTAGTGTCTCTATTTAAACTGAATGATCACGTCATAGGTTTAATTTTGCCCACCATTATTCTGGTCAATAGCTTCTTACTTTGAGTGTCCCATGAGGTTCAATGGGACTGGAGCTCTGTGTGAACCCAGATGGTCCAAGCAGCTCTATCTAGCAGGTGACAAATGAAATGCCATATACCATTTTGTATTTTTGCATGCAAGTAGTCAGAATCACTTTGCCAACCAGGAGATAGCTACTAGTAGAAATATTTAGATGTTATGCAACAAATTTAAAATAAGGAATAGCTTTTGTCTTTTTGTACCAACATACACCTGTGGCCATTTCTCAGGAGTGTTTTAAATAGTACAAAAACAGTGTGTTCTTCTGGGAAAGTCTTTCCTACTGTTTTCATTTTCTGCACCTATTATGTAAGTAGGTCCTACCCACAATTCTCACGCATCTAAAGGGCTGCACGTGTGCAAGACAGGCTACTGCTGGGGCAAACCAGCACATTAGATGCCTGCAGATCCCACTAGAACAGGCTCTGTACTTCCACCTGAACCAGACAGGAAGAGGTGTGAATCATGTTTCTAATATTATTACTTTATTGACTTCCACTTGGGAACTGCCTGCCAGAGCAAGACCACCTGAATGATAGCAGAGGCTTCATGCTCCTGGCTGATCTGAGAACCTGTGCAAAGTATCTGCCCAAGGAGATGGGACACTGAAACGGTATCAGTTAAAGAAATGTACTTGTGGTATGCACAAGGCATTGTAAAACCCGTGCCTTAGAAATTCATTAGTGATTCAAAGTCATGGCAGGAGGGAAGTGACAGTAGCTGTTCAGGCTATAGCACTGAACTTCCAGAAATTGGTCCAGAAAAACTAGTCTGTTTTTCTCTCTCTATTTTTGTCTTGTGCATCCGTGTGGGATTCCCTCCCACACACACAGTCCTTGCTGCTGGTGGTGGCGAGGTAGGAAACACAAGTGTAGACACCTTTGTGTGAGAGATGAATGCAGCTGTAAATGTGTCACTGCTGAACCATCTGCACATGACTCATAACTGCTTAACTTGGAGGAAGTTTGGAAAGAAAATTTTGGTACAATTAATAAATAAAAGGCTTTTCTTTTTACATTACTCCTCTCTCATTTTTTTGGTGCTCCACAGTTCTGCTTATTCTACATTTCAGGGGAAAAAGGTATGCTGAGAGGAGTTCCCCTTCTAAAGACAGCAATTTTGTGTGATGTAATCTGAATGAAAAAGTCCCATTTTTGCTAGATTTTTGATATATGGTGGTTTTGCCTTCCAGTGTTAATTTGAAGGTACCCTGAATTGTCTCTATCTCAGTTTTGTGCCATTTTATGAAATGAATTAAATGTAAAAGGTCACCTGGATCATAAAGCCGTCATCATGCAATCCCAAGCACAAATACAGGCTGGGCAGGGAATGGCTGGAGAGCAGCCCTGAAGAGAAGGACCTGGGTGTGCTGATCGATGAGAAGCTCAACATGAGCCAGCAATGTGCGATCGCAGCCCAGAAGGCCAACCACATCCTGGGCTGCATCAAAAGAAGTATGGCCAGCAGGGTGAGGGAGGTGATTCTGCCCCTCTACTCCACTCTCGTGAGACTCCACCTGGAGTACTGCATCCAGCTCTGGAGTCCCCAACATAAGAAGGACATGGACCTGCTGGAGCAGGTCCAGAGGAGAGCCACGAGGATGATCCGAGGGCTGGAGTACCTCTGCTATGAGGACAGGCTGAGAGAGTTGGGGCTGTTCAGCCTGGAGAAGAGAAGGCTCCGGGGAGATCTTATTGTGGCCTTCCAGTACCTAAAGGGGGCCTACAGGAGAGCTGGGGAGGGACTTTTTACTAGGGCATGTAGCAATAGAATGAGGGGAAATGGCTTTAAACTGGAAGAGGGCAGGTTTAGATTGAACATTAGGAAGAAGTTTTTCACTGTGAGGGTGGTGAGGCACTGGAACAGGTTGCCCAGAGAGGTTGTAGATGCCCCATCCCTGGAAGTGTTTAAGGCCAGGCTGGACGTGGCCTTGGGCAGCCTAGTCTACTGGGAGGTCTCCCTGCCTATGGCAGGGGGGCTGGAACTCGATGATCTTCAAGGTCCTTTCCAACCTAAACCATTCTATGATTCTATGATTCTATGATCTAGCATTTCGGATATGCAAATTCTAAAAATATTTTAGAAATATATTTGGTTATTTAGTTTGGGGTTGTTTTTTTTGGTTGGTTGATTGCTTGCTTGTTTTTTTTTAAACTTCAGCACAGATGTAGTGCAGGTAGATGCTTTGCAAATGTCTCTGTGGTACTTGGCAAGGTACCTAAACATTGGCCAGTGCAAATCCATTTTTTTAAGATGATGGGGTCCTTAGAGCACAGGATACTATTTAGCTCACAGTGTATGGCTGTTAACTATGTACACATATTTTTAAGAGAATAGGAAAAAATAGGAAAATATTTTCCTGTAGCACGTGTGCTCCAAATCTGGTGGGTGTGACTGTAAAATACCTGGATCTCATCTGAGTATTAATATCAGGCCAAGATGACGTGGGACCATGACAGAGCAATATGACACTTCACACTGTTTCTCAAGTTTGAAAGAGAGACCTGTGTTCACCTACTTTCTTTAAGTCCCACCAATGTCTACTTTGTCGTGCTGTTCGGATGGTCCATATGTGATACTAGCTCATGCACAGGTAACAAAGAAAATGTAGCTGTACACCTGTGCACCAGGTGAACACAAACTCTTCTGCACAACCTCCACAAATAAAATGTGACATATCCCATCTCAAGTTAGATACGTCCTTGAAGCATTAAGGTCAGTAGCAATATTGCTTTGTGCTTCATGTATGATCAGTAGAGAGGAACAATCATCTGCAGGAGGATGCTCTGGTCTTCACGTCTGAATGCCCTGCAGAAATACTTGTCTGTCTCCCTTGCCAGGCTTTTCATTGCCGGTAATTTAAATACTCTTTTCAAGAGATATTACTTCAAGAATTTGGAGGCCAACTGGATCGCAAAACTTGAGGCACTGCTGTGAGTGGGAATGCCAGCAAAAGCTTTCTGCAGGGCTTTCTGAAATACTTAGTATATTTTCAGTGGCTGATGTTTGAGAATTGCAAATGTTGATTTCTACATGGCAGAAAAAGGGTCAATTCACTACCCCTGTATTTTAAGTAAGGCATCATTCTCTTCCCTTAAAAAGTCCTTTCACACTGTTTTTTTTCTGACTTCACTAGAAATGATCATCTGAGGTACTTCAGTAGAGAAACAAGAAGAATAGGGTGCTAACTAACACTTTAAATGAAGATATGCTAGATACCTGCCTCCCCCAGTGATTCAATTGTAGCTGTAAGAGAACACTCAGGAGACATCAGTTTCTCCGTCCATCACTTTTATACTACAGTATGTTACTGCATGTGATAGGTCATTTGAAAAAATGGAATTTTCTCTAAAGACCTGTTCTTGAATGATTAATGGGAAGGCATTAACAGTTTCTTTGGCACATTACAGTGCTTGCTGTGTGCTTCTCATGTTGCACATGTTAGGGTGTTACTGAATCCATGAAGCTGGTAGAGGCAAAGCTGCCACAGCTCCATGCCCCCATGTCCAACCAGTAATGGAGCTGAGCACATATTCCCAGTAGGCACACGTGTATACACTACATATATGCATATATACACAGCCAGACACACAGAGAACTTAGACAGAAACACTGAGCACTCAGAGAGACAAACAGCACCAATGGCCTCATCCTGCTCCTCCCTCCGGCTGAGCAGGATGGAGGTCCACTAGTGAGAACATATACACACATATGTGCAAGGTGGGTCCTCCAGCAGCTGGGCTCAGACACTCAGTCTGCCCAGCAACTGTGCCTCTATCCAGGTCTTCCCAGTTGCTGGCAACTGGACCTACAAGCTCCTGAGGCTGCAGCCCCACTCTAGTTGCTGGTACAGACCATCACAAGCAGGCACACACTCACACACACACACACACACTCTCTGAGTCTGGCCCCATTTATTCTTTTATCTCTCTGTTTTCCTGTTCGTTCCTCCCTAAATCACCTTCATCTCTCCCTTTCCCCACCTTTGGTTCCTCCACTGACCGTCTCATAGTAAGTCTTGTGCAATCCCAAAACGCTCTTCCCAGCATCTCATAAAATGTCCCACAACCCCCAGGTGTCTCATAGTCCCCCGCAGTCATTAGGTGCTCTGGTGCCTTTGATTTGGTGGCTGGAGCTGGGTGTCCCCCTGGCCCGTGGCACTGAGGGTCACCTGGGACAGCCCTGGGGGGGCGCAGGCTGGGGGGAGCTTTCTCTGACCTGATCCGTGGGGCTTCTCCACATGCCCACGTGCCTCTGGGCTCCTCTGTGTGTGCAGAGGTGGCCCTTTAATCACATAACATAGTAGAAGGCAAACAAAAATCTCACTACAGTAAGTGTAAAGCACGAAGTGGCAGCGTTCTTGTGGAAGACATCCCAACCTTGGCATGAATTAGGGACACCAGATCTCGCCTGTTCTGGATACCCACATTTCCAAAGGAGAACATGCATCCACGTACAGCAGCTGCAAGCAGTCCTGGAGGTGCCAGAAGCTGGAAATGGCCATGGCAGCTGCTGGTGTCCCCCAGCAGCCATGCAGCCCCCCACCTCCCGCTCTGCGTCCCCACGTGCGGGGCTCTGCCAGGCCCCCGTGTGCCCGGGACGGGCGTCAGGGCAGCGTGTGAGAGGCAGGCACTGCGCTGGAGGAGGCTGAAGAAAGGGTTTCAATGATCAGGGTGTGAGATGTGACAAGTCTTCAAGCCTGATAGCTCATCCTCACATATGCTGTCATCCGTGTTCATTAAGTAATCAGCTGCCGACCTCTTTTTAGCTCCCATTTGTTTGGTCATCACTCTGGCAGGGATTTCAATATATGAGGAGTCGCATAGACCATGCTAAGCAGAACTGATCAAATAATGAAAAAATGGCTTAGGAGACTGTTCACTGAACAAGAATCTGATTAGCCTGTATCTGCCCTCTTATTATTCATTGCTTATATATGCTCCAAGAACTGAAAATGTGGTGCGTATAAATATTTTAAGAAAGCAAATTTCAGGCTTTTACTCGTGACTACTGACATCAAGGAATTATTCTGTCATTCATCTTTTGTTGAAACAGAAGCGAGTTTTTATTTTAACAACAGGTTTTTGTAACAATATCTATTGCTGCAGGTGCTGAAGCTCTGCCCATGTCAGAAATGTTATCTTTTCTTTCAATTCTGGTGCATGAGATCCACCCAGAAAAGGGAAGCCACTTTCCAGCATTGCCAGATGAAACACTTGCAGTCACACCTCCAGTGATAAGGCAACATCAAGTGACTTTTTTTCAAGTGACTTTTTAAGTGACAAAGCAGAAGTGCTTTGATTAAATCCAGCTTTGATTAAGTACTTGAATAGCCACTATGATCAATTTATGAATAATCCAGGGATCAAAGAAAATCACGAATATGATGGTCTAACCCTTCCAAGTAATGAATATATCGGTATAAAGCAGGATCAGGAACAATTTGTGAACAGAGAAGAGTGTTAAATCCGTCAGTTAACTGGTCATAGTGAGTAACGTGACCAGCTCCAATAACGGAAGAGAAGAGACAGAGCTCTTTCAAAATAGAAAACTCCTCTTTTTCTGCAAGATCTGACAGACATTTAAGAGAGTCGCATTAAAAAGCATAGCTGAAACAACCCCGTGAAGAATATATCAATACGGCTCGCAACACCGGCAGCTGATGGGAGTCACCGAGCAGAGGTCAGAAGGACATAGCTGTGCTCCAGCAGAGAGCCGCAGGGCAGAGCTGCCAGAGGAGCCTTCCTCAACAGTCCCGTGGTGGCTCTGGCAGTTCACAGGGCTGCCCCTCAGCCCGGGGCAGTGTAACGCAAGGCTGGAGCTTGGCTTGGGTTCACCTGGGCTTCATTCACCCTTACTCAGCAGGATCTTTCTTCTCCATGCTCTTCCTCGAGTCTTAGTTGGTTTTCAGGGGTAATGACTAGAAATGAAGCCAGCACGTTAAGGACTGAACTTCCTTCTACAAACACCTCAGGCATTTCCATCGCCATGTGACAGCACAGGACACCCAGTGCAGTAGGCAGATGAAAAAATCACGGACAAAGCAGAGCGTGTGGGACACAGGCAGAGGTGAGGGATTTCTGACTTCTGAGTTGATTTTCAAATGGGTCAGTGTATCTGGACCACCTACAAACAAGGTAGTCAAAACTTTATTTTTTGGAAAAAAAAACCCCACCCTTCTCACTGTAACAGGAAACGCACAACCAATTAAAGAATGAAAATGCAACACCAGTACTGTATAAATAATCCCAAAGAAGCAACAGAAACCCCAGCTCAAACCCTCCCCAAAGCAAGTTTTACCCCAGAAAGGGAGGAGAACCAGAGACACCATGAAGGCCATTAGGGCATAGTTTCGGGCATATGCAAGCATGCAAATAACAGCTCATGAGGTCTGAAGTTGCCAGCAGGTATCTCTGGACGACATCAGACACCACTGAATGCATAATACTTCCGGATGAAAGCATGTAACTACAGAAGAAATATGTTCCAAGATAGATCCCTGGCAGGACTTTGAAATTACTTAGCACTGGAAACGTTGTAAGTATTTAGTCACTGAAACAAAAGCCTCAGGTCAGATGTCTATGATGCCTTTGGGAGGTGCAACCGTATGAGGTTAGGAAGCAAAAGTAAATCACTGGTCAGCAGATATAAACAGATTGCTTTGGACCACGCCAGGACAGTTTTACTGCTGAATTACAAACCTGGGATGAGCTCTTTTTTTTTTTTATTGTAGGTTTTGTCTTTTCAAGCTCTAGGTTCAAAGTTTGCCATCATAGTTTTGTCAGAGCTGAAAAGCCTTCTGGAAAAAATAGAGGCAAAGTTCCTGTTTCCTGAGATTGTAAGAATCAGTATCTGTTTTATTCCTGTAAAATTTTTTTCAGTCTCTGAACAGTCAGCTAGTCACACCTTCCAACCAAGGCTAATTGTACCCTGACAAAGTTTTTCATTAAAGAGAAGGACAAATGGCTCCGTGGCCTCCTGTTTGTCTCCACAGATGCAGCCAACCTGCTTTTCACTAGGCTTTTTACAGACTTCCACCAGGGTCTTTTGGCTGCTGTTGTACCTCTTCTCCTAATGAATTCTGCTCTGTGCTCGGGCCATGTGTTTACAAACAGTCTGATTTTGCTTAGTGGCAGTCCTTTCCCCTCAATTTAAAATGTGTGAAACTGCTGAGCATTAAGCGCTGCTGAATTTGCGCTACTTTTTAGTAATCCTTGGCAAAAGGAGAATGCAAGAGTTAGGAGAACTGATGTATTATTTCCTTCAAATCTTAAAAAAAATTAGGACTGCTTTGACTTGCCGATACATTGAAAACTATGAGCAAAGGAGCACAAGACAGTGTGGTTAAGATCCTGATGATGATTTCTGATGTAAGCAAACAACCAGCCACCACGGGATGGGGCACCGCTGGTGGAGCAGCAGAGTGGAGGGAGCTCTGCTCCTTCTGTGAGCATCTGTGGGAAGAATCCCTAGAAGGAGATCCGAGGATACGAACAAAGAACGATTGCTCAAGAATTGCCCCAGAGTTACACTTCTACACCAATAATACCACCGACATTGTGGTGGTTCTGTGGCTCCTTTCTGGCCCCTATCGTTCACATTGTCCAGGTAGCTGTGGTTTTCCTTGCAGGTGTAACCTGGCCTGCACAAGAGAGAAAATCAGTGATGCTGAGATATGGTGCATCATGGCATTGTACTGCGTGTTGGCTTTACATTTAAAAAAAAAAAAAGCATCATACTCTTAACTCAGTGTGGTTCAAAACCTGAGAGTAGTTACAACCTGCTTTTCTAGTCAGAAAACTAGAATGAAAAAAGTGAACAAAAAAGACCTCCCAGACTTCAGCAGCAAGTATATGGCTTCTTTTTTTTTTTTCCCCCAGATACAGGAAAAAACAGATATGACTGGATCTGATATGCTGGGACTTCAAAAGTCCGGCACACAAAAACATGCTCGTTCTGTATGTGAGATTTCATCCAACTTGCTTTTGCTTGCTCTAGGACCTTCAGTACCGTTCAGCTTTAAAACTGTGCCTCCTCCCTCCCTTCCCAATCCCCCCTGCATAAACACCGAGAGGAGCCCGAGGAACATGGGAACACAGCTATTTTTGTGTTCATAAAGACGTAAAGCCTCGTTCCAATTAGGTAAGGCAGAATTAAAAACGTGCTGACATACGCACATCACAGCAACTGCCTACTCTGTGTGATCCTAACATCTCTGTTAGCAATTTTTGACCTTCAAAGGTTTAGGTGCTTTTATCAGATTAAGAATTATCCCCACCCAATGAAGGATTTACAATAGGAAAGGTTTATTGGAGCACAGAGAGAGTTGCTGTGAGTTTGCCATATGTTATGATACGTTGCTCACCTGGTGTGTCAGGCCAGCTCTAACCAGTTATCCGTGTTTACCACTATGTGACTTTCATCTTCTATCTCTGTTTGAAGACAGAGATCTTGAAAATAAATCTTTTTTTTTTTTTCAGTTGAAAAATAAGCTTTTATGACAAAACATTAAAACCATACCTTAAAACTGCATGCAGATATACTAACTTTTAATAGAACTCACAATGACTTTCAGGAGCTGTGAATAGGATGCCCTGAGACCCATTTCAGCCTCTGTGCCAGTTGCTCTTGCAGCCCTTTGGTGACTCTGTACCACCCTCAGTTTCCAATTTCCTTTGAAAGATTATTTCTGCAGTTGCAAATCCATATCAAACAATAAATTGCAATTGCCTTCTTCAGAGCCCAGCTCAAACAAGTCTTGATTCACTAACAGGATTTCTTTCCTTTTAAAATTTGAGGCAAATGTCAGTTTGGTTTTGCCTCTTCACCTCTGCTGATAACCAGGATGGTAACGTGATTGCAGATGCGTTTTGAAGTCTGCTGATCAGGCTTGACTTTGCCTCTCTGCCTCTGTTTTGTATTTCTTTGCAACACTTTGGTCAGTGTAACCAACTGACTAAATTGTGAAAACAGACTGAGGTCTGTTCAGGAAAAGCAGAGCCCCACAAACTTTGGTCTAACAGTATTCATAACAATGAGCCTTATTACTGAATATAAATGAGTGTCATGAGAGTAAATTACATTATCTTTTTGCTGAGGTTTTTTTGGAGATATTTCCTTAGTGATCCTATTTTACCTACAGTCTGAGGATGCTGATGTCTGAAACTAGATAAATGTCCTAGCCAATGCACTTTCCTTTGTAATTAATCTGTATAAACATGCTGGAGTCAAAGCAATCTCTGGTTGCTCCTAACTGCGCAATCCTGCCACATTTGTATTAGCCTTAGTTCTAACATCCTCTTTTTTACAGCTGTGTGAGAAGAATTAGATGAGTTTCTGAGAGAGGAGGGAGGTTGGGAATTAGGGATTTAAAATTTTAATTAATCCAGTTCGAATATAGAGCAGAGCTGCAGAAAAAGCAAAACATATTCTTATTTCTGCGACACAAAAAAATGAGGGACAGAAACACTAATTTAGGTAAGGCATTACGTTGGGAAAGAAAATGGAAACTATTGATTTGCTAATAATATTTTTGCCTTAGGAATGTTTTGAGCATAGAGTGCAATTACATACCTAGCATCTCAGTTCGGTACCATCTTCTTCACTAATATGAATGCATCTAAATGAAATGAAAGAACAACAGTAACAAATATAAGAGTTGTTCACTATGTCTGAGTGCTATATTTGCTGTCAACACAGCAACTCCGAGACTCGAAGTCGAACCATGACTTAATGGGTGGCATCTTAGATGAAAGATAGTAACAGCCAAAATAAAGACATCCAAACCCCAGTGTGCAGTGCATACCCATAGCAGCACGACTGCTATGTTATATACCTAGAATGCTCTGTCTACTTTACTGAAATGGGCTGAAGTTCCTTGCTAATTTGGGAGCTAGAAACATGTAAACCAATATTTTATTATTATTTCTTCTTTTTTTGTTGTTTTTGCATGATAAAATATAAGACAAATTATGTGAGTCAGTTTTGTAAATTAAAAAAAAAAAAAGAAGTCACCATGAGAAAATCCTAACTGTTTAACAAATTACTTGAAATGTGCAGACATCGGTAAAATGCAGTCTCTTCTATGGTCAACGAGGTTTGAAAATATGCACAGTTAGAATGATATCAGTAAGAAGGAAAGTGGAGAAAGATTCAAATATATTTAAACTGGCCTAGTTGATTTAGCAGAAACGTATTTGATTCTTCACTACCTTGCACATTTTCCTTATCTATCTGTCTATCTCCCTACCCATCACATGAACTAACCATTGAAACTCTCAGCGTTTTCAGTGTACTGGTCCTCACATCATCCAATGACACTTCATGTCAGAAAAATAACATCAGAAAAATAACATTGCCTTTATGTAGGACAATCCTCCGGGCTCAAACACACGATCAACTTAATTTGGTTTACAGAGCTACTCTGTGTCAGCTCAGCTCTAGTAGCTGACTGCGTCTAAGCTCTTAACTTCCAGGGAACTCAAGGTAAGAAGTACAAGCTTAAACCCTGTATGGGGAGACACATACTCTGTGTTGAGTGAGGAAGAAAAGTTCCTCACACACTAACATCCACACTTGAGAGAGCATATACAGTAAAACTTTCAAAATTTGTATCCCCAAGGAATATTTCCAGAATTCCTGCCAAACTTGTACAAGTTCCATAAAGGTGCTAAGCTAACCATGGCACTCTAAAGCTCTTGCTAATGTAGGAATCAGACTGGTGTCTAAGGTGAGTTTGCTTGGTTCTGTCAGACATCAGTGGTGGCAGCCTCTTGCATGGTGGCAGCCTTCTGCCTATTATAGTACTCATCGGGACATGGGAAACTTCAGTTCTTAGACAGTCACAGTGTGGAGGTAAAAGCAGTGCGTTTATTAAATTCTTGTTGATCCTGGATGTTGGGCATCTAGAAGCGGAAGATTCATGCAGGCAAAATGGAAGGAAATTACTTCGTAGCTCAGACAAGGATAATAGGGTTGCAGTCCCTTCTGCCTTAATTACTTCTACTTTCAATTTTGTGGGGAAAATTGTCGCTTGTAATGATTCAAATGCTCTATTCTATTTTATCCTATTCCTTATACTGCCCTCATCAGCACTGTGTCTGAGCAACAGAAGTGCATCATTCAGAATAGCCTCTGCCACTCACATGCAGTTCCTTTTTTCCCGGCTGGTCCTTAAGGAAGAACTTTTTACTGTACCACGTTTTGTTCTATAGCGCTCTTCCTTCGAACATGCACTCATCTAAGTTCACAGACTGGAGCCTTTCTAAATGTTTAAGTCCCAGTTTGGTGTATTCCAAAGTCACAGGATAAATCTCAACTCTGAAAGTGCTGTCATTCACAACGTTAGCACACTTGATATGCACTGATGTCTACCTGACAGACAGGTACCAACAGCTGCCCCTCTCCAAAAGATGGCACACTGAATAACAAGGAGCTGAACTGGCCCTTGAGTGGGCATTTGGACTGGTTGATTCCAGCTGCCTACAGGAGCACCAGAGGCAAGCCAGGAGTTACACCAACGCTGACACTCCAGCTCTGCTGTCATCTCAGCCCAGGAGGTTACTGTTGTTTTGAAAGTGGTGGTGAATGACAGCCTCAGTGGCTCAATTACTGAAATGAAACAGATTATCTTTGTCTCATGCACTTATGTATGAAAAGTTTGCTGTTCTTCAGTCTTGTATTTACAGTAATTAGCTAGATAATTTCTAATTCAGTGCCTATAATTTGCAGATATCTCATTACATCAGCAATTATCACTCCTGAATCTCTATTATTTCTAGCATGCTTGGCTGGTGATGATTGAATCAGTACCTCTAGATTAATTAATGAAATACTAAAACTAATCTATATAATAATAAGTTATCTAAAGAGCCTTTTATAGGAATAAAACAATTGCAGAGGCTCTGGCTTCAAGGCTGACTCACACAGTGGGGAGAAAGGGCTGCAAAGGACAGCAGGCACACCAAGGAAGGGCAGTGGGGTTGGCAAAAGGCAGCGAAAACGAGTTTCACAGCGAATCATTCGGGCTGTGAAATGGGCAGTACACACCGGGACAGAAACCATGGGCTCTATTTGCCAAAGCACATATAAAGACCCTATCTAAGTTTCAGCCCAAGGACAAGTTTAAGCTGATACCAGCTGCAGAGGGGGAGGTGAGGAGCTGTTAAAAGACTCCCCGCCTTTCCTGGTGGTGGGGATGTCTGCAGGCTGACAGAGCCCTTCTTATAATATAGGACAGATATAATAATTAAGAGGTCACTGTATGGATGAAGACTGTTAAGCGTGGGCTGTACAGGACCTACACCTTCAGGGTGTCCTCAGATTTTTAATATGCACCAAAAGGCACCTGGTCAACTCAGCCGATGTTCCACCCCAGTGAGATTTCCAGCGTGTTAATTTTAGGATGTTCCTGAATCCTTTTGTACCACTAAGGCACAATTTATAAAAAACACAACAGATTAAAAAAGGGGATAAAAACTACCATGCTGTTTCTAAACACATTGGAAATGTGGTGAGCACTGCTGTCCTATGGAAAAGGGTATATAAGTATGTCTGCATAGCAGAAGATGTTGTTACTAGGGGTTATTGGGTATATGAAGCCTGCAGCCCTGCAAAGTAACGCAACAGAAGTTTAAAGGGATAAATACTTCTTGTGAAAAAGAAACATATTTCAAATCGGGCAAGCCACCTATCTTCCACTTGAGTCTTATTATTTTTAGCTGACCTTGGTTGCCATTAGTCACACAATAAATTCATCTATAAACATAGCTAAATCCGCATTTGATATGGATTGTATCTATAAAAGGCTCAAGAAGAGACGCATTTTCTTCCCTTATGATGTATGCGTCACTTCACCAATTTGGAGATTGCTGTAATGCAGTTTGGGTATAGATTTGAAATGGGAGACAAGAGGGTTTTTTTTCAGGGAATACTGCACTTTTCTATTTGGTATCTCATGCCCAGAGAGGTAATAAATTAGATGGATAGACTCTTTCATCTGTAGTTTCCCCTCCATTTCTCCAGGCTAAGTGGTACTATCGCACTCCCGTGCCACAGCCTCTTCCCTTGGCAGTCTGAGCGAATCCGGGAAACAGCGGCTGATTTAGTACCCGGAGTGTCATCTGCAGAGTGACCCAAAGGTGGATGTGTTAATCTGTGATTCTCCTTGCGGTGCCCTGCCAGCGACGGAGCGATTCCCGCCCTCCTCCTGTTGCAGCTGCCATTGCTGGAAAATGGAGTGAACTGAGCTTCTAGTGCGTTTATCCCGTTTAAATAGAAAGCTCACTGCTTGGGAGGTGTATCGTTTGGCATGTCTGACACAGGGCCTTGCAGGAGGTGGCTTTGAAGTAGCCTTTTTTGATAATTATTCTTTTTTTATCAGTCTTTGTTTCTGAGTTGAGATAGTAGTCAAAGAAATCTCACGACACAACTAAAAGACAAAGCCTGTGGTTCAGGCTTTTTAAAGTGCTTGTATGTCAGTTTAGATTTTTTAAATTTTTTGAACAGGTAGACCTTGATATACATAAAACAGTCTTTGAAACTCCCTTAGTATCTGAATTGCTTTGTTGCCATCAAGTGGTTTAAGGAGGCATTTCACTGCATCGCGGTTTGATAAGCCAAAACAACTGAAGTTACCATATCAACCAAAATTAAGAAAGGTGGATTTAAAATGCAAACAGCTCCTGTGGTAGCTTTTCTTTGGGTTAACACTGAATGGTTTGAGGAAGGTAAGATTTTTGCACTCCAGACAGAGTGAATATAAATTACTGCTGTCAAACAGATGTTGTTAGAGAAAATACCATTTATTTATTCTAGCTTTCACTTTCTTGGCCAAGCGCAATATATTTTCAAGTGACTGTTATAGATAAATGTTGTTACCCAGCACTGTAACTAAGTCAATAACTGTTTTGAAATATCACAGTGTTTTGTTCAACATTTGAATTCTGTTAAGGCAATGCTGATGCTGTTTATGTTTTTAAGGGGTTTCTGCTTTTCTATTGATATGTGTCTTAGAATTAATCTTACCCTTATTTCCAATCTTCTATCATTCTCATTATATTGATAAGCCATGCTTCTTAAAGCACCATATCCTTGTCATTAATTTTTATTGCATTACATAATTGTAAGTACAGAAGAGCGTTACCACTGCAGAGGTGAAGAGATTCATATTTTCTGATTCTAGAACCCCTTTGAAAAGCAACAGAAAGGTCTGTCAACTTGTCATTTTTTTTGATTTTTTTTCCAGCTCACCAGTGAAATTTCTGGATGAATATATTAATACTGTACAATAATAAGGCGTTTCTTTCATTATGTCCACATTGTCCCCAAATACAGCACAATGACGACTGCTGGGATTGTGCTGCAGATGTAAGTGGGAACAGTCAAACTTACAAGAGATGAGACTTAAAGGAGAAAATAAAGTTCTTAGTATAATCCAGCTTTAGACTTTATGTAAGCACCACACAGACCCAACTTAAAATTTCCTATTTATATGTAGCCTGACAAAGAATGACATAAAGAAAACCGAATGACAGTGATGTACCTCTAATTCTAATGAAGTTGTTTTTCTAATGATACAATAAAAGAGTCAAGGATGATTTTAAAAGGCTGAATACTTGCATTTACTGAAGACTGGATAACTAATTCATGCAGTAACATTGTATTTAACACTTAGCCATTTGTGTGTTCATAAATTGGGCACTAATAGATTCAGTGTAAAAAAAAAAACCCAAACCACTTTGGAAATGGAAATTAACTGCATTGATCTGCAGAGTGCTTGAAAATAGCTATTTGTGAGCATTTGATATCTGATATGTTTTGTTTAGTTTGAACAAGAAAACTCAGTTTGTAGTTGTAGTTTCTGATATCTGGAAGATTGACTAGATCTGATTCTTAGAATCAGATTTCCAACATGAGGAAGCCAATTTACAAAGCCTAATGACTTCCCAAGTACAGGTACTAATAATTGCCTAGAAGGGTTTTTTCTCGGCAGATGGCTCCCAAAGTCATCCTGCTCTGCTGGCAAATTAAATGAAGTGGTCTAGATGGAGGGGTAGCTCATTTAATTTTGCATCTAAGCAAATTTAAGCAAAAAATATTGTTTCTCTAAACTCAGGTTTACTCTGCTGTTAGGGTGAGAATTACCTCAAGCAGTCCTGGCTGGACTAGCTGGACTGTATATAAGTGACTCAGCATTGTCGTGTCCTGAGACCATACGAATGCTGCCTTCTGAGCACTGACTCAAGAGAAAAAGTTAAATACAAGAGAATACTCTTCATGCTGTTTCAGGAGAGCCCATTAATTTTTCAGCAGTACATCAGGTGAATTAAATAACAGAACAGTGAAGTGCATGCTTAAAATCCTGAAGCTAGGAACGGGAAAATATGTTCCAGGACGCAGTATTTTACAGGAATTTTATTCCAGCAAGTAATGCACATATATAACCTGTAATCCCTAGAGCATTAAGATGATCTCTTACTTCTTGAGGGTTATAATTTGGTACATTTTTATAGTATAGTTCAAATTAATCAGGATTGATGACATCTTTTTATCTATGTATCCACCTTTCCATATATTTCTATGCATGCATATACACGTGCTATGCATAAGATTACACATGCTCTGAAGAAGAGCCAAGCCTAAATTAAAGCAAGTTGGAACTCCATGGGCATTCCCACTCCTGTCAGCTTACCGCGACACTCATTTCATGCCAGGGCTATGCCCATCTCTGAGATACAACAACAGGATGTTAATGTAACCCGTAGCAATAGGAGAAGGGGTAATGGTTTTAAACTAAAAATGGGCAGATTCAGACTAGATATAAGGAAGACATTTTTACAATAGGGTGGCGAAACACTGGCACAGGTTGCCCAGAGAGGTGGTGGATGCCCCATCCCTGGAAACATTCAAGGTCAGGCTGGAAGGGGCTATGAGCAACCTAATCTAGTTGAAGATGTCCCTGCTCATTGCAGGGGTATTGGACTGGATGACCTTTAAGGGTCCCTTCCAACCCAACCTATTCTATGGTTCTATGAAATACCTTTTGAATCTGTTGCATCGGTTGGCAATAGGCTCAGACAAAGACTGGCAGACCTGTGTTGGTAAAAGGCTTGTACTTGCCTCTAGCCATTTTCTACGTATACAGACTGAGTTTCTGATCTCACATGACTTTAAAAGCTGGGAAAGCCTCTTGCTAACCTAGTCCTCTACACATACTCTTTCTTATATGTAGTGGCTTACACAGTTACATTCATCTTTCCTTTCCTTCCTACCTTGTAAAATATGACTTATTTTGACAGCTAATAAGTGCAATAGGAGGTGTAGAGATTAAATATATGTTTAGAGGATCGAGTGGTGTAAACAGCAAACAAGGGGATGATGTTGAAAAGACACATATATTGAAAAGGCAGTGTTGTGGAGAAGGCTTAGGTACTTCTGAATAATCTCCTCCTATTCAATAAAAATGGGAGGATTTTCCAAGTCAAAGGTAGCATATTTAAAATGAAAAAAAAGCAAATTATCCAGGTGCATAAACAAACCCAAGTGATCCCCTGCCAAAGAATACAGAATAGAAAGCAGAAGACCTTAAAAGTCCCTAAGTCCGTTCTCAAAGAAGGATCAGCTATTTGCAATACAGAACCAAGGCAATGAATTTAGCAGGATTCAAAGGGGAATAGACATTTATCTAGATCACAAAACCACTCCCATTTATGTTTGAATTTTAGAAGAACAGTAGGCACAGTCTTGTGTTGAATGCTACATTAGTAAATACTTTTTTCTGTTCAATTTTTATTTTAATTTCTAGAGCAATGAAACTGGACAATTTAAGAGAGGCACTGAAAGACGGGATTAGTGAAAAAGGTAAATTAGGCAGCTCAACTGATAAATAAGCAGACTATTTTAATAAGAAAATAATCATCTGCAGAGAATGGCAAGTTGTTTTTGGGTGGTTTTTTTTTTTTTTTCCACAGTTAAAAGTACCTACCAATTTGAAGGAACTGCCTCTTTCTGTGTGTCATCCCAGAGCATCAGAGCAGAGAATAAGTCCTTCACTGGACAAGGTGTGCTTTGTTGCACAGCATCACTTTCAGTGAGACCAGGCATATGCCTGAAAGTACACAGGTACCACCTATGTACCTAGTACCTACACTGACAAACAAGTCTCCAGTCAGGAGTGGTGCGATCAGATCCGTAGGTTTAGGCAGCACTTTGTGTTTGACTGATTACTGAGAAAATGTGTAGGGTCTCTGGAGTACAGAACCTGGACTGTTCAGCAGAGGCTGAATGGGCTGGGAATAAGGGGTTTAAATAAGAGGGTCAAAATGAAAAGGTTAATTTCAGAAGTAGTGAGAAGTATCTGCCAAACTGTCATCCAGAATGGACATGGTGTGGGCGGGGATAAAGAGAGGTAGAAGGATCATGCAACGCTTGGGAGGAAAAGTAAAACGTATTTTGGCTACCATGTAGTTGTACTGATTAATCAGAGTAAGCTGCAGTGCTGGACAAAAGGCTAAAAGACAAATGCATACTACTACTACAATTAAATAGTCCCTTATGTTTGAGATGTGATATGAATACTTTCACATCTCCACATGGCCTCAGAAATTAATACACAAGAAAAGGTTCAACTAATTCAGAATCTGTTACCCAAAGTTTTCAGTGTACTGCTCCATAAAGGATTATGCAAAATGCAGAATATTTTTGTGAGGCCTGTAAATTACAGCTTGATACACAGAATCAATGCAGCATGGCTGGATATGTTTTTCCAATCAATCTGTATTGTTCTCTGCTCTGTAATGGTCAAATATGATACACAGACCTTGCACACATGTGAAAGAGAATAAGAATGGCACAAACCAGCCTAATTTTATTTATGGAGTCATTTAAAAACTGTAATAGGCATTTGTATTGCATATAGTTAGAAATATACATTATGCAGTTCCCTACTATAAGCACAACAAAAAAATTGATACAAGCAGTAATAGTAGTAGATAGACTAGTGCAATGTGGGAGGAGTTTCTTTTTAATTTTTAAGCTTCATTTTACCACATCAGTATTTCTAAGGCCGTCTATAAAAGGCTTTGGAAAAGGAAAGGAGATGTGAATCACAGAACAGCTGAGGTTAGAAGGGGCCTCCCTGCTCAAGCAAGGTCTTCTAGAGCCAGTTGTCCAGGACCATGTCCAGATGGCTTTTGAATATCCCCATGGAGATTCCATCACCTCCCTGGGCAACCTGTGCCAACACTCGGTCACCCTCACAGTGAAAAAGTGTTTCCTGATGTTCAGAGGGAACCTCCAGTGTTTCAGTTTGTGCCCATTGCCTCCGGTCCTGGCACTGGGCACCAGTGAAAGAAGCCTGGCCCCGTCCTTTTTGTACCCTCCCTTCAGGTATTTCTACACATTGACAAGATGCTCCTGAGCCTTCTCTTCTCTAGGCTGAACAGTCCCAACTCTCTTACCCTTTCCTTATAGGAGAGAGGCTCTCGTCCCTTCATCATCTTAATCTGGGCTCTATCCAGTATGTCCATCTCTCTCTTGTAATTAGGAGCCCAGAACTGGAACCAGCACTCCAGGTGTGGTCTCACCAGTGCTGAGTAGAAGGAAAGGATCACCTCCCCGGACCTGCTGGCAATACTTTGCCTAATGCAGCCCAGGATATCATTAGCCTTCTTTGCTGCAAGGGCACATTGCTGGCTCATGTTCAACTTGGTGTCTACCAAGACCCTCAGGTCCTTTTCTACCATGCTGCTTTCCAGCTGGGTGCTCCCCAGCACGTACTGGTGCCTGGGGTTCTTCCTCCCCATGTGCAGAATTTTGCAGTTGTCCTTGTTGAACTTCATTAAGTTCCTGTCAGCCCATTTCTCCAGCCTGTCGAGGTCCCTCTGGATGGCAGCATGACCCTCTGGCATATAAGCCACTTCTCCCAGTTCCCTGTCATCCACACACTTGCTGAGGATGTGCTCTGTCCCATCATCCAGACCATTAATGAAGATGTTAAACAGGACTGGACCCAGTATTGACCCTCTGGGTTACACCACTTGTTACCAGCCTCCAACAGACCTTGTTGCACTGATTGCCACCCTCTGGGCCCAGCCATTCAGACAGCTTTCCATCCACCTCACTGTCTGCTCATCCAACTTGTACATTAACATCTTCTCTATGAGGATCTTATGGGAAACAGTGTCAAAGGCCTTCCTGAAGTATAGATAAACAATATCCACTGCTGTCCCCTCATCTACCAGGCCGGTCATTTCATTACAGAAGTTTATCAGATTGGTGAAGCATGATTTCTCCTTTTCATCAAAGAGGAAAAACTTACCTTGCAACCAGGTAGATCCCTGGAGACTTGCTGGTGTGGGGCTCTTACATACTGTTCCCAAAGTATTCAAACAAAAAAGAGACAACCAAGGTATTACCCAAACACGGGTTNACAGCTTTCCATCCACCTCACTGTCTGCTTATCCAACTTGTACATTAACATCTTCTCTATGAGGATCTTATGGGAAACAGTGTCAAAGACCCCCAAGCCTAGACCCCAGCTAGTCTGTTGCATAGTTCTGCATGTTTCCATGTTTTTACCAAAAAAAAAAAGAAAAACCCCCACCTGAAATATAAAGCATAACTGAAAATGCCAGTTAAAGAATTACTGTAAAGAAAAGAGTTGCCATAAAAAAGCCACAATTTATACTGAATCATCCAAAACAAGTCTGCAAGACTAACTCAAGCTTGCTATAATTTAAGTGTGTTTTACAACAAAATATGGTCTGGAAATCATTTATACCTATAGTAAAATTAGGTATTAAATGTAAATATAATTACCAAATGTAGTAACAATTGGGTCATCACTGAAGTCCTGAGGCTGGCAAAACTCTCCGTGAAATCGATGAGACGTTCTTCTGACTGAGTTCTTGAATCAGGCAGCTTCTATGGCTGTAGGTTTTGGAGGGCCTTATTTTTCATTTCACCCATTTCTTAATTTTGGAATGTCTTTCTTTGGATTAAAGAGATATAAGGTAAACTGATAGATTGCAATGGATGATCTCCATCAGGAAAACAAATGCCTTGTTTTTTTGTTGGGTTTTTTTGGAAGGCAGGTTTTATCATATTGCAAATATTCTTCCAGACAGATGCAGACTTTCTTGAGAGATAATCTGATGATCCCTGCTCTGGCTTTCCTCTTTTAAACACAGCTCAGCTGATGAGTCAGCTGTTCCACAGTCTCTTTTGCCATCTGTTTTGATTTAGAAATTAGTTTAAATTACAGATATAATTTTGGTCCATTCTTCCTTTTTTTCCTGCTATTTTTAAAGGAATGAATTTCTAGTAGGAAAGGAAGAAAGAGAAAGGAACATTTGATTAGCAAATGTCAGTAGAAGATGTAATCATTTATTGTTGTCAGAACAACTTAATTTGTCTTCCTCAGTTGGCCTTACAGGGGTATTTGGCTACTTTTGATTTCATAGAGAGTAATTGTTGGGGTTGTTTTGTTGGCTCAGCTGGACAATTGTATAATAGATGAGAGACTATTGAATGAACGCTCAATTTCTAAAAAGTCAGACATTCAGAGAAACCATCTAACTGACAGGCGTTTGTGCTAGTGTATTCCTGTAGCTGAAGAACGTATCTTATACTTAAGGAAGAGCAACTTTTCTCACAGTACCTAACGAAAGCAGTATGATCAATTTCATGAGGAGGGTTAGCTGTCACTATGCCACCAATTGTGGACAACCTACCACCAGAAGAGCTCCACAAGGTCTCATGGCCATGCTTCAGGCACAATGGCTTCCAAAAACAGCACTCAGCGGTCACACATCAATGGCATGAAGTGTTTGTGTTGGCACACCCACGTGCAGAAGCAGCAGATGAAATACAAGAGGTCTGCACTGTTGGTGTTGCTCGTGCTGTGAAGTTGTTCTGGTCGCTGGGTTCAAATGGACCTCCACCTTTTTCCCTCTGCAACATGCACCAGGAACTAGTAAAAAACTAAGTTGTATGCTTGTGCTTGCAATCTCAGACTTCTTATTGTATATTTGGTAAGAACTATAGACTCTGCGTGGAGAAACTCCACACTCAGCAAGGAGAGTGGAGTTTTCCCATTTCAGTTTTGAAAAAGGGGCATGTACAGTTGTGAAAATATGAAGCCAAACAATGGAAAACTTATTTGTTCTGATCTTCTCACAAGTCTTATTCGTATTTCCAAAATACAATATGTGTCTAAGGCTCAATGCCATGGTGCAAGCTTCATACCCAAACGTCGGCATTTGTCTGACAGGTATTTATGCTAGAACGTCACTGTAGTTAAAGAAAATGAGTTACATGGGTAGGGATAAGAATCAGAATCTCAACAAACGGACTGGTGATACTATTGTACACTTCACAATACTCCCCGAAAGATTTCAAAACTGGAAAGACTACTGCATATATTTCTGTTTCCATGCCCACTCATTTCTTTGCGGATGATTTCTATTAAAGTTATTTGTAATAAAGCACATCTGTTTTGATGAATACTTGAAAACTGGCAAATCTTAGAAGTTTCTATTCTTCTGGACAAGTACATATAACCACAATGATGTTTTTATGATTTGAAATAACTTAGAACTGTAAATTCAGGAACAAGACAAGAAGACGATGTTGCAACACTAATTTTCATGGCCATATATCTTGTAGAAGTACCGTAAGCTTGTTTGTAGTATTCTTTATTTTGGAAACAGATGAAAGAAGAAACAGCAGTATTAAGAAAAGATCACCCAGGAGATAAAGAACGTGTCCACAATGCGTAAATGAAAAAAATACTGACTGATCGTTAACAAATTCTTATATACATCACATCATTATTTATGGATGATAAACTGTTCTATCAGTTGCTAAGCATTTAGTTGGCAGCAGATGAAAAAGAAGTCTGCTGTTGATTCTGGCACAGAAACCTAATGTTACTCAGCAACACAGTTATGAGCATTATAAATGCCACATATGGAAAAACCTACAAGCGGCTGTTTGAGTGTGTAAGTGATTAAAATTCCATGTACTTCATTGTGTAAGGTCAGCTGTAAACATCCATTAAACTTGAATCTATGTCATGTATCTCAGCTGCTTAGCCCTTGCTTCTTTTCTTGGAGTATCTCCTCTTATTCTTCTGAGCGAGAATCTTTAAAATACTCCTCTGATTATGCCCTGGTAGAGGTCAAATGCAGATCCCCAAATTGTCATGCCCTTCTGGCTCACTTTTACCTGCCTAGGTGGCAATGGTTCTGTCTAGAACATGAAACAGAGTCATTTCTCAGCTGAACAACAGTCATGGCAGCAAAGGCCACTTGCATCTCAGTCACATAAACTTCTGTGTATACAGTATGTGTGTCTTTGAGCATCATTTGAAAACAGAATGTGCCAGAGAGAGCTGTGAATGTAGAAGCGTTGTCTTAACATTGGGTTTTTTTTAATTGGAAAATGAAAAGAAAGAAGTGGATGGTGGAAAAGAAGATCGTTTCTTACTTTTTTTAATATCTGCCTCCTTAAGGGAAAAACTCCAGTCAATTTTGGCAGGGCTGGGATTTCTACCTCTTTCACGTGTCCAGACACCCCCATCCAGTGCAGCAGACAGCATCCTCAGCACACAGGGAGACCCATCCCGGGGTGCTCCACGTGTTCTGCCGTGATGACCACCGCCGCTACCACCACCACACAGCCCTGCTGCCCACACGCGGCAGCCCCATAGCATCACCCAGCCCTGTTCCCCACCATGCTGCCACCGGCAGGGCTTCCCCCAAGCTCATGCCTTGTAAAAAAGCCAAGGGGAAGAGGAGGAGTTAAGCTGCCCCTGGGAGATACCTGTAGCCACGGTTCCTGCTTGCCTCCTCTTTTTTCCTCTTGGTTCCTGCACAATCCCGTCTTTTTTTTCTTTTTTTTCTTTTTTTTTTTTGAGAAACGTGACGAGCATTTCCCCACTCCTGTCATGGCACGGCTGGGTTTCCTCAGAAAGAGCCCAGGCAGTGATTCAGTGACCAACTCTGTCATTAGCTGGTAACATGTCATTGCTTATGTGACACATTGGCTATAAATATTATATCCTCACCTGAAAATTAATTTCATTTTTGGGTATTAATCTCAAACTATAAAGCCACTCCATGGCTTTATAGCTGAACAAAGAGATATTTCTCTTTGATTGAAAGTCTGTGTTAAAAGAAAACAACCTCAAATTCTCAGAAGGCAAGAGGAATGTATAGAGCATCTGTAACAGCCATCCTAAGCCCTGGCAGTGTGTGACACTGCCTTCTGCCAGAAAACCTCATCTCCACCCTGCTATAAAAGAAGGTAGCAGCACTTATTATGGAAGAGTACAGGATTGAAAAAAAAAGTACAATAAAACCCAGTAGCAAGTTAATAAAGATATTGAATTGATTTCCAGCCTGCAGTCACGGTACTGGAGCAAAAGCAGGTTTAGCTCTGATGTAACTGGTGAGGAATGGGCTACTACAGAGGACTGGATCCGTGAGCACATTAAACAAGATAGAGAGGTGTGTGACCAGTAGCAGGTGGATGGGAAAAGTGGCTTGAGTGGCTCTAGCCTGTAGAAGAACCACAGCTCAGGCATAGGGATAGTGGAAATGCTGTGCCACTACTTATTAGTCATATATTCTGCCTCTGGCAATGGCTAATACTGTGTGCTTCAGGGAAAGGAAACTTGTAATAGGGGATCACTATGCTGCAAAGAAAGCTTCTCTCCTGCAGTGAAGGATGAGTTGCCATTTTGTAATAGTAAAACTGTATTATGCAAGTATACATATTCATCTCACACCATGGATTATTCTGTTGTTTCAATTAACATTTATAATTTAGTAATGGAGTAGCATGACAGGTGATATGATTATCACCATATACAGCTGGATTTAGTTTTAAACTTCATGGACAGGGCCTGTTCCCTCACACACATGAGAATATCCAGGTGTTTCCAGCTCCTGTTAAGGGTGCTGATCTCAAAAAGAGGAGCATACCTAGTGTCATCACAGCAGCTGAATAGGCCACATGTTTTATGGCTCCATTAGCTTTACCTGAATTTGCCCTGATATCAAGTGAGAGTGCAGCCTGGCTACTAATGAGTTTTCAAACTTTCATCTCCTCCTTTCCCCTCTCTTCCCCAATACCTGCAAAAGTAGTTAAAGGAAACCAACATCCATTTCCTTTCTCAACATGTGGCTAGTAACCGTTTCCAACTTTCTGATGAGTTCCTTCAGCACCTAGCAGAGGGGCAGATTTGGTAAGGGGTGGAGGACAGGAGAGCCTCTGCCCATCCTCCCAGGTGATCCTCACCCAGGGGTGAGCACGGAGCTCAAGGCTCACTGTGCTTTGCAACCAAGGCACCCAGCTGGTGGTGACAGTGAGAGGGAGCTGGGTCCCTGTCCCTCCTCTGAGAGCGGCTATGCCACATGCAGTGGTTGATAAAGGGCAGGACCTGCCCTCGCCTGCTTCTCCGCAGATGTGTGGTCTCCAGCGAGATGGGGTGGAGGAGTGGCTGCTTTCCGGAGCTCACTTGGACTCGGATGTCAGCGCAGCCTGAACTACTTCNGTCAGGTCCCTCGTGGTGGGGCAGGTTGAAGCTGTGGCAGGACCATGGTGGAGCACAGATCAATGGCACATGGGGCAAGAGCAAGGGCACGAGCCCTCTCCTTAAATGCAGCTCCCGAGCGAGGTGGGGAGCGACCAGCTGAGGCTCTTCCTCCCATGGCTGATCCACAGTCCCGTGCAGCAGGGCTGGCCCTGGGCACAGGCAGCCAAAGCTCTTGGCAGAGGAAAGAGTTTACTTCAAGTACCTCGGTGCTCTAGTTTTGCATCTGGCCCATTGTCTTCGGTGCTGCAGGGCAGGACTCCCCATGCTACAGACAACCTTTCTCCTTCTTTTCATCCTTTCCTTTCAAACTGGAAGAGGGGAGATTTAGATTAGATATTAGGAAGAAATTCTTTACTGTGAGGGTGGTGAGACACTGGAACAAATTACCCAGGGAAGTTGTGGCTGTCCCATCCCTGGAGGTGTTCAAGGCCAGGCTGGATGGGGCTTTGAGCAACCTGGTCAAGTGCGAGGTGTCCCTGGCCATGGCAGGGGGGTTGGGACTAGATGATCTTCAAGGTCCCTTCCAACTCTAACCATTCTGCGATTCTGTGATTCTGTGATTCTGCACTTGCTGAGCTTTTCCAGTGGCAGGGTGATGGCTGGAGGCCAGCAGGACGGTGCCCTGTCACCTTCCCTTTTCCCGCTCATCTGTGCCCAGCCAGGCATTATTTGCTCTGAAATATTTATTTCGTGAAGTGACATCAGTGAGGTGACACTGGCTTAAAGACACTGCAGGAAGCACTTCAGAGTAACTCGGGGAATATTACTAAGATCTTACATAAAGCTCTTTTTTTTAAGGAAAGTAGTACAAGGAAAGGGATAATACAAGAATAATTGAAGATTAGAGAAAAAGAAAGACAAAGTCCCCGAGCTTTTTATAATATGTAATTAACCAGGAAATACTTTTTTTCAATAATATTCTCCTACTGGATAACTAAATTGTGAAAATACTGCCATCATCTGGATGATTGAAAATATAAGCCTGATTTTCTTGCTACTGTTCAGAAAAAATGTTTGATAAAGTAATAGAGCAGATTTCCGCCCAAATAAAAATGTGCTAAATCACAGCAATGAATAAACAATTAGTTTCAGGGTTAGAGGGCTGCAGCTATTCCTGTGATAGTCTATGGATGTAATGAGGCCAGGCTTATAGACCGATTCATATAGGTGTGCGTTGGAGGGGTGTTTGGGGAGGAGGGGGGCAGATAACCTTCAAGGATCTGAAAAAGTGCTTGCATGTCCTAAAAGCTCTTACCGAGCTTGTCTGGTTTTGAGAGAAATCATGACAAAGGGCGTGAAGCTTCATAGTTTTCTTCTGAATGTAAACTTTCTTTGGAGTCATGAGGTTTTTTTGAACTTGGAATCTAATTTTTAGATGCCATTTCCTCCACACTCCTTTTCTTCCTCTATTCCTTACTTGCAATGATAGCCCAATTTGTAGGTGTATATGCATTAAAGAATTACTAGTATTAAATACTATCACAGACTCAAATCTTACACCAACTTTGGGGCATAGACTTGTAAAAACTAGTTTTTCAAGTATTTTGGGGCATTGTGCAAAACTTGGTTCTGCTTATTATTTCTGTATTCAGTAAGAGGCAGTGGTTTAATTCAATTTTAAAATATGAAGGATCCATTCATGCATGTACTTGAGCAATTCTGTTAAATGAACTGAACCTTCACTGACTTTTTAAATTAACAAGGACATAAATGACTTGGAGAAGGGAAATTGACTTTATTTTTTGTCCATTAGAGAAAAGCACAGCCTTCCCACATTAAAAAATAAACAGACTTATTAATTCCTTAACATTTGAAGTCAATCCAAATGGCACAGTGAAAAGATAGATAAAACCAGGAAAGTCCATATTTTATATTCAGTCCTACTAATCTAGAAAATATATGGGCCTCCAAGGAGGGCTGTGAAAATGTCTTGTGAATACTAAACAGACAAACTGCGTGCTTTCAGAACAAATCCTTCCACAAAGGGACTCAATTACCATGGCATCTTAAGACCATCAGCAAGCTGCAAAAGACCAACTTCCTAAGATCTTTCCGAAACTTTGGGTTGTTAACCAAGTATTACTTGGCATATCTGTACTTGAGTATACAGTATATTTCTTATATCCAGTACACTATATATCTAGAAATTATAGGAATAGAGAGCAGAGAGAGCAACTCAAATTTAAAAAGTCCATGGTTCTTGCAGGATGAAACCTGTGAAAGTGATTACAGTCATTGATCCTCATATGTAGATACCACCATTTGTTATTGCTTACTCTTTAAGAGGAATCTCCTTACCAATCTATATAAATTAAGCAGTCTAAAATATCTAGCCCTTCTGCATATTTAGAGCAATTAGGAGATAACCAGTAGCTATAAAGGTAGTAAATGCAAATCAATATATTTTTCTAAAAGGTGATTATGCAGTCCAATACAAAATTACAAAGGTGGTGAACACAACATATTATTCAGGCAAGGACAGAGATGGTACAGATAATGTCTATATAAACTTGTGTAAGCCCAGATAAGGTAACCACTATAAGCAATATGAACTTTCTTGTCCTGGAGCCAGTTGATCAAACACCACCAAAGTTTGCAAAGCTCAGAAAGCAAATATTCGGAACTGCACTTAGTTGTGTTCATAAACCTATTATTGACAAAAGTCAGAAATAGAAACAAGATAAACTTTGGAATTGAATTTTAGAAATCAGTAAGCAAAGCATAAGCTTGGCTTCAGAAAAAGATGTGAACTTGCTACAGTCTTTCTCAAGGACAACGCTACGCCAGGTCAAGCGAAATACCATGCTGGAGATAAAGGAAAAAGTGTGGTCCTGGGCTGTTACATAGCAGCTGCGTATGTGGGAGTAGCCATGACGTGACATCTGAGCAGCGAAGGCAGAGGCTGGTGGTGGTTTGGAAAAGAAAAAACATCCCCTTTGTTTCTGTTAAAAACTGTAAACAAAGATTTTGTGTTCATATATCCATGGAGGATTGCTTTTTTTTTTTTTGCAGTAAGTTTGTTTGTTTTGCAATAAATATTTTCATTTTGAATGATACATTGTTGTTTCGTGCTTCAAGAACCAACTTTGTCATTGTTTGGGGTACTGTAAGGATCTTCCCTGTCTTTGCTTTTTTTCTGCCTGGCTGTTGCTGCCTGTGGATTTCAGACACCCAAAATCAGAAAAAGACGAGGGAGTGGCAGGCCAGACCTGACTATTCTGCCAGGCACCCCAGCAGGACTGGCTGCCTTCACCAGAAAAAGAGAAGCTGCAGAGTTGTGAGGGGTGAGGAGTACCCAGGGTACCTCCAGTGCCCACTGGGTGAGGAGGAAGGGGACTGCTGCCCCAGCCATGCAGTGAACTTGGGGCACAAAGTATTTCTGTATCATCAGAAATGAGGAGAGGCTGAAAGAGTTGGGACTCTTCAGCCTGGAGAAGAGAAGGCTCCGGGGAGATCATATTGCGGCATTCCAGTACCTAAAGGGGGCCTACAGGAGAGCTGGGGAAGGACTTTTTACCAGGGCATGTAGTGATAGGACGAGGGGGAATGGCTTCAAACTGGAAGAGGGCAGGTTTAGATTGAACATTAGGAAGAAGTTTTTCACTTTGAGGGTGGTAAGGCACTGGAACAGGTTGCCCAGAGAGGTTGTAGATGTCCCATCCCTGGAAGTGTTTAAGGCCAGGTTGGATGTGGCCTTGGGCAACCTGGTCTAGTGGGAGGTGTCCCTGCCCATGGCAGGGTGGTTGGAACTTGATGATCTTCAAGGTCCTTTCCAACCTAAACCATTCTATGATTCTATGATCAGAGAAAAAAATGGCCTTCAGCAGGGGTCCAGGCAGGTGAATTGCATGGATGTTTTGCGTAAAAGTGCAGGGTTTTTTAAAGGATCGCTGACACAAAACAACGGTATCCCCATCAGTTTGAGGTGTCCAGCATTTCAATTTATTTATCTTTTAGAATGACAATGACTAAGTTATCCAAATAGTCATCCAAAACTTTTTATCATTCAAATCTGACATGGGCTGAATTTCTCCTCTTCCTCCACTGCCAGTGCTTAGGATTGCTAAACTTCCACCAGATAAATCTCAATTAAAAGCCTAAGGTCTAATGGGATGAATTCAAGCCTCTGTATCTTTTGATGTAGTCCATCCAGTAGTGTGTTTTTTCTATAGTACAAAATATTTTATACTAAAATAAAGTAACCAGATTTTATCTCCGCATTTTATGTTCCATTAAGATTTCACCAAATATTGGGCAAATATGTCTGATTACAGACAAATAAACCTTTATTTCTGTTACCGGCTCTTCATGGAGCATCTGTGCTTGACAGTGAGACCCACAATTTTTGGGCTGTGTCTGTAGGTAGTATTCACAATTAAAGGGAGTCTGAGCTATGCTCCTACATCCGTCATTTAAAGCCAGAATTGTCTGCTTGGATAGAATCTCCAGTCTCTTGGTAACCTGTCAATCCAGTTAAATGCAGTACTACAAATCTTAGATGCTTTTGCATCTTAGGAAGATGAATGTGCATTGAGGCACCCTGAAGACAAAAATGGAGATTTTTTCCAAACGTGTAAGAGAAGATCTGCAAAATTACAGAAGGCTTTATTTTCCCTATTGCTCATTCATTTCCCCGTGATGTGGTAGCTAAGAAGCTGAAGATCCAAAACCCACAGATTTAGTCTAAGCAAATACTGTCAGTTTGGAAATAAAATTAGAAAAAAATTGCCAGTGAAATGAGTTTTGTCAGAAAACATCAGTTCATTGACAGGGAAATGTTTCAAGAAAATGTACTGTTTTGTGACAGCTTTCTTGGAAGCTGCTTAACTGCTGGGTCTGGGCAGCCTCGCCGTGAGAACAGTACTGGTGGTGGGGACTCTGGAGCTGGTGTCTGCCATTCTGCCCCATGGGCTGCCCCATGGGCTCACGGCATCCCCCACACTGTGCCTGATGCCCTTGGTACCCTGAGCCTGGTGAGGACTCTTAAAATCCAGGAGGTGGAGCTTCTGAACTCGATTTTCTTAAAAAAATATTGTATAGCAATGCTTTAAAAACAATTCCTTTCTACAGAAAATGTCAACATTTTCTATTTCTACTTGTCACAGCTCCCTCTTTCCCTTCCAGTCCCAAGATATTCCTGGGGCTGGAGCTAAAAGCATCCAGCATCCAGTCACCCACCCCTGTCCCTCCCACAATGTCCCTCCAGCGTCCTTAGCTCCTGTCCCTCACTCCCAGCCGGTGCTGGTGACTCCATCCACCCTCCCGGCTCTTTCCCCATTCACCGGCATCAGCCAGACTCCTCTGCAGCAGCACTCAGGTCAGACGGGAGGGCGGGAGGTGCCTGATACCAAAGTAGGCGGTACAAAACTATGGAGACATCTGAGAAAACTCCTGATGCTTCGACAAAAGGAAAAGTAACTCTCACGATACTTATTCAAGTCAGCGTGTGCTACTCCACTACTAAGGAGAGGAGAGGTACAAGTACATTGCTGTATTAATACATTGTTTGCAATATTTTCTTCTTTTTTTTAAATGGTTAAACAGGGTTGCAAGGGAATAAATAATGTATTATAACATAAACTATTACAAGAATGATACACCTGCAGCGGTCTACTCAGACTGCCAAGCGGCATTATACAACTTGCCTGATCTTCTACTAGTTCTTGCTTTTTAGTAAAGCCTGTATGCCCCAAAATAAAGTTATAGTGGTTTTGTTTAAAGGGAGAGGAAGGATCATTTCTTGGTGATTATCCACTGCTTACTGAAACAGGATATTCCATGTAAACCGTGGCTGACAGTTTTGAGCAACTGGCAATTCCAGGAATCAAACTGTGATCACGAGGAAAACATTTGGAAAACATTATCTCCTTTGGATTTGCTGCAATATTGAGCATTCACAGGGAAATTGTAAAAGTGCTGTTCCACAGACAGAAATAAAATCATCCGGGGTGATGTTTCATCGCTGTTATAAGGAAGTCTTAGAGTAGTCTTTAGGAAGCGTGAGTTCTGCCAAAGTCCTGGGGTGAAATTGTCCAGAGTGGTGATGCTGGAAAGGACGGCTTGTAAAGGGAGCGCTTGAGGTTGCGAGAGAAGCAAAGCTAAAGGGAGATGGGAAAAGAGCGGGGATGATTAAGGCATCCGTGAGGAAGGGGCACTGTTACTTAGGCTCCAGTTCATCCGTACCCAGCTGTGGTTTATGTTACTCCAGGAAGGTGAAGCAAAAGCAATCCGTCTCTGACAGCCTTCCTAAATATTGTCCTGTCTGTCTCAACCCACTTCGCCAGGCCTTAGGAAGGAATAAGCTCAATGCATATTTTTACTTAATTGAAGTGTGCCTTCAATGCAGAGGAGTGGTTTGACTTCACAGTGCACTGAGTCCTGAAAACTGATAGGCAAAATTTATTTGAATACAGTGAATGCATATTTTAGTGGACTTAATTAAAGGCTTCTTGCGAGGCAAATGGATTCTACCTCCCTTCTTCTTATCGTACTTAAAATAATCCAGAAAAAAAACCAA
>VUYV01000049.1:5313024-5450809 GCA_008711295.1 Anarhynchus alexandrinus | reverse complement strand
AAAAAAAAAAGAATGAGAAAAAGATATAAGACATGTTATACTTCCTTTCAAAGTAACAAACACCTTGGAAAAGAAGAAAAGTCCTGCCTTCCTTTATTGTTTACTATGTATTTTCTGTACCGGCCACACATGCCCACTTCTACATAACTTAACAAAACCCTCAGAATGAAGGAGTGGTGGCTACTCTGAATGACCATGTGTATGAAACAGGCACAAAAAGGCAAAATTCATTACAGAAGAACAGAGGAGGTGGCAGATTTTGAATGGATGGAAGTAAGTTCACATGAAAAAACCCAAAACTAGACTCTTTGTGCATATACATGAATTCATATTTCATATATGTAGGAGAAAGAGAATAAAACAGCAAGTCCTTCGACTTGTCAAAACTGTTCTCCAACTTCTACTCCACTTATTTAGGGAAGAATAAGACCGATTCATATATTTTTCTTGAACAGTCTTTTCCGTTCTGATCCTGAACAGTCCTGTTTATTTTCTGTGCAATACACGTTGTACAACTTGACCTAGTCACAGTATATCTCAAACCAATGTCTAAATGAATGCTATCACATTCACTAACCCACCTTGTAGATGAGGAAGATTCTACATCTTTTTATTTAAATCATTTTCTAAGACCATTATTGTCCCAAAAGGGAGAGTTTCCACTTCTGCCTACAGCTTGAAATTGTAAATGCTTATCATGGTTTCTCGTGCCTCTGAACTGACAGTCTTGAACAATGGATCCTCTGTAGAAAACCCAGAACCACTACAAGCTTTTCCCCTAAGTAGCTACTTATGAAGTGCCATGGTCTAAAAATACCACCTCTGCAGGGTATAAAATTAGTTGATTTTATAAGCTATTTCCATCTCCAGTCTTTTGCCTGACTATGCTAAAGTGGGTAACAATCAGTTTTAGTTACACTGGTGTGGTCTGAGAGTCAAACATTATTTCCTTAGAAACTGGTTTCAAAACTATCAAATCCTGTCCTAAAGCAACCATCTGGGGATATCTTTCTGCTTCTTTCTGATCTGAGCTGATTTAAATTGACGATCAAGCTGAAATCTTCTTCACACTCCTTACTGCAGATATAAAAGAAAAGGATTAATTTTATTTCATTGATTTTTTTTTTTTATTTCTGGAGTATGTCAGATTTTCACACACATGTGATAAATTAATGTTGTATCTAATCGCAGGTACGGCACCACCTAGATATATGCCCACTTGACCTAAAATTTCCCATGATTGTATAGAATAAGTTAAAGGAGATTCTGTCTTTCTTTTCTATTTTCCTACTGCTTATACCACTAATTGGTAATATATGTAATGTTCTCTTCACCTAGAGGAGATACTAAAAAGTGGATAACCAGTTTTTTCAAGCATGAATTGTAATGCAACACCTTAGCACTGACCTTATATGCTGTTGTATTAATTACATCAATAAGCAGCACACCTCAGAGTCAAGCATTTTATACACATTTTGGGTTCGGGGTGGTTTTTTTTTTGCCTGCATAAAAAGTTAGCATCTGTTCTTTACCCTGTATGCTGACATTCTAAGAATCAGCATTTTTAAAAAATGTCCATGAAAACAGGGGTCCCAGGGTATATCTGGTTTCTTGCAAGAAAAAACACCAAAAAGTGGAGTATCCAATGATACATTTAAAAACTCAAAGATTTCTCCACTGTGGTTTGCATTTTGTCATGTAGTATATTTTTTACAATATAAAGATTTGAAATTGTTCTATATTACATTTTTTAACACAACCATCTTCATAGAACCTTACTCAGATCCTCCTTCTCATTTTGTTACACTGAAAGGTATTAAATTCAAATCCAGAACCCACTGAGCTCTATTTTGGCTATAGATTTCAATTTAGCCAAATCATACTGTCTATAAAAGTATAAAGTCATTGTGCCACAACACTAGATGATAGATGAGAGGACTCCTTAAGAGCTTTTTCAGACTAAAGCATTATCCAGACAAGACAAATGAGTATATTTGCACTTATAGACTAGGAGATGCATGAAAGAATCATAATACAACATAATTATACCTTTGTCCATAGTAACTTTGCAAATGCATTTCATTCCTGTCATTGCCCTCTGCTATTCTGCACCCAGACAGCTGTGTATACTAATGCTAACTTACTGAATTTACCTTCGAAGCAAAAGCTACCATTCATACTGAACTCTGCACAACAAAGGATAGCAGTAGGAAAGGTCACAAAATTCATTTTCTCTAAAGACCTAAGTGTGTATCCAAATATGAAAGACTACGACATTTGATTTTCTCCTCAGATATTTTTTTAGGTTTTTTTTTCTTCCACCAAAAGGGCTAAATAATCACATCTCTAACCAGTCATTCTGACAGGTCTTTAATAAATGCATACAGATGAGGGAAAGAAAATACTTTTTGAAGGAATACTATTTATTTTGTAGTCGTTGAAGAACGTCTGACAGCAATCCGCAATGCATGGCAAGCCTTACTAGCAGCAGTATGAAGAGAGCAAAGTGGTCCTGAAAATATGACTGGAAAGGAACAACTGTAAACATATGAAGGTTGACCTTGACCCAGTAGATTCAGTCCTGGTTGTAAAGAATAGTTAATTACAGATCTTTAGAATGAACTGGGTAAAAATGGTTCATACATTTCTTCACAGACCATGTAAATACATTTGCAATTACAATGACAAGTAAAGAAACTTGAAAGCTTTGATTATTCAGAAAAGAAAAAACAGCAACAACAACAAATGCTTAAAAAGCATTTCTTCTTAAAGAACAGATCATATTTCAGTGGGGTTAAGATGCGTGGAACAGGAGATACTGCAATTCCGAAGTTTATTCTCAGTTCTTGTCCATGAATGGCAAAGTTCTAAATAGCTATTTTTCTGAACAGCCTTATTTTGTATCTGCTTCTCCTTATGTCAGGTTATAAATCAAATATGATACATGCGAGAATCTTCCATCTCCTCCCCCCAGAGTTCTAGCATTCTTCTTGTTCTATCAGGGAATGTTGGGACTCTTAATATAGAAACACGACATTCCATGATAGTCATCCTACTGAACAGTAAAACCTCTAGGAGTTTATGTAAGAATTTATTGTCACCATACTGAAGATGCTGTTTATTACCTGAGAGGCTAAAGAAGGTAAAGCAGTTGAACTCCTTTTTCTTACAATACATAAGGTGAAAGAAGACAGACTGGATTCACAAGCAATCAGTCAGTCTTCCCATTGTCACCTTGACCAGTCTATAGTTTTTACTAAGTCCTGCAAATTGGTTCAGGTCCTCATTGCTGCCAACAATCAGCTCTTTAAAGGGAGGCAGGGATACTGAAGAAACACATGTAAAAAAAATTAGGAACTGCTTATTCCTATAACCGGCAAATCATCAACTTCCAGTCTCTGTTTCCACACACACAGACACACCCTGCAGGCAAGAGGCAGGCAGTCGTTGTCAGTTGGTGATGGATTGTGATTTGGAAGCATATTGTTTGCCAGGCTTTAAGTTTAAGTCCCTAATAACAACAGCTTTTAATTCCTGGCTTATTACAAGTGGCAGCATGTTGTATCGGTCATTGGGTTTAGACCCCTTAGCACTGCTGCGAGATTTGCTGAGTGAGTTGGGGTTTTATTCTGCTTACTAGGTGTCTCTCAAGTCATCAGCCAGATACTTCCTGGCACTGTTCCCTCAACAAGGCTAATGAATCATGACAGTTCATCTCAAATTGCCCAGCTCAAACATTTAAATGTCCACCACAATCTACCAATGAACCCATCTGACTGCCATTGGGGATCAGTGGGAGAAACTTATTAATACACATAAGATTTGGCAGCATGTCAGGCTTAATATATCACAACAGCTGAGATAATACACTTGTGCTTTCCCCGCACTATCCTGTGGTGAGAGGAGAGAGCACCAGCAGTGTAATATCACAAGGGAGTGCAGTGGTGCCATCCAGCTTTGCTGCATCTCACTCGGGATTCATCCACTTCCTTATGTGGTATTCTGAAGAGTACTCATTTCTTTCAGCAGATAAGTTTTAAGCTTTGCAAGAAGTGAAATAAACTTTTCTAAAAGTATCTTTCAGAAGAATTTAGGAAATCTATAGCATTCTGATTAATAAACGCAATACTCATCTGATTCCCTCTTTTATGTTAGAACCATGATAGAACAACATGAGCTAATAACAAGCCTTTAGCTCAATTTGCTAATGCAGTTTTTTTCAGTCAGAGAATCAAAGTATTACCAATATGAAATAGCTGAAGGACAAAACAAAATGTCCTAATGTGTAGCTCCATTTCCCCCCCCAAAAGCATCTAGAAGCAATTTGGGATAAAGAACTTTTTGTGTTGGAAGGGCATTACTGTGTCTTTGGTGCTATCTATATTTAGATATATATCCTATATTATGAATTATTACTAATAATTGAAGACACATGCTTTATTTCCAATCCAAATGAAAAAATCAGTTTTCTCAGAAGAAACTACTGTGACCAAATGAAATTCACTTTTTTTTCCTTATGGTAGGGGTAATACCCAGTAGAGAGAAACTTTTTGATAACAGAAATATCTCTGGAGACACATAATGGGAAAAAAGGCATGTTACAGCTCATTTACTTACAGCAGTTATGTGTGAAATTGCAGATGAACTAAAATAGAATATAATTCTTTGAAAAAGGCAGCAGCGAAAGGATTTGGAAACCTATCCCAACAGAATTGCTCTTTGAGTTAATATTTTATAGCTCAGTATTAAAATAATTATCCATGTTATTGATCCTGCCTATGTGGTATGGGCATCCAAACAGCACCAAGTAATATTATTAGTCTTCTCCACAAGACTAAAACTTGGAGTGTATTTCTTTAACGTGTAATTCACAGAAGGTTTATGAAGAGGATTTCTTCAATCAGCTTGCAATTCATTTTCCCCTATGTCAGCAATAGCACAAAAGCTGGAAAAACGTTGACAAAAATAAGAAAACAATTATGTAAGATTTGTTTGCCATTATCAGCCCCTTCTTTCAGTCATTCCTTCAACAAATTGTCACAAGTTTTATATTCAGAGACAGAAGAAAAAGTGCCTTAGTGTGCAGTGATAGTGCACTTTTGAAATAAAACCCTCACTTAACCCAGTTTATCTTGTATTGGTTCACTTTGCAGAGAAATTCTGATACATGTTAAACAGGCTGTTTTGGGAGGGAGCTAAACCAGAATCTCTGGTTTGAGTACACACCAAACAGTCTCCAGCCCTTCCCAGGGACAGCAGGGTTGCAACCAAAGACAGGTCTTTTGAATAGTTTCGATCCATACGCATGGTGAGGATGACTTTCCAGCAGAAAAGAATAGATCTAGTTGCAAGTAAGATTCCCAGACTGCTCATAAAGTTGGTGTAGGGGTCTCAACACCTTTTTTGTCTACTGATTTACTGCTACTGCACCAAGTTACTAGCTTGTATAGATCTCATCACTGAGAGTTACATATTTGTAATTCACAACAAAGTATCGCGAACAGCTGCTGTCATCTCAGAATATGTCAGAAAACACTCATTTTCATCCACAGTTCCAGCTGCTCTTACGGAAAGTTATCTTTCTCCAACAGAAGAAGGGTAGCTCTATTAGGAGTGCAAAGGTAGCAGTAATGAAAGAATTCCCAGCCCAGACTTTGGTATTTGCAACCATTTGAATGCTTATTTCAAAACATGGGAAACGTCACTGCTTTACTGAGATTTAGAATTCATTTATATCCTTTTCCTTTACTTTTTTGCTCTCATTTCTCTTTGTTATCCCCAGATTGCATTATTTTCTCAACTGGCAGGATCCTCCTGCCTGTTCCTCCTTGGTGGGTAAAGCCCCCCTTTTTCCCCTCACCCTAAGCGTGATCCTACAGAACTCTCATTGTAGCTGAATCAATATATTAACTTAAATATTTACACACTGCCTTGAAGCACCAATGATCTAACAATTTTTGTCTCTAACCTAGTCCAAGAGACAGTACATTCCTGAAAGTGCATTAACGTCTGATTTCACATTGCATCAACACTGAAAGTCATTGCAACTGGACGTGCCCTGTAGGAGATACTTGCTAGGTGCTGGAGACCAGCTCTTGGTAGATGGGTAATTTTTAGGTCTAGCGAAACTAGTTTAGATTGGTTTAGTGCTGGTGAAAAGTGCTGTATCTGCATTCCTGTGTAATTAACTATTTCTTCATCTGCTAAATGTAGAGCACAATGATAAAATGACCCTAGCAACTATTCCAGTAGGCTCATTTACAACAGTGAGTCCCTAAGGTCAGCAAGCATACCTTAAAATCCTTTTAAAGCCAACAGAAATATTTTTTTTAACAAAAAATTGGTATACTTTCATCAATTTGACCCCTAATTAAAGCCAACTAAGTAGTTATGCATTTTTTAAAGGAAGACAGATTTTGTTCTCAATCATTATTGAGAACAATGGAAGGGAAGATCCAAAAAGCTAAGTTGCCATGAAAGTAGCAATCAGGCAGAGAAGATAATTGTCTCAGCACAATCAAAACATGAAGAAACAAAGTAATAGAGATTATTGTGTGAGACTAAATCTATGGGAAGAAAGATGAAAGTACATGTAACTCCGTGTATAAAGGACAAAAATATGAGGCGATGCAAAGCTGGGATTCTCCTCAACACATTAACTGACAAAAGATCAAAATGCATCAAAACTCATGCAAAAAACTGACCAAGCTACAAGATGGGTACAATGCACTAGGTTTAGTGTATTAGCTTTTAAATAAAGAAGCTCACAAGCAGGAAAATCTGAATTAGCTAAGTATCATATACATACACATCACAGAATCACAGAATTACAGAATCACAGAATGGTCAGAGTTGGAGAGGACCTCCGGAAATCATCTAGTCTAAACCCCCTGCCAGAGCAGGGTCACCTACAGCAGGTTGCACAGGACGGCGTCCAGGTGGGTTTTGGATGTTTCCAGAGTGGGAGACTCCACAATCTCTCTGGGCAGCCTGTTCCAGCGTAGGTACACACCTGTATACATATGTATCTTCCCAATGGGAGCAATTATTTGTCTTTCAGAATAGGATCCCATGGATTATTTGCTTCTTGCTCTTATAAATAAATCTGCATATTCTCAACCATTGATTCTAGGTGGGGTATTACTTCAAAACCCTTCACATAGGTGTTAGCTCAATTTATGCCCGCATGTTGTCAGAAACTCATTTCTACAGCTCCTTTAAAAATTTGGTGGTCTGATTCATGTAAAACAGTTAGTTTGCCTTTTCTGCTAAAGCTATTATATCATATGAAGTTATCAACAAGATTTTAAATGTCTGACTTCTCTATCTGAAGTTCCTTGCTGCAAAAACTGTAGTACCTCTTGTCCTTTTTGGGTACTGGGCCCAGCATGGGTTCTGATTCTTCTTACTGCTGTAGGACTGGGGTATTCACTCTGGGACTGTCTCTCTTTTCCAGATCCATAGAGAAGCCCTTGTACAGCCCACTGCAGCTACAATTCCGGCATCACATCAGAACGGCTACACTCATTGGTGAAAGTTATGAGCCACAAATACTCATAGATTCGTACATACAGAACAAACAAAGCCATGATTTTCAGAAATGTGAGTGATAAAAGGTTCCTTCAAAAAAACGAAATAAATAAGACCTTCTGTGGTCTCAGCCTGTTATGTATCAAGTTATAGAACAAGCGCATGCTGGTATTCACTTAATTCTAGTACTTATATACCTCACTCATACTGGCTGGTTACCATTCTGACAAGACGCTCTCACCTCTCCAGGCAGGAAGAACTCTATTTCATAGCTCAACTATGAAAGCTCAAAAATGTTTAATTCAATTCCCCACTGAAGCCAGTAACAGAGAGAAGTTTGACTAATGTATGTGTCTTTAATCCATGGCCCCATTTCTCCTTCAGTCCTATCTCCACCTGTAGCACTCTGAATCAGAATGGGTTATGCATAAGGAACCTTCACACAGTGCAAGCTATTTGAGAATGTAAACAAACTCCTCTAGCTTAATTAGCCATCTCCTGAGGTGATAAATGCCATTTTTGATGCTGCAAAGGAGGTTTATGACCATACTAATAACTGACATTTAACCATACATTTCTTGAGTTGCAGTGGTAAACATATCATTTCCCTGGCTTCGCTAATATAACTAACTGTTAACTCACATTACAGACCCTGCAGGGAAGGTTATGAGAGGAATAGCAGCTTTGCTGCATTTGCATACCCAAGACACACAGCTAATGACTGTGAGTATTAAAGCTTGTTACAGCTTCTTCAAGACTCTAAACAGGGAAAATCCTTAACTGATAGAACACCTAAGAAATTCTTAACACTGTTACTCTGCTTGGGATGGAAATCTTTCATAAGAAAGCAATTTTAAAAGCAGGGGGCAGATGAATAATTCAGTAAAAAAAAGTCAGTAACTGAACAGACAATGGAAGAACTACTGGGGGTTTTTTGTTGTTATCGCTAGAAAGGAATGAACAGAGGTCACATCAGCCTTACACAAAATCATAAACAGTTTTAGTTAAATTAAAATGGGAGCTCTTTTGACATAGCATCAGAATACAAGGGCAATACATTTTATAATGACAAAATAAAAATCTGTTTTGTATGGCAGTCATCCTATGGAGATTTGGGCTACAGAGATTGTTGAGACAAAATGTTAATGGGCCTAAAAATGTATATAAATCAGATTTACAAAGTAATTTTCAAAACCAGGATTATGTTAGGATAACTTCACTTTATAGAAGTAAATGAAACTACCCAGGCTAAGTTAAGTGTGGGTGTGTGTGCAGATCTACACACATATATATAGCGGGATGAGGAAAGGGGAAGAGAATGGAATTAATGGAATATTCATCATGATTTTGACCACTATGTTCTGTTCCTTTACCTCATTTTTCAAATATTCTGTGATCTGAAGCAGGGGGGTGGTGTTTTGTTTAGCTATTATAACTCTTTGGAATACAGATTACATTTTCTTAATGTAAAATTTCACAACAGACTTCTCCTATAGAAGAAATAGGATAGAAATATTTCCCATGGTTCTCCCTTGTGGCTTTACTTCTGATTCTGCCTCCTCTGACCTTTTCCAGATAGTTTGTCCTCCATCTTTGGGAACGTATCTTTCTAATACTTTGGGCTAAGATGGGCCTGTAGAAAAATGATGTATTAGTAATTCTAGGAGAAGTGAAAAACAGTTGGGTGATATTACTGCTGCCAAAATCCTTTAACAAATATAAGTGTTATTTTTACTTTTCCAAGGAATATTTAATGAGCATCGAATATTCATGAAGGACAGATAATATTTAAAAGACATCTTTAAATGATTAAAAATTTGCAACTCTCTGATAGTCATTACTACACTAAGGCCTACAATACATTTTCATTAGGCACAAACTGTCTCCAAGGTGATACCAAGAAAAAAAGATTTCAGAACTGCCTGTGCTATTTGTAAGGAAGTTCACATTCAAGCCTCTGTTTTCAGGATGAAAAATTGGTGTTTGGGTCAGTAGTAGGTAAGATGATAGATAAAATCAATAAACTGGTAAGGTAGAGGAAGTAAAGGTCCACTCAGCCCATCATTTACCCCAGCCTATATTCCATTTGGATAGCCTTGAAGTTACCCTCTTCTGCTGTACTTAAATGGCAGGTATTCTCATTCTCAGTCATGATTCTACTCCAACAGGCCAAATACCATTTGGACACGAGACCACGGCTAATGGTACAGGAGATCTAATACAGACTGTGTATTTGTATAACATTTTAAGATTGCGTTAAGATAATACAACTCTGTTTAAGGCATCTTTGTGATAAAATATAATCTGTGGATTTTTTGTAGAAAAAATATGTTGGAAACCACTCCAACAACAAGCACATTAATTTTCCTCTTCTTTTCTATTCTCTTGTTTCTGTCAAATTGGTGCTTTGAATAGCTCTGGAATGTTCCTGTGTACACTGGGAAAGAACTGCCATGTTTCCAAACACATGAAGTGCTTAAAGGTACACGTACAAAAATCAGAAGTCCAGGGGATGTAAGCTGCAGTACAGAGAAATAGAAGCATGTTTGTTTATAGAATATGAATCTCAGTAACTGCTACTAACTACTGAAGGATGCCATTGTAAATGACGAAGTACCGTGAATTAAAAAGAATCATGAATAAACGCAATGGAAGTTAATACTTCAAAAAATTACTTTTTCATTTCCTTTGAAAATTGGACTTAGTCTCAATTTATATTTCTTCCTGTATTACCAGATTTAATGCTATTTTAGTGAAAAAAAAACATAAGAAGACATTCCGATTGGGGTAAAATAATCTCTACTAAAGTTATGGTTGAGAAATAAGAAGAAAATTAGATTATTAAAATAATAGATTAGCAAAACCAAATGAGATTTACAAAGTGCCAACTTCCCAAATACCCAATAAATATCTTCTCTATATTGAAGCTAAAGTTTCTAACAAGCTTCCTACAAAGTTCAGTTTTCTTTTTTCTGTTCCTTTCTTATAAATATAAAATAGAGGAAGCATCAAGTTCCACAACAGCTAATCCTGACTTTGTCTTGCTTAACTAGTGCTCATTCAAATTATTCTAGCTCCTCCTCTATCATGTCTGTGTGTTCCTAAAGTAAGGATAGAAATCGGTGTTTTTAAACATTACTTTTTAATGGGAGAAGAGAATGTCAGGTCTACTCAACTCATTTGATTTGCTTCACTTAAGAGAGAAGTTCTGAGTGAATTCGGAATAGGAGATTTAAATTACTGTTTTATTAATTGTTGGAGCACAGGAAAGAGATAATCTGGCTACCTTAGAAGTGTCTACTTTCATTGCTCAGTAAGCCAAAATTCATGAAGCAATGAGGAAGAAAGGACAGTCTCCAAAATGCCATGTCAAAGAGTTGCTTTTGCTGTTACCAGCAAAGTTAAGAAAACTCCTCCTGATAGGACTGAGCCACAGAAGAGCATTTAGCTTTTTTTTTGATCTCTTTTTATCTCCAGCTGTCAGGGATGCAGAGGGGGACAACACACACCAAGGCTAGAGCTCTTGCCCAAGAACATATTTTCTTCCTTCTAACATTGTGGGAGAGAAGGGTAAGAGTCCTGATAGCACCTTGATAAGTACATGTTTTCTACTAGTGTCAGAGAGTGTGAAAGTGGAAACAGAAGAACAGGTGGGAAAAATCGTCCAGAGTTGCCTCTAAGTGTACATCCCACTAACAAGTTTTATTTTACCAAATACAGGCAAGTCTTTTTACAACACTTCTCTTTTCAGCTGCTTCTAGTAACTTATCAGAGATGATACAGAGATTGCAATCACTTTGGAAAAGCCACCGTGTTTTTTTCCTCCTCTGGGGAAAAGAAGCGTGAGAAGGGAGAAGCGAAAAGTGAGGTAGCAAAAAAAAAGAGAAAAGCTGACTGTTTCAAGAGACCAGAATAAGGAGCTTCCTGTGTGGGCACACTGTACGATTACATTAGTAGCAGATGCTCTATGATACTATAAAGACTGTAGAACCACATCAAAAACAAACAAACAAACTAACTAAAAGTGATGAAATTATTCTTTAGTTTCTCTACTTGCCCATGGTACTTGTTCTGTATTTCCAATCTCTTCCTAATATGGTAAATATTTCCTGAACTAAGCATTAAGGAGCAACAATGACTGAGAGATTTACCTTGATATCAGAAAGGTTAGCTATGGAATACCAACTGTTACAATTTCACTATCCTCTGCAATATCCTGCATTTATAGAACCACTTGGACATGTAGAAGTGAGACGGATGGTATTTTCAATCTCTGTATACCAAAGAGTTATTCCTTTTTATTAAAGAGGTCCTGGTCTACCCTCTTGCATTCCAGACCACAGGAAAAGCTTGGCAAGAGGAGCACAGGTCTATGATTGCCACACCAAGTCAAACATCATCAAGGAGTCTTCTACTGTGAGGACTTTGATCAGAACAATCAATCAGATATACAATCATACATGACTAAAATAGAAGCTTCCGGTCCCCATATTAAGTCTTTCTTTCATCTACATGTATTTCCCTGCTATAATTCTTAATTCACATGTAAACATACAGCATCAGCCTTCTACCAAGCACAAGCTGCTGAGTGATGAAGTTTAGTGAAAAGGTTGAGTGAATGTTGAGATATCCAGGTTTCCCCTCCCATACAAGAGGAAGTTTCTGATTTTAGAGCTCAGCTATTACCAGCTTTAACAATTGCATGTTTATTTTGGGATGCCCTAGGCAAATTATAGTGTGTATTGACTTTCTTAGCACACATTGTGAGTCTTGCTGTGTGCTGAGGCTGTTGTGAGACTTTAATTGGACTCAGAATTTCAGCTTCACAAAGACAATAAAATGGCAAATTTTGTGTTTTTCTTTAATATGGATTAAGTTTCTTTGAGCCAATGATTTACTTGCAAAATCGCCAGGAGGTTGAAAGATGCCCATGATGGTCTACCCAGAATAGTACAATCTTGTATACTGAGAGATTTGTAACGCAAAGAGAGGAAAATGGTAAGGAAAAATGCTTTCCTAGATCAGGAAACTATTGAATGTTTATAGCCAAAGACAGAATACATATAGTCAGGGGAGAAGGAATGTTGAATTTCTCTATCATCACCCTTCCACAAATATCAGCTAATAAAAAACTACACTAATCAGACTGGTCCATGCAGTGGGACAGAAACCTCTTCATGTCTAGGATAATCATCAAAAGTACTGTCCCCGTAGTGCCAGGAGCAGGATTATTGTTCTGTCATTAACCTCCTATAGAGGTAGCTGGAGAACTGCCAGTTATAGAGAATATTTTCTCATCACCAGGTGTTAAGTCATCATTCTGTAGACTGTGCGAATTAGACCAAGAACCATAGCTTGCCTGAACAGGCATTCAAAGCCTGAGTTATGCAGCTCTATTGTCATATGGCTATTTTTCTCCTACAGTGTTTTGCAGTATATGATAGAATTCTAGCAGAATAAATCCATCCTGGAGACTCTCCAGGGACGGAAAATCTCCTGGGAAAATAAGATATGGAAGTACTGGCTGCTCATACTCTCCAGTCCACATGGGTACTAGAGTCAGCTGGCACAGACAAGAAAATGGAACAAGCCTCACAAAAAAAAACAATTCTTCTGCAGCTGAGATGTTAAAATGCACCCTTTTTTTGGGAGGCATGGAGTGAGAGGAAGCTTGCTTTTTGCCCTGCTTATCAAGTATGTTATTTCAAACTTTCACAGACACTTTCCCTCTTAGCTAAACTATTAGCCAGTTCTAGCCACAGATAAGAGTTAAAAAGCAATACTTGCCTCTATCAGTTTGCTCGCTTTTTTTTGAGATTATCTGTGACAGGGGTGTTATTTTAGCTTGGGTGTTTTTGAAGAATGTATTTGATTACCCTTGGGATATGGCATTTTCTATTTCAAAAGATCCCAGATTCCACTGCAGCAATCTTATCTATAAATTGTGCTATTTAGCTCAAACATTGGAAATTGGGCAAATTTGATATTGCTACACAGGGCCCAAATGTGGGTGAAAAAGGAGGCTTTTGCTATTTTACTGGTGTTACAAATGCTTTTGACCCATCTCTCTCATTCATTGACCTCACCTCATAAATGATTGCAGAGAAAAATGTTACCTAAAGTGACTGCATAACTTTTGAGTATAATGGAGACATGGAATGGATTTCGCTAATTCTTCTGGATATACCCAACAGTCTAATCAAATCACTTGAACAGCTCGCTCAGGCATAATGTGAAGGCTGGTGGTGGTACTCTGCATCTATAGGTCTACTCTGCTAAGCTCCGCTCAGCTGTTTTGTATTTCTGTTCATATTGGTATTACTGGCAAGCTGCTAAAGCCAGAATCATCTGTTATGACACCGGAGAATGTGTATGCCTCTGACATTGCCATTACAGACTGTTATGATATAATACGGATCCCAGAAGATCTCAACACCTTCAGCAGCACGGTTCAGAGTGAAAACATTAATGTTTATCATCCAGCCTATTACTGTCAAACTCTGCCTCCAGCTACACAAGTATCAGGACAGTTCAGTAACATTTACATCAGGCAGTTTTGTGAGGTCTTTGTGCATGTCCTCAAGCAATGCAGAATATAAAGAAAGGTTGGTGATGTTAGGGGTGTGCTTATACAACGTGAAACAAATAAACAAGATCAAGTACACACACTCGTATCTTCTCAAAGAAAACCTGTTTTTTTAAGAAACTTTCCAAAAATAAAAGATGTACATTAGGTTTTATTTCAGACACTAGCTAGTCCTGGGTTGCGGAACTAGCTTCTCTGCTCCTTTTGAATGTCTTAGCTCTTCAGCACTTGTTGCCTTCATTGATTAATTTGCATTGATATTGCACAAGCTCTGAAAAAATGTGTCCTTTACACAGACAGCTTGCAACTTAAATACAGTACTAAGTATCATTACAATATTGTCATCACCCACTGAGTGAAGGCCCAAGGAGCAGGGAGACCTTTTACTTTCAGGTATCTATTTCTGTCCCTGATTCTCCTGCTCTCAGTAAATTAAGATCCAGTGACAGAGAGAAATGCTGAACTTCAGAGATGTAGTAAAATGATTTGGCAAGAATCCTAACCCAGCTGCTAAATGTCCTGCTCTGCTCTTTATTAAGTACCTCTCATTTAAAGCAGATAGCTGTTACACATCCTTGCCTTTGGATTTGGCAATGAGTGGAAAGCTAAGAGATCACCAATGTCAGAGGCAAAAAAGCTGTTCTTCTGAAGAGCAGATGTAGTCCCAAAAATATGTAGTTACCTGCCTGAGAAGAAACATTCAAATATCCAATAGGAATTAATGTACCCTTTAAATAATTGGAATGGTTTGATTTCTTTTGCTGCAGGAATGCCATCTTGTACTTACTCCCATCCGCAGTGTAGGTATGCAGACAATGAGAAAATCAAATTGTCATTGATATGAGTACTGTCCCTTTATCCTGATTTCTAGTTGCATCTCAAATATCTGATAGAAACACATCTGCAAATGCTCTGCTGTTCATCTCTTGAGGCAGACAGCTACTTATCAAAAAAACTTTCTGAGAGATTTGGTGTCTGCTGACACAGAGGATCATACCTCTATCTTAATCCTGATGTGAATTTTAGCTTGATATTTCACTGGAAAATATAAAAAACCTCTGCCATTGGCTCCATTATAAATGTCATTGTTCTTCACAGGTCACGCTGTTGATCTTGAGTAAGGTATACACTCTGTGTTCATATCTGAGACATGTAATGAACTGACATGCATTCTGTGAGGGGCAAGGTCACAGGGACGTTTAGCTGATAAATGCTCTGTTTTGATGCTTTGGGTTCTTAGCTGTGGTCTCTAATCCACTTTTGAATCTGGGCTGCTAGGGGAAAATACTGCTATTTGTGTACTAGGAAGGTCAGACAAATGGATTAGCATGAGAAAAAATACCAGTAATCTGTTGATTTTTCCATTTTCCAATTTATCATGTAACAGGGGGAAATATTACAATTAATCTTTTAACAGGACCAAAAATGCAAGTAGCTGAGATGAAACACTTACTCAGAGGGGCTATCACATACCTTTTTTTTTTTTTTTCCACAGGAAGTGTTTAATAATTACATTTGGTGCAACTTTGTGTTCAGTGCATCAAGTCCTGCATATTTGAACAAGCACATTAGTTAAGAAATCTTTACAGCCAAATTCCTGGCTGACAATTTTCCACTCTCCATTTTAAAGCACTTTGGCACCATAGTTCTTCTGACTGCTTCTGTGTGCTGGCAATTACCCTGATTAAAAACCCATCTGAGAGCTTCTAAGGTGGCAGCTTAAAGCTTTAATGCTCCCTGTGATTTGCAAGAAGGAATGCACACTGTTCTCAAACCACATGAACAGTTATTTAATAATGTGGCCGGTCCAAGTATCAAAATATAAGAATGCAAAAGAAGGAACTTAATTGTGCTCTCCAAATATCTGTGATAAAAAGAGAATGTGTAATGTCAGTAGAGAAAATTCACTGTTGTCACCTTCACAGTAGCAAAATTAACAAACAAAAAACTAGACAGACACAGAACCTGAAGTTCCTGTATTCTTTCTCTCTATGACCCTGAATAATGTTAAAACACAGAATGACTAGAAAAATCAGATTATATTTATGTTGTTCAAATTCAGGAGGCTTAGACCTGCAGGAGCCACTTCTGCACATTGGAATAGACCAATGGTTTGCTATAATTCTGTGGTAGATTTATAGTCATCTAGAGGCTGTCTGGAAGGTAGAACTTCAATATTATGAAAATATTCCCTCCCACCTCTGTCAATCCCAAGCCCAGTCTCAGTCTTGCCTCTCAGTATGCCCCACTCTAAGGTGCTTGAATTCTCTTGTAGTAAGGAAATCCCTAACACCCTTTGTTGCCCCTTCACTTTCTGGTGGTCTGAAGGTAGCATATGCTGCTAAAATGATAAAAGGAAAATATCTTCCATTGCTTAACTACGGAGAATATGCTAAGGTGATCTATTTATACTGGCTGTTGAAATCAAGCTGGGAAACTTGAAAGAAAGTGTGACAACAAAGTAGTTTATGTGAAGCGGGATGAAGTGCATCTAGGGAGACTTTTTTTTGGATGTGTCTGCACCAGTTGAACCACTTTCTTTTGTGTTTTTTCGAACAAATTATAATGTTTAGAGAACAGTCATACTAATTAGGGAATAAAATGCCTAAAAAAGAGATGTTAGATTAAAGGAAGCAAAAAAATAAATTGGAAAGTTATAGTACCATAGGAATATAATGTAGTACTGGAAAGCCAAGAAAGCTGACAACCCCCCAACCAGATTTTATTCCTTACCTTTCTTTCACGTCATTTTTTTTTCCAGAGCAAAATATTGAAATAAATCAGGATGTCTATCCAAATGGAGTGCACTGGTCACCTTTGAAAAGACTCATTTGCATTAGGTAGCCAACCCAAATTTTCAGATGGTAGAGACCAATCAATAAGGTATAAATAAATAATGTTTCTACAGCTAAGCTGGTACAGATTCTTATTTTCCTGTAATCCTTCTTATCTCTGTCTCATTCAGAGAAAGAAGAACAAACAGCATCTTTAAATTTCTCTGTTTTGTCCACAGAGACTTAATACTTACTGTTATTCTAGTTCTACTGTTTCCTTTTCATTATTTTCCTTCTTTGGTCTGCCTGTCATGATAAACTCTTCTGTGACATGAGATTAAGAGCTTCATTAACTGCAAAAAAGAGCAATTCAAAACATCCTAAATATTGGATGCACTTTTTTTGAAACTTTCTTTAAATCAGAACTGCCCAAGAACTCTTCCTATTGTTGCTCAAACTCTACCTAAAACAAATTTTAAAAGTCAAAAGTTATTAACTTTGTCTGCTCCCATACCCACGATTATGTCAAAATATGAGTTTGAGCAGCATTTATAAGAAAAGCAAAGATTTCAAGTGTTCCATTCATATATTAATCCCTGGATTTACTGATACTCTAATGACTTTTCACACCACACCTCCAATATGCTGAGATTCTGGCCTAGTCTTGAACACCTATTAAGTGGCTAGCTTCTTTTTTGTGTGTAATGCTCTTTTGTCTAAATTGCTTACATGTCTATAACAATTTGTAGCTATGTGTTTTGCAGACTCAGAATGAAACCCTGGCAATAACGGATTACGGACAGATGCTGGCAAGAGAGCCAAAATAAGTCCTTTTTGAAAGGAGGCTCCTGTCCTTCCTTGCTAGCCTAAATTAAATGTTATTAATCATCATGTTTATTTAAGCTTCATTAATTGATACCACTTGCAGTTTGCAGTTAGGCAAAGTTTGTGATAGTCATTTGCTGACACAATCTCTTTTCTAGTCATGAAGAGGACTGCTATGGCACTTGGAGACCAACTGTGTAAATTCATTCTCTTTACGTTCCAACGGGAAAAAACACATAAATAGATAGGTAGCCTTCTACATAAGGGCGAGGGAAGGGAGGAGAAGGGAAAGGCAATTCGCCAAACCAGTGACTAATAGCGAACATGTCAGAAGCATTTTAGAAGACTGATGTCTTTTCTAAATAATATTTTAAAAGCAAATGTGTCAGAAAGCTGCAATTCAGGAAAGGAAGCACTCCTTTTACTATGTAGATAGGGAACATGTTACCTTTAATATGTATATATAACATAAATCAGTACTCAGCAATATAAACTTCTGCCACTTGTACTACCTGCAGTCCTCTAAAAATTAATTGCTTGCTATGATTAACTATTCAAATTTAAAGTATTGAATGTTCATTAGACATACAATAAATATTTGTGTAAGCATAAAGTTCTGTCATATCCAACTATAGGGATCCATATAAAGGGCGTCTCCATGGAGCTCCATCAGAAAATTACTTGTGTGTAAAAATCAGTTGTATCTTACCAAATGTTGTCCAAATGCTGTAGAGCAATAGGAAAGAGAATTTTCCCTGCCAGTTCCAAAATAATATTTAACAAATAATAGCCATAGAAGCTCACATTCAACAAGAATGAAAAAGGAACTATGGAAACTTCAAGTCAAGTTTGGACAAATCTTATTTCTGACCTTGAAAAAATATTTTGCATGCTTAATTGGAAAAGACAATTTCATTCATAGCTGCTGGTAAGAGAAAAGGGGTACTATATTTTTCATTTAGGATGCAGTTACATGCAAATAAATCTAATTTCAGAAACATTCTCTAGGTTTTTTCATATTTACTCTCTCAGATTTAAATACACAGAGAAACACATAGACGAAGTTGCTAAACAGTTTCCAGAAAAAACACAAGCACAAATGAAGACAGAAGACACACCATAAAAGAATGAAAAGGATAATCCAGATAGATGCGCCATTAACCACATGACCTTACAGAGTTTTGGTGACCTCTTCAAGGATACACATAGTACACTTTCTGTCTTTATGCACTAAACTTTGTGTCTCTCAAAACCCTTACTATAAATGCCAGCATTAACCACACTCCTAAAGGACAGGTAGGTTTGAAAAAGAATTGTCCCCCAGGATGTTTTCCCTCTGAGCGGTAGTTGGGAGTTATTGGGTTAGGCTTAGCCAATGGGCACTGGGTGACGATTAGGACAAGGGTTGGGAGGGAGACAAAGACTGGTGCTGCAATTGCAGCAGGGTGGCAAGAAGGCTCTCAAGGGAAAGCGTATGCCGAAAATGAAATGACAGATGAGAATTTGTTCCTCTGGGCCATGGGCTTGTCGCCACCCTTATAATTACCATAAAAGGAGGGCCTAGCTTTGACTGAGTCTATCTCAAGGACCCACAGCCATGGAAAAAGGCCTCAGGGGACAATAGACTGATCAAGGAGTTTCCTTCCCTCGCATCTTCTTCTCTCCTCAGGCAAAAGGGCTGGTTGTTTTACTGACCAGAATCTGGGTATTATTTGTAGCATATGACGCCTCCTGTCATTAGGTGACAAGAGTTACAAAATCAAATTAGTGGAAGGATTTGAGGTATGGAAGCACATACTTACACGTACATGTACAATCAGGCAGTAAATACTGAAGTGGAAGACAATATAAAGCTTTGGTCAAGTCTAAAGGATGCAGCCAAGATCAGATGCAGGGCTACAGCTAATTATGCTGAAAGTAAGTTTTATTCCAGTTACATGCACTCAATAAGCAAGCTTTTTTCTTCCCTGCAGACCACACCCATTTTTACAAAGAACTTAGCAGATATCCAATAACAGATGAATTTTCTTTTCTTTAATCTCTTTATCCATACTATCTATCTGATATTTAGTCTTTGTACCTAAATCAACAGTAATTGTTTGTGAAAGCATGAGAAATTTTTGCCCCATTGATTTCCCATAGTACTGGAATTTCATATTAGCTCAAGGTGAAGAAGCTAATAGGGTAAGAATAACAAACAGAATAATAATGGAGGAATTATGCACCCAAGTGCACATAAGAGGTTGAAATTTTATCTTTGGGTTCTTGTGCTGTCATAAACTTTGAGAGCAAAACAAAAATGGTTGTTAACATCAAAGATATAATATCAAATTATCTGCTTATTGACAAAATCAACATCTTTAAATGTGTTAGTGTATGAAATAAGTAGGAACAAAACAAGCTATTGTTTACTAACATCAGCTGAATCTCCTAATGCTCTGCGTGGTATTTTTCTTCCAGTGTTGCTATTCTTCCCTCTTAGAGACAATTACAGGTGGGTAGGTAGGATAGAGAAGGAGTGTGTCTTAGTATTCCACAGACGAGAATATCCTGAATCAGACCATATATCTATCATGGCTGCGACCTATCTTTGACAGTGTCTAAAATGAAAGATAAAAGCTTCCATATTCATAATACATCTATTGACAATGGAGGGCTTCTTTGGAAATAACTCCAGTTTTATATTTATGGTTTAAAGCATGAGTTCAGCAATGTAAAAGCAATCTTGTTACTGGTTATAAAGAATGTGCCCTTGCTATCATGTTAACTCGTAGTCAAGCTTGCACATAATTCTGTATTATCCAATTATTTAGACTGCAATATTAGCTTGAAAACTGGCTTAAATTTAGGACACCCTGGACATTGGTAAAGAACTATCAAAATCCAAATTCATGGAACATACTAGGCAAAATCTAGCCAGCAACCTCCGTCTTCACTGGTGGAATAGTGGCCACATCCTGCTGTTCCTATAGTGAGGGCAACATTTTGCAGAGCGGAAAGTTCTAACATGAAAGTTTTCCAACACATGAGTCAATATAGACGGTCACATGGATCAGTCAGATAGTTAATACACCTGAACTCATCTGTTCAAAAGTGCAAATCAGAAAATGGTTGCATTATACTGTAACTGTGCTTAGTTTGGAGACGTAGTACTTATGAACTTAGGGTCAAAGCAACATTAATCAGACAGCATGCACAGGGCCAAAATTTCTACTGGCTGTTTAAAAATGAGTTTCAGTATTTCTTCTTTACATCACTAACTACTGTAGTGACTCGTGCCTATGCTTTTCTGATTGCTCATTGAAGTTAATGTAAACAAGCCTGCATGTAAATTAATCTAAATATCACAGAATCACAGAATGGTCAGGGTTGGAAGGGACCTCTGGAGATCATCTAGTCCAACCCCCCTGCCAGAACAGGGTCACATACAGCAGGTTGTACAGGATGGCGTCCGGGGGGGGTTGAATGTCTCCAGAGTGGGAGACTCCACCACCTCTCTGGGCAGCCTGTTCCAGCGCTCTGCCACCCTCAAAGTAAAGAAGACCCTCCTCATGTTAAGAAGGAAGTTACTATGTTCAAGTTTTTGCCCGTTACCTCTTATTCTATCATTGGGCACCACTGAAAAAAGACTGTTACCATCTACCTGGCACCCTCCCTTTAAGTATTTATAAGCATTGATAGGATCCCCCCTCAGTCTTCTTTTTTCTAAACTGAAAAGACCCAAGTCCCTCAGCCTTTCCTCATAAGAAAGATACTCCAATCCCCTAGTCATCTTTATAGCCCTTTGCTGGACCCTCTCCAGCAGTTCCCTGTCCTTCTTGAACCAGGGAGTCCAGAACTGGACACAATACTCCAGATGTGGCCTCACCAGGGAAGAGTAGAGGGAGAGGGTGACCTCCCTCGACCTGCTGGCCACACTCTTCTTGATGCACCCCAGGGTGCCATTTGCCTTGGCCACAAGGGCACATTGCTGGCTCATGGTCATCCTGTTGTCCACCAGGACTCCCAGGTCCTTTACCACAGAGCTGCTCTCCAGCAGGTCAGCCCCTAACCTGTACTGATGCATGGGGTTATTCCTCCCCAGGTGCAGTACTCTACACTTGCCCTTGTTGAATTTCACTAGTTTCCTCTCTGCCCAACTCTCCAGCCTGTCCAGGACATGCTGTATGGCAGCACAGCCTTCTGGTGTGTCAGCCAGCCCTCCCAGTTTTGTGTCAACAGCAAATTTGTTGATGGTACACTCTATCCCTTCATCCAGGTCATTGATGAATACATTGAACAGGACTGGACCCAGTACTGACCCCTGAGGGACACTTGTTACTGACCTCCAACTAGACTCTGCACCACTAACCACAACCCTCTGAGCTCTGTCTGTCAGCCACTGTTCAATCCACCCCACTGTCCATTTATCTAACCCACACTTCATAAGTTTGCCTGTGAGGATGAAGTGGGAGAAGGTGTTGAAAGCCTTGCTGAAGTCAAGGTAGACAACATCCACTGCCCTCCCTTCATCCACCCATGCAGTCACATGATCATAGAAGGCAATCAGGTTAGTCAGACATGACTTCCCCTTGGTGAATCTATGTTGACTACTTCTGATAACCTTCTTTTCCTCCAGATGCTTGGAGATGACACCCAGAACAATCTGTTCCATCATCTTGCCAGGTATGGAGGTGAGGCTGACTGGCTTGTAGTTTCCCGGGTCATTCTTCTTGCCCTTTTTGAAGACTGGAGTGACATTGGCTTTCCTCCAGTCCTCAGGCACCTCACCTGTTCTCCAGGACCTTTCAAAGATGATGGAGAGCAGCCCAGAAATGACTTCCGCCAGCTCTCTCAGCACTCCCGGGTGCATTCCATCAGGACCCATGGACTTGTGGGTATCCAGTTTACTTAATTGTTCTCTAACTTGATCCTCATCAACCAGGGGAAAATTTTCCTTCCTCCAGACTTTCTCTGTTACCTCCAAAGTCTGGGACTCCCGAGGGCCTGCCCGAACAGTGAAGACAGAAGCAAAGAAGGGATTCAGCAACTCTGCCTTCTCTGCATCATCTGTCACCACGGGCCCTGTCTCATTCAACAGCGGGCCCACATTTTCCCTAGTTTTCCTTTTGCTTCCTAGAGACTTAAAGAAACCCTTCCTATTGACCTTGACATACCTTGCCAGGTTCAATGGAGAAAAAAACATAGCATCATAAATATAGGGAAGTATTGGAACAAATGAAAGCATCATCTAATTATGTGCCCTGTCCTCCATGATGGCCGACAAAGATACTTAGGGAAAAGTGTAAGAATAGGACAACCAGAGTTTTATTTCCCATATTGTGCACACAGTACTGAAGAAGTCGTTAAACCATGTTTTGTTCTCTATTTATTTTCTAATGATTTCTAATATTTGGTTGCTTTTTCACAACTGCTAAATATTAAACTGATGCTCTTACAGAGCTGTGAGTCATAACCCCATGATCTCAGTCCTGAGTGGTAATGGTCAGCTCTGAACCTGTCATTTTACATATGAAGTCTTATTTTTGTTTAATGTTATTTTGTTTAATGTTATACACTAAACTTCATTTTTCTTTTTATTACTCATTAGGTTTTGTAAAGTCCTTGCCACTTCAAATGATGCATTGAATAATAAATCCTTTGTAGTTTTCCCTAGTGCAAATCCAAACTGTTTTTTGGAGAGCTAAATTAAAACACTATCTATGCTGTCATGTTCCAGTGGAAAGCATTTGTTTCGATGCTTTGTGTTTTGATAGTATGTCCATAAGTTTCAGAATAAGGAAAATAGTTCTTGTTCTAGTATAATTTGACACCATATAGACGTTCACTGGTTATAAGAAACTTAGCTGGTCAATATTCAACTCCAATACATGTGTTTAGGTAATATGAAAGAGCATGGCACATAGACATACGTGTGGTTATAACCTAAGAAATTCAGAAAAAGCATACTAAACCTCACCATTTTTCTTTTAGCTTCTAGTGACTTCAAGACTGATGAAAACAACATGCAAATGGCTGCAAATAATAGGGTAAATAGAAGGTAGAAATGATCGTACCTGACTTGAGAAACTGAATAAAAGTTAAATACCCCACATGAGTTCACAGGCTTTAACACTGTAGCTGAATTCTGCTTTCTGATTCTATGCTCAAGTGACTCTGTCATGCTTTCTGTAATTATTATTTATTGCAACTGTGTCAGAAAAAAAGTACTGAACACTGACAAATTTGTGAACTTTGTTGGTTGATTACTTTTTACTATAAATAATAGCTTCCAAAGTAAAAGAACTGGGTGTGATTAGGCTGAAATTACCTACTGTAGACGACAGAGACAAAAAGGGGCCTTAGGATCCCTTGATATGTGCTCTGTTCTTAGGCATCCTGGAGTATTCACTTAGTAAAAGGGAAATAGATGAGAAACTGTACTGAAATGGACTCCATTGACTTTGATGACATGCACACTAATGGCTCTGAGAGTGGCGAGCAGGGCAGGCTACTTAATCCTCAGTGTCAGAAAGCAATTACATCTGCTAATTACCAAATTATGTGTGCAAATGCTCAAAGGCAAGCAAAAGCAGTAATGATTAACCATTTTGCAAAGAAATTCTTCCCTCTCACTCTCTCCAACTGTTTCTGGGTATTCCCAAAAGATAACATTTTCACACAGGAGCAACTTCAGCTAACTTAATGTCATACAAATGACGGTGATAGCCTTTACTCTCTGCTTGGAGATGGCAGATTTAGTGATCCCCAAGTGTCAGGCTGGGAGAGTGGACACTGTGTTTAACACAGTCATAGCCACTATGGTAAGGAAATTTCGAGCAGTTAATTTATCATAGGAACTACCACTGGCGAATAGACAGGTAGAGCAAATTCTCGAGTCTTGATTTTCACAGGTGCAGAGGGGAAAGAAAAAAAAGTTTGAAAAAAATATTTCCTGGTCTAACTGTTAAAATAAACTAGTAAGATCTTGGGATATTACAAGAGCATGGGACCCTATAGTGTTAGACTAAATGTTTGTGTTTCTCCACCTTCACGAAGGAGATGGGTTTTGCCAGAAAGTTTTTGCCATACTCTATACAAAGACAACTAAAGAAAAACAAAAATACTCCTTAGGAGTCTTTAATGTTATATTTCCCTGAGCTCTAAGAACCCAAAGGCTGCTGAATCGAGCACATGAAGAGGCTATTGTAAAAGTCCAGTGCACAAGAAAAATACCAGATTAATTAAATGAAAGTAAATCTGTAAGTGTCAATGAATGCTCAATGGAACATCACCAGAAAAAACATAGCTGCATTCTTTCCCAGTAATGCTCTTCCCTAACATATTTATCATCCTCTAATATGTCACACCAGCATGATGCTGGAATGAGGTAGAGAAAGGTCTGCCCTAGAAACATTTGATGAGCGCTTAATTAGCTGCTTCTTTGCTCTTCAAGCATCCATGTAGTCAGTGACATTGCATAAAGAAAGAAAGAGCACAAAGAAACACAACAGAGGAGTAGCCCCTGCATGTGTGTCAGCCTGCCACACGGCTTGCAGATGTCGTTTAAGTTGAAGCCTGTACTTTTTGGGTTTAAAATGAAGTAAAATCACATTTCCTAATTTTTACCAATTTTTTCCAATTTTTTGGCAACTAGAAGTGGTAATAAGTCTTTCAAGAATTAAGGGTCAAACCAGTTTTAAATAATATTGCAAGTAAAGAATGTTAAACTACTGTGGTTTGACTTCCACATTTAAATTCATCTGCTGAATTCCTTGTGTCTGGTAGTTCAGCAAGCGTTGACAGTTCAGGGACTACTACACTTTCTGAGTAATGTTATGCAGATGACTGAAACTTTGCCATCTGAATCATAATTTTAAAAGAAATCCTTTCTATCTCTACTGAGAAATATCCTGTCTGTTTTAACACTTTTGTTTGTTTGAAGATTTTTGGAACAGTGTTTTTCAACATTCTCTGCAGATTTATGGGATGAAAAAAAAGACTCCAGTGAAGAATCATTTTTCATGACACTTAAGACCCTGTCACTCACTGGGGTCCACCACAGTTGGGACCCAGCACACAGCTGCTCTCTGCAGCATGTCTTTGTAGTGCAGTTGGAAACACTGAGTAAGTTCAAGAGAATATGTTGTGCTGTCTCTGGTGTTTCAAAGATACATAGATATGTATTACACTTATGGGTATGTGTCATTAGTCCTTTGAGACAAGAAAGTAAAACCAAAAATATCTTTTATGGGAATTTGTGCTTCCTTTTCTTCTGCCTGTCCCCTTTTTCTTCTTCAAGATTTTTTCAAAGTTTGTGGCAGGGAGAAGGATGTTGACTCTAAAATGGATCTTCAAAGGATTTAAAGAGTCCTAGGTGCTTGTGATCATAAGGATTGCATGAAAAATATAACTTTATGACATTGTTTCTTGATTTTTAATGCAAGTGCTTGATTGCTTTTCCAAAAATATGGCTACAATCATCACTGCTAGGAGCACATCTATATGCAACGAACCGTGCATGTGTAGCTAACAGCATGCAATATGTGGTAGAGCCACATGAAAAAGTAGTTGTTTCATTTTTACCTTGCAACAAGTTCTCTGCCAACTGTTTCTATAGGACTTATTCTTCTAACACTCAAGTCTTGAGAAACTTCTTCCTGCCAAGTGGCACAACAAAGTATCTTCTTCCTCTTCTTCATATGCATGATGGAGTTTCCTGCAACAGTAACGGGTGGGAAGACCCAAGATTCATTAATATTATATGTACTTAAAAATAATGCAGCTTTATTGACTCTTTTATAATCTTGGCAGTGTTAGAAAAATAATGTGTTTTTTGCTGTTCCAAAGAGTGGTACCTTCTTACATCACCAAGATTTAAAGAAGGCTAGGAACTCTGGAATACAAAATTGCTGTTAAAAATAATTGATGAAAACCAACTTTTAATTTAGCCTTTTAAATTTAACATGCTTTGAGGATATAATGGGTTTGTTTAAATAGATAAGTTTGTGATGGGAAATACACAATTTGCAAGTGGGCCATCACAGAAATGAATACTTAATAACTCAAAATTTTTTCTCTTCATATATCAGTGATCTTTATTTTTAAGTTCTGTTAAGACTGTCAAGACACATGGAGTTAATTTTGGGATTGCCTTACTCGATCACTTATTTTTCTAAATTTATACAATAAAAATCAAATTTTGAACTTCTTGACTTCCTCAAGTTCTCACTTGCTAAATAGCTGTTTTTACTACTTCATATAGACTACTGTCATAGCAAGATAATATTCAGTGACAGGAGTTAATAAATGGTCCCTAAATAAGAAATAATATCATACCTGTAATAAATAACAGGTGGATTGTCATGACTAGCAACTTAAAAGTTCATCTGTGGCTTTATTTTTGTGTAATAAAGTGTTTTGCATCTTTCATAAATTCATCCACATATATGTTACAGTCACTCCTTTTCTGCCTTTGTTGAACCATTTCCAGAATTTCCACCCTGGTTTCCATATTTCTCAAAAAGTCATTTAAAATGTCTCTAGATTTCACAGAAGATATAAGAATTAGCTAGTATTTGAAAAGTATCTGGATGCAAAATTCTTGGATACAATGTTGGGTTATCTTGTTTTTTCACTGAAACACAGAGCTGCATTGACACAGTTCTCTGTAGCATTTTTAAGAATCTGAAATACAAGAAGCAAAAGTCCTGTTCCAAAAAAAAAAACCCCAACCATCTAGTTTTTGAGACTGTAATGTCACTTACGATGTTCCTGCAAAAAAACCGTTAGCATGATCAGTGGATTGAAAACTTCTAAAATTGGCTGAAAATATCATATAATCTTGTTCCCAGTTTAATGGAAAATGGAAGCATGGAAGAGATTGTCCAGACTGAATTCAGTGAAGGTCTTTCACAGTAAGAGAGTGGATCCTCAGCAACAGACTTCATTTCTCAAAAAGAGGGAAAAAGAATGGATTGTCATTCTCTGAATGCTTAGATGATAAAGAAATTCAGTATATTTGAAATTAGTTCCTATTTTGCCCTACCAGTCAATAGAACTCCATAGAACTTTTTGTTGCTACACAGTGGGGTGCCATAGCAGTGTTTATTGTTGTTCAGTTTCATATATGTTTTTTCTTTCAATGTGAAATAATATGGGACAGAAGTTGTCTCATTTTATCTGGGCTACCCTGCAGTTGGCTTCTGATCCTCATTTTATTGGCTATGCAGAGAAGATGCCATTTTAAATTTAATTGCCAGAGAGGGTTGTGAAATATTCACTGAGATTTACTGCTTTCCTTTTGTGATGTACCTTCACAGCAAAGTGACCCTGGTGGTTAGGAAGCATATTGTATAAATGGCAATTTAATGAGAGCTTGGAGACTATGAGGTCTCCAAAGAACACTTCATTTTGAAATTTTCTTGTTATGAAGTATTTTATGAAAAAATCCTGCCAGGAATTCCAATGAAGATAACCTGGATCTTTAGCCAGAGACACTGGCAAAAATGGAATGAAATTCTTATGTAATACTTTAAACACTGGTAAACTACAGATTCATGAAGTCCAAACTTGCAGTTTAACTGAACTGATGAAGAGAGGCACTGAAAGAAAAAAAGATCTCTATTTGCAAGGTGTAAACAGATCTGCATATCTTTCAAGTTTTTGGCAAGACACTTTATGACAGTATTGATGATTCACAGTAAGACTAATAGTTTGGAGCGTAGCAAGTATGTTGATAGCTTTTCTGTTTTGAAAAATACTTGTCTAATGCATAATAGATGTGTTACATACTTTAATACATAGGGTTTTTTTAATTCAAATTCTGCTGATAACCTACTGCAGTCTCTGCAAGAGAGAGTTAAATTGCCTCATTCATTTTATGGCTTGTTAACTTTGAAACATAAAAATGACCATTTATATGTCAATAATAAGTATTTCACTACTGATAATTTTCAGGAAGAACTTGCTTTAGTATGCTCAAGTCCAATCTTGTATTGATTGCACAGTTTTACTGAGACGTTAAACTCCTGTGCTCCTTTTAAAACAACTCTTGTTGTGGGTTAACCCCAGGAGGCAGCTAAGCACCACACAGATGCTTGCTTACTTCCCACAGTGGGATAGGGAGGAGAATTGGGAGGGTAAAAGTGAGAAAACTTGTGGGTTGAGGTAAGGACAGTTTAACAGGTAAAGAAAAAGCAGCACGAGTAAGCAAAGCAAAATCAGGGATTCATTCATTACTTCCCATCAGCAGGCAGATGTTTAGCCGTTTCCAAGAAAGCAGGGCTTCCTCAACATGAAACAGTTACTTGGGAAGACAAATGCCATAACTCTGAATGTCCCTTCCTTCCTCCTTCTTTTGCCCAGCTTTTATTGCTGAGAATGATGTCATATGGTATGGGATGTCCCTTTGGTCAGCTGGAGTCAGCTGTCCCAGCTGCGTCCCCTCCCAGCTTCTTGCGCAGCTTCAAGGCAGAAAAGGCCTTGACATTGTGTAAGCACTGCTCAGCAATAGCTAAAATGTCAGGGTGTCACAAATCCAAACATAGCCCCATACAAGCTACTATGAGGAAAGTTAACTCCACCCCAGCACAAACAGGTACAGGTCCCCATTCTACCGAGGTACTCCTTTTAAAACATCTTGGTTCCTCTTCCTTTCTGTTTGATCATTCTGGAGATGCTCTTTTGTGTTACCAAGACAAATAGCATCAGCATTAATAAAAAATGGATAATTAAGAAAATTGGATAAATCAGAAGAAGAATGGATAAGTAAGATAAATAAAATGGATATAAGAATAGATAAGTAAGAACTATATCGCTAATATAACAACAATTCAATAGTTTTGGGACAAGAAAATATGCCAAAGATAGATATTTTTTGACCCAAGCAAGCTTTTATAAGTTAAACCAACTGTATTTACCTGTATAGAATCAATAAACTTTTGAAATGGAGATGGGGAGAGCTATGTGAGGTCTTGCAAATTAAGGAAATGATGTTATACTAATTCAATATATGTGCAGACATACCCTGAATATAGTAAAGCTTGTAATAGCACTGTCACTCATAGCATATGAACATTAATGTCACAGAAACTGTTTTGAAAACTCTGCGAGAGACTGAAATGCAGAATATAATTTGCAAGGTTAAATGAGAAAATTATATCCAAAATAGAATATACTGTATACGAAAACAAGATAGTTGTTACAAACAGGTTTTTGGCCTTTGACACTGTTAGTGACCGTGACCTGAGAGAATACGTGTCCATTTCAGCTGCTGACAAATCCTCAGACTAAGTCAGGTCACAGTCCTTTCACTTTGTTCTTGAGACGGTGATGACTGAGGATTCAAGTAAGCATCACCAGAGGTAAGAACCTAATTAGGCCCAGAAGATCATAATTCTGCCAGAAAAATGAAAGTGTGCAATGTCAGAAAAAAAACAAAAACAGTTGTTATCCCTGTCTCTGTAAGACACTGAAGAACAAACACTCACAAGTAAAACCAATGAGCGCATACACCCTTCTGTCTAGAAATGAAATCCTTTGCTGGAATGGATGTATAAAATTTTAACTGGCAGATCCAATAGCAGAACAATCATCATTTCATAAGGGCAGCTACCACTGAAGTAAATAAATGACTTTTCGAAATGTCATTGCATGGAGTGACAAAACAGACTTCATTCCCCCCTACCCTCTTTTGCAATCTCAGAATCAACATGCACAAGCACCAGGAAAAAAGCTCTGCTGGTCTTACATATTCCTTAGTAAAGTAGCAATTATACACCCCCATCCCAAGAAACCTTCTCCTGTGTTTTCCTTCTTTCACTCTTGTAGTTCCTTGTTCTGGCATCTCTGTGGTTGCACAGAGTGGCACAAAAATCTTCCTTTCCACAGAAAATCTAGGAAGATGACACGCAGGTTGGTTCTTCCCAGCAGACTGCAGGCTGCCCAGTCATGACTGGGGGTAACCAGCTGCCCACAGTGGCACCCCAGCAGAGAGAGAGGGACAGGAGTCTGTGCCCCCACTGGGGACATGGGGCAGACAGGAGCCACCTATACCCATACACTAAGCTGGGCCAAGGATCCAGGTGGAAAAAAGCCAGGAGTCCTGTCCAACACCACTGCTCCACAGAAGCATTGTTTCCTCAGGAAGTCAGGAGTTCCTGCCTGGCACAAAGGAGGTGTGACAAGCTCACAAGGTATCCCCAGACAGATCACCCCACAGCCTGCTCATACCCATCAGGTGTGTGGCACACAAGGGGCAGGAACTGGTACCTGCTGCCCCTCACAAGCCCATCTACTGTAGCCTGCCTGCTCCATTCCTCTCTCGCCACAGTCTACACCTGGTATGAGGCTGGACCCCAAGGGATTTGCATATCCAGCACTGAGGGCAACACCCCTCAGCAGTTGTTGGAAGCTCCCTCATGAGACTCCTCCACGCTGTCCCCAGGCTATGGCCACTCAGGAACTGCTCGGGTGGGCCTGCACCCTTGCAGGCAGCCACCTGCAGGGGAGGAGAGGCAGAGGTGGCTGCTGGCAGTGAGGGGGTAGGTTCAGAAGACAAGACCTGCCACCTGGACACTGCTGGCAGGGGCATCAGTTGTGCAGCAGCTGGGGCTGGGTGGGAAATACGGTGCATGAAGGAGGCAGGTGGCATTGCTGTTGGGGTCCACGAGGTGGGGCAAGGTCCATACGAGGCACCATTATGTGGTCGGTGCTCACAGTGCGCGTGGCAGCTCGGGGCACTGCCTCTAGCCTGGCTGGGAGATGCTTAGAGCACTAGAGGCTGGCTTCCAGTCCCACACAAAGAGGAAAAGGGCAAATGATGGCTTTTGAAGACTTCCTTCTGCACAGGACCGTGCACCTGCATGCCCTACCTCATGTCTCAGCAGGTTTGCTGTTTGCCAGGGACCAGGATCGGGGAAGTTGCAGAAATACTGGTGAGGCTTGACAAGTCTTGTTACCTTTGCTGCTCTTTTGTGTGGTGCTAGCAACACTTCCAGGGTTAACCTGGAGTCGATCTAGCGTGACCGTAGAACTCTAAGAGTGAGGTGAAGGGCAGGTGGCCTGGTGGTGCTCTTACGAATCCTGTTGGTGAGGGGAAAAGTTCAAATGGAGGTAGGCATATCCAGTAGGTCAACACCAGGCTGCATAGCTGGTCTCTCAGGCAGACTCTTTGAGGGACAAGGACTGCTCAATAGCCAACTAAGTGAGCAAACAGGCTTACTAACCTAGTGAGGAAGACTTAAAACTAGATAAACAAGGGGATGTTTACCATAACCTGAAGAGTGTTAAGGGAACAAGGGACAGAGCAGATGTGTCTTGGGGGACAGCAGGACAGGCAGGCACACATCTCTTGTAAAAGCAGCGTGATTCTGGACTGCTTTCAAACAGCTGTATGCTAATGTGCATAGCATATGGAACAAACAAGGAACTGGCAGTTTGGCACAGCTGCTGACCTGTGACCTCACTGGGATTACCCTCAAGAATCAATTCTGGGACTGTCTTCATTAATTACCTGGATGATGGGATGGAGCATGTTTTCAGCAAGTTTGCAGGTTACACCCAGTTGGAAGGAGCATCTGCTATTCAGAGTGACTTGGACAAGCTGGAGAAACGGACTGACAGGAACTTCAAAAAGTTCATCAAAATAAATCCAAAGTCCTGCTGCTGGGGTGAAATAACCCTGCACAACTGTGCAGTCTGGGACTGACTGTCTGAAACAGCTCTGAAACAGCACCTACGTGTCCCGGTAGACAGCAAACTGAATGTGAGCCAGCAGTGCGCCCTGACAGCAAAGAAAACCAAGAGGTCCGGGGAAGTGATGCTTCCACGCAGCAATTGAGAAGACCATGCCTGGAGCTCTGTGTCCAAGTTTGAGCTCCTTTAGTCACAGTGCAACATTATGTGTCTCCACACATAACCAACAACTGCATTCTTTGTTTCTTCTTCAAAGATACTTTTGAAAGAGAAAGCTGCATCATTGATATCCTATAACTAAGACTGACCTTGATTATAGGAGGACAAGGCTGACCCAGTGGCAGACCTGAGAAGGTGGCAATACATGTCACACAGGGAATGCGGCAGCGGCAGCTGGAGGTGCAGCCTCCTGTTTTCTCCAGGACCTCTGAGCAGAGTTTGGATCCATATGGCTGTTTTCAAAGCTTGATGGTGCAGGCATGTAGCACATGAGGGCAGACAGATGGTGAGTGTGGCATGCTGAAGGGTGTTTGCATTAAGAAGGCACAGTAGCTTCTGGAATATGTTCCCAGCCAATAATACTCCAAGTGCTGTGCAGTGTAGCTGTAGCAAATCAGTTTTAGAAGGGGCTTGCCATGAATGGAGTGGATGCACGCTGCTCCAGATTAATTGATGGGGGAAAACAGCAATTATTCCCTGAAGTAGATCACAAGAACAGTACACATGTAGCCCAAAGGATGAAAAATTGTTTCGTTTAGATATGGCCCAGGCTGAGATTGATTATTCCTTCATTTGGGTTACATAAAAATTAAAATGTCCAGTCTGAAATTTCACATTATTTTTTTATGTCATTATGATGCTGTTATACTATGTGTACATGGTTATTTTTATTTTTTTTTTTCATTGCTTCTTTAAGTCTTATAAAAATGTCTTATAAAAGTCTTATAAAAATTTCTTAGAAGAGCATAGTCTGACCCATAATCCAGATTGGATCTAAACATTTTCCATCCCTTTTTCCATCTTGGGTAAAAATATATTAGAGTCAAAGTTAAAAAAGTCAGCCTGACTTGAATTTCTCCTTTCCCGGTATATCAGCAGTTACTGTCAAAATAGTGATCAAAGCTTTTAATAACCTCACATTGAATTTCAGTGATATGTTTAATCCAGATTGGAATTTAAATTAATTTTGGATTATATATTCTCATTTTCAGAGATAAATCAATTCTATTTAGGGGGCTTTATTTCACGTCCCTGAATGTCATATGAAGAAGCAAGAAACATGATCTGTATAAACCATAATTTTATTCACTGAGAAGAATTAATGTATTTAATACTCATCTCAGTATTTAATAGATGCACTAAGGAGTGTACCAATGCTAAGAAGGGAAAGGAAAGTAGAATTGTAGGTTTCCCCTGACCAGTGATAATATCTGGAGATTATTCTCTTAAGAAAGCACCATCAGAGCAGTCATAAGTGACCAGTTCAAATTTAATAAAAGGAGCTCTGAATGATTTTTTTCAATATGTAGTGTAATCATTTGTGTTCATTTAGATTAAATGTCTTTTTGGCCCTGGGGAAATAGCTCAAGAGAGACAGACTCTCACTGAATAGGTTTTTTACTGAAAATTTTTCTCCTAATTGCCTGGGCTTTAGAAATTAATGCAGCAGCCCCTGGTTGGGTAGCTGTAGTTGAGGAAGGAAGATGTTGATTATCAACGCCATTGTTATCTTTTCTTTGGAATTTTTTTAATCAACTCAGTGTATCTGGTACAAGTGGGGTAAGAGACCTGGAGAATATAATGTCATTAGTTTGACTGAAAAATTTCTACTAAGGAACTTGTTTCTATAGTAGATTCTGCTTTTTTGAACTGTTTGAAAATTACCTGCTTTTGTAAAAAAAGATTATTTTTATTTTTACTGAGAAAACATTAAAAAAGCCAAAAGCTGCAGGGGAAAAAAATATTTTTAATTTGAAACTGTCTGAGCCAAAAAAAAGATTTTTAGTTTCTAGAAAATTATAAATATATTATTTGTTTCAGATTTCCAGGTTTCCTAGAATATTAAAAAACCCCCCAGATATTGTCACGTAAATTAAAAAAATATGTGGCTTTGCCATTTTAAGGGAGAAAACAGAGGATATTTGGCAAGATGTTGGAACTAGCAATTGGAAACCACTATCGAAAACTTTGATGTCTTTAAAGATTTTTAGCCTAATTCCGACTTTAAATGCTGTGTATCAGATACAATGAAATCTTTATAAACAATTATTTTTCAAAATCTAATCCCTGAAATAAAACATCAGAATTAAGAGATACAAATGAGGCAAAGGTCACCCAGAATGGGTTGCAGACTAGCTTTGTCCCTCTGGAGAAATAACCAGTGTAGATTTATCTGAGAATGAAGAATAATTCTATGTTAGTGTTCTTTGGGATCTTTGGAAGATCAGGGAACTCTACAGTTCTGTCTTCCTTTAGGTATGTAAGTGTGCATCAGAATATTGACGCAATATATAGTCTTTATGTCCAAGTTAGAAACAATGCTCAAGGATTTATATATGATTAGCAGTATCAAAGGAACTTACACTTTGCCCTATATCTTGAAAGATAAGAGGGTATATAAATCAAACTGGTCACATATTACTCATTGTTGTCAGCGATATCTTACCTCAGCTGGAAAACATACTGCATTCAACCAGATTGCAGAATCATGTGACTAACACAAGAATAAATTACATACAATTAAGGTATTTTGACGTAAAGACTGGGAAGACTATCTATTTTCGAAACAATCAATCAACCTCAGAATCATAAAATTTCAGTATAAAGAGTCTTTGTGACCCTGCTCAGTTTTAATTAATTTGGTCAGAGAATAAAATTAATGTATAAAAACTTGTATATTATATATGTTAGATGAGAACTAGTTGAAATTGTCAAAAAGGAAAGAATGGGGAAAACAGCATTGAACAAGTTAGTTCAATATTCCCAGGCAAAATGTAGCAACAGATGCACCCCAGCACTCTTGGTCTCCATATTGCTGCCATCTGCATTATGGCACACACGTTTTATCTCAAAGTCTTTACCTTATTAGCTTTTTAAGACTTCAAGTATTTTTGCATGGTGTTAGTTTTTACTAATGAATTCTTTATATTTTAATATCTTAATAATATTTTTTTTCTCTCTGTAAAAAAATATTAATTCTGTTCTATGTTTTTTGTTCTTTCTTCCTCTTCCTCTCTTGTAGGTAAATAAACCTACACTGACTATGTAAAACATGTCAGTCTTGGCAATGGGAATATCTTTATTAACCAGACATGGAAACCTGAAATGTATTAGCTAAAGTTATAATCATGTGCTATTGTATTAAACTTGACCGATAGATTTATGGCTCTAGATTTTCTTCAACACACTATAATTTCAAAAGGAACTCAGCTATTTTTCATGGCTCCATGTTGTTTTGACTGTAGTAAAATCAAAGTGTAAGGAATCACTGAATCACAGAATCATGGAATGGTAAGGGTTGGAAGGGGCCTTCAGTGATCATCCAGTCCAACCCCCTGCCAATGCAGCTTCACAGGAATGCATCCAGGTTGGTTTTGAACATCTCCAGAGAAGGAAACTCCACAGCCTCTCTGGGCAGCCTGTTCCAGTGCTCTGCCACCCTCAAAGGAAAGAATTTTTTCCTCATGTTCAGATGGAATTTCTTGTGTTCCAGTTTGTTGCCCCTTGTCCTGTCACTGGCCCCATCCTCTTGACACCCACCCTTTAGATAGTTATAAGCATTGATGAGATCCCCTCTCAGTCTTCTCTTCTCCAGGCTAAACAAATCCAGGGCTCTCAGCCTTTCCTCATAAGAGAGGTGCTCCCATCCCTTGATCATCTTTGTAGCCCTCCACTGGACACTCTCCAGTAGTTCCCCGTCTTTCTTGAACTTCCAGATGTGGCCTCACCAGGGCAGAGTGGAGGGGGAGGATGACCTCCCTCAACCCACTGGCCACGATCTTTTTAATGCACCCCAGGATACCATTGGCCCACAAGAGCGCATTGCTGGCTGATGACCAACTTGCTGTCCACCAGGACTCCAAGGTTCTTCTCTGCAGAGCTAATGAATTTCTAGTTCTCTTTGGTATTATGAGTATGTGGTGACTATTTAATATCATTTAGAATCAGAATTTGAAGCATTAAACTAGCAACAATATATATTATATTATCTATTCAAGTATTCTATTCCAATAACAATAACAGTTCTTTGGGGAAGTACTAATTTACAGGTTCTATACATTTGGGAGGTTTTTTCCTCTGGATTCTGCCTTAGGTAACTGAATACATCATAATAATTATTTTCAAAATTGCATCTTTCTTTGCAGTAATATATGGCCAAGGAAGTAGAACCAGTTGCATGTTTTATGACAACTATGATCCAGACTTTTATCCAAATCAGAAGGCTGTTTTAAGATGGACTCCTGAGCTTTCCGGCCCCAAACTGAAGCATCCTTCCAAAAACTATGAGTCTTTTAAGACATCCATCACAGTGAATTTCAAAGTAAGGCCTAAAGTCATTAGGTAAAACACATTTTTAACAGCCTGGACTATAATCTTTCTTGAAATGAATGAGGTTTTGTCATACCTGAAAAAAACAGAACTGAAAATTGAGCCCATTCTTGTGTTTTGGATTGGAAAGTAAATACTACTGAAGAACCTGATTTTATTTTCAAACATTGTAAAGAATCCTTTCACCATTAGCTATACAAAGCAGGTTATGATTTAAGATTAGATTTCTGGCCCTCCTTAGCCTATTGTTGACCTTAAAATTGTCTCTTGGTCTGCAACAGAGATACGATACACAGTTGATTGAGAAGTAATATTGTGGCACAGCCTTCGAAACATAAGAATATCACCAGATGAGGGTAACTCATGCAATACATTGTGCTTTAGGATGGGTAGTCAGCACACTTCAAAACAAAGATGTTGCTTATTAAGCCTTTATTCTTAAGTAAGTTTCTTAGTATAGAGCTTTTGAATTACCTAGATAGTACATTTTATGGCTATTTTTGTTAAGATACTTTGTAAGTTCTACTTTAGAAGTTAAAAGTCATGCTTTCTGCTGCTTGCATGTAAAGACTTTTTATCATCCATGCAGTGCATTTTAGAGACTTCAGGCTTCACAGATTTTCTGACAGAGGTGATATTCAGCCCACTAAGAAGCTTTTCTATTTAAGGAGTTTATTTAAAACTAGAAGAAATAAAGTTTCAGGACTAAAAAGATGCTTTGCCACTTGATTTGGTTCCCTGCTTCAGCCTGTCCTCTAACCTCGCAATGTCCTGAGCCCTCTCTGTGCCTGTCAAATGCTATAGGATATCACATGGAAAATCTAATACAGCTATTACTGTAGCTCCTCTTGAGTTCTTTCTGAAGCCGGATCCTCCTATGAGTGCACATCATAATGGTTCACCCGCATCAGGGGTGTCTGTGAAACCTCTTGTGATTTAGAAAGCACCATATGAATTTCTATTCTACTTCAAAAACTGCGTCTGGGTAGAAATGTATGGGAAACATACATATGTGTATGTATGCACGCATACATGGATACATTCTGGCAAATTAATCCACTGAGATTTTAATGACATTTAGTTCAATCCTAGTTTGTCCCTGTCTCTCTGGAGAAGAAATTAAAACATATGGTTATATATTCTCAGTTGTGTAAGAAGATTGAACTTCTATTTCCTTTTTATTAATTTAGAAGAACTTCTAGTATACCAAGTACTACTTATAAAAAAATAAAGACCACTCTTCTAAAATTCTTGTGATCTGGAAACACACGATGGAGGTAACCCACAGAAGAGGAAAAGAAAGGGAACAAAACTGGAACAGTTTTATTTAATTTCATATGTAAAGAATTGGGTGGGAAATCAAGTTAACCAATATAGGTAAAGAGTCCATGTAGCTTATGGATAAACTGAAACCATTCTCCAGTTTGACTCAGCTATGATCCAAGGAAAATAGTTCTTGCAGGTTTCAGAGTGTATTGCATATGTAAAAGATGAGGGAAAGAAAAGGGAAACATGTAGGAACTCTGTGGATGGCAGTACACAGAAGAAATGTCATTAAAGAAAAAAACATTAAATGATGTAGTGGCTTCCATTCTAGTGACATACAAAGATATGAGAAGATTTAATCAGAGCAGAACACATAACAGAGGTAGGGACACTGAATCTTGATATTGTTGGTAATGAAAAGTCCATGGAGGTGTTGGCCCAGAAAAGGCATGGTATTGCAAGTCAGGGGAGGAAAATCAGTGAAGAGGGATTTTGAACTTTGTACTTTTGTTGCACTTTTACCACAGTAAGGCCTATAAAGCTTTCTTCAAAAAATACATCTACAGTTCTCATAGCTTAACTAGAGATACAGATAAAATAATTTAAAATGTTTCCTAAAAACATTGCCACAATATTTTCCTTCTATATTTTAGATTTTTTAAAATTTCTCTGATTTTAAAAATTGTTTTGTTATCCGACACAAATTTTTACTACAGCTTTTTAATGCATTTAGCAAAACCTCATTTTAAAGATGAAAATGTACTTCACAATAAGCAAATCATTCCAACACAAACATTTTTGGTGACATGTTTTCCCCAAAGTTTTACTCTATTGCCACTCAGCATGAAACATGTATTGATTCTGGCCTCAGGAACTGCATTCCGTTCTTCCCCCATTTTAAGAGGTGATAAATCAAAGGTGACACAGCAAAAGTGAACAAGAAGTGGGACTCTAGGGAGAGGGGTAAGGTAGTCCCTTCCAGCTGGCTGGAAAAAAAAGCTTCCAAAAAACTAAATCTTAAACTTCAGAAAATTATTCAGTGTTCAGAAGAAGTTTACATGGTTGATGTTTTGCAGCTGTTATATCTTCTTAAGATAAGAGTTTGTTTATGACAAGTTTGAGTGTTCTTCTCTATGATTTACTTATTTCTGTTTGATAGTCTTTCCACTGGCTCTTTGAACAGCTTCTTTTCAGTGTCTGCACCTTTTTATCATAGTGCTGTAATAAAGATATGGAAATGACTCCTTAACTTATTCTAACTTTTTCCATGCCTCCTACTGGACTTCTGAGGAGTTGTCCATCAAAGGACTGTCCCATGTTGCCTTTTTTATCCCTGGGCAAACAGAAGAAGAAGTAAATATGTGGCCACAAGCCTTAGCTTATTTTGAAGAATAAAAGTAATTGTTTATTTACTTCAGGAACACTTATATTTGCTCTGAGAATTAAAAGAAATAAAAGGCAAGCACCAAATTTGCTTGTGCTAGTTAATCAGGTAATTACCTGAGCTGCATAACACAATGGCTTAGAATAGAACAGAAAAGATAGTGAGAAAGGTAGAGAAAATATATTTGAAAATTATTAAATACAATTTCTCTTCATCTGCCATCCATGGCATGTATTTTCGTGGCCAGTAATTCATATATTTCAAGTCATTACTAGGTTGAACAGTTGACTGAAGGGGCTGTGCTGGGAGGCTGCTCCTGCTGTTTTAATCAATATAACGTACGAAAACAAGCAAGAAGCCCAGCACATCCTTGAGCAGCTGATGCACTGTTTACCTTAGGTCCTGCTATGAATATAAAATGAAGTAAATCGGAGTCTGTGAACTGCTATGGCTTTACAAGAGGGCAATGTAAGAAATTCTGTATTGCCTCCTAGCTGCTGAGCTTCGAGGCATTGTAGGTTTTAAAGAAGCATTCCTTTTGCCACTGAAACAATTCTGTGACAGTAGACTGAGAAAAGAGACTGCATACTCACAGTGGGAGATGGCTTCTTAAGGAGAAGGCAGTGCCTATGCCAAGCAGGTGGAATCTAATACTTGTGCCCTTTTTGTCCTTTCTTTACCTTTTGCCTTCTTTTTCATTCTGATTTTGAAGTGGCTCAATTGTGCCTCTAACCCACTGCTACCTCAAGAACTTCTCCTTCGGTTTTTCTTTCTCAGATACGTCCTCTTCTTCAGGCCATCTGTGCTGTGTCACAAACCTTCCTGTAATATCCTACCTCTGAAAACAACCATTCGTTTTCCTCCAAACTTTCATCTTCTGTTCTCACGGGCTTATGGTTTTTTGCCAGCATCCCCATAGTTCAGTGTCACAATTAACCACATCTTTGAGTGTTTTTTTTCTTTTTGAAGGTTCCTTGCATAAATTTCAGGTCTTTAGCTTTCTGTGGAAGAAACTCTCACTTAACTTTCTCTAGATGGGGTTTTCAGTTGCAGAAACCAGAAGACTTGAGTTCATTTCAACTTGTGCTAATGTGTTCTTTTCAAGGTAATGAAAAGACTCGTTCATAGCTGAACAAGTTTCATAAAGTGAAGCAGTGTTTATCTAGAATAAAGGCGGTTTAGAGAAAAGTCGCCATCTTCTTGCCCTAATCCTTCTACACAGGGACCCTGCAAAAGCTGAAATACTTTAGACTTTCTCTGAGGACCTGTATGTTTTGTGCATAATCTTTGGACTATCAGTTTTCAAATATCTTCCAAGTCAAGGATATTATTTTAAGTCATTCATTAAAGAAATTCAATGACTGTAAGTCAGCCTGTGTACTTCCCTCCAAGTGTCCCAGAGTAAGTAAAATTTCTAATTACTTCTTATCTACATTTTTTTCCTTCTGAAGATTAACTTAATTATTTCCAATTCTCTTAAATTCTTCCCAGAAACAGTGCTTATTTTACCCATTTTACCAAAAATATACTTCTGGTAATTCCAAAACCAAGTTATATCATTTACAATATTAATACAGTTATATTTGAGTTTTCTGTAGCCATTTTTATATATAGTTTCTGAGTTTGCATTCAACTGAAATTGTTTGTTCCACAGAATCCTTCCTGGCAAGGTTTTTTCTTGCATTTATTCTCCTAAACCTTTGGCTTTCAATGCAGTAATTTCTTACTACTTCTTACCAGTGTGTTTCTGGGACTGTGCTTCCTCTGACATGTTTCCCACAATATTATTCTAACCACCTATGCAGCTTAAGAGATTGTGGCCTTTTACCTTCTCTCTCATAATTCCAAAGACCAATTTCCTACTTTTTTTTCTAATAACTTTTATCTCCAGGGGACTATGTACACCTCGTGATAGCTTTGGTTATAGTTTCAAATTTACCACTCTTTTATTCTATCTGTGCTTAATCCTGCATATCCACCTAACTAATTAACCCTCATGGGCTTTCTGCCATTATCAGTTATTAAATTATTGTATAATGGGCTACTTTTATTTTACTTACATATTTTAACAAGACCTGGTGGAAGTCCATAACACAAAGAGACTGAATATCTTTGTTAAATGTTGTTTTCACTGATCTGTTTCATGATTGGTAGGGATTAGTAGAAAAAGTTTAAATGAATTTTAAGATTGAGAAGTTTCTTGTCTGTGAAAAGCAGGAGAGATTCTTCCTGCTTTGATCTTAATTTTGATTAGAAAGAGACCACATTAATCATTCATTTCTTTCAGGTCCTAGATTATTAAGGTATTAGACATCTTTCAAATAAATTTTGCTGCCAAAAGCCCAGAGTACTTAATGTAAAATGAGTGACTGTCTTTGCATGTTGCTACCATCATTGACTATGAACAAGAAAAGGAGGATTCAGGATTTGGGAAAGTTTTATTTTTCTTAAATATCTTTTTTTGTCAAAGATGTATACACTTACTCCTGCTTTTGAACAGAATATTTTATATTTTACCTTTATAATGATCACTGGTAAACAAAACATTGTCCTTGAACTCAAGAGAGAGCGCTTCTCTTCCTGGCTCTGCCGCTTGGTATTACTGCCAATCTTGGGAATTAATTTCATAAATCTGTGCCTCAGTTTCCTCAAGAGAAAAATAGGGCCGTTCTTTTGGAAAATAATTTGAGTTCTACTGATTAAGAGTACTTGGTGTTATTTGTGCTCTATTTTAAAACAACATATTAGATGTTATTTATATCATACAAGATAAAGCTTTACTCATGACTAGAAAGCAGCTGCTAATTAAGTGAAGGATCATAACTGTGAAACAGTACATAGTAACACCATGAATGCTTCAAACTAGGAAGTGAGAAATTAAAACTGCAGAGGGAACTTAGGAATACAGGAATCAAGTAATACAATTACTTGATTGTAGTTTAACTTTCTAATTACACTTAACAAAGCAAACCCACCTTCCTAATCTATGAGAAGATTTTGAGTTGGGAACAGGGGAGAAATGCTAGCAGTGGCAGTTGGGCTGTACAGTGTCAGTAGTTCTGTTCAAACAGCGGAGAAAGATTTTTTAAACAACAAACTATATAGAGTTTACTAATAATAACAGAACGTTATTCTGCAGTGGGTGGGCCAGACTTCCTGAAGAACACCTTGACGCCTTTGTACTGTTACTTCTTAGGTCTGGTATGAACCCATGCACGTTGCAAGAGGGCTCATATCCAATTGTAAGCTCCAAGATATGACTTCTCTGCCATGGGAGAAATTCTGTCAGCTTTTTTGTGTTGTTTCTTTTTTGCATGGAGTAATAGAAGGAATGAATACAGAATTAACAATATTTTTATGTCCTGAAGCACGTAACTTAGCTAGGGGTCAGTAGCTGACTCTTTTAGTACTACTATGCATCTAGAGTTTCCGGACACATCCTTTCTTTCCGCTTTTTATTTTTGTGAGAGGAAGAAGAGAAAATTTATAATTTCTCGGAGATGTCTCCATGCCAGGCAGCTAAGCCAAGGCATAACTTTGACTAAGTTACCTGATATTCAGAAATTAAAGTACAAATCTACTGTGCACACGCTGAACCAGCAGTCAGCACATTGTGATCTGGGATGTTGGTCTTATTACGCAAATAGTCCACATTGTGTCCCCCTATCTGTCTGCTGTGAAATTTTAGGGCAGAACCATAGATTCCTAATCTTCTAAACTGTGGCAAGGTCTTAAAAATGCTCTCTGGAAGGACTTGTCTCTTTCTGCTCCCTGTAGAAGGAGATTAATTGGCTTTACTAGGTAAATCAGGTTGTAAGTGTGTCCCTGAATCTTAAATTTATGAGATCTTTTTTTTTTATTTTCTTCAACTGCTATGTAATTATATAATGGATACATTTTTTTTATATCAGTAATTGCAGCTAATTCGTGTAACAGGGAGGTTAACTACAGAAGTGAATTCTTCATCATTATCCCATGAGTTTCATACTCAGTACATGGCAGTGTCATTATTCTGAACTAACATGTTTTGCTACTTGTACTGACTACACACTCCTGTAGTCATAAGGTTAATTGCCTGGTTTACAATTTTTAACATCACTGCAACTGCAAAGTAATTACACTGCGTTCAGTAGACTAACAATAAATTTTACAGGTAACAAAAATAAAAGTTTAGTATAATGGAAGGCTCATAAAATCAGCTGTTCTAAAGAAATAACTACAATCTTAGAATAGTGATTTAGGACTTGAGATGGACTATTTTTCAAACCCAGGCCACTCCCTTATTTTTGCTTGAAGACCCAAATCCTGTCATATATATATCCTTCTCAAGTCGTATTTAGAGCCCTTTTTCAAGATAGGGTTGGCTTTTTTGGGGGTATCTGTTGTAAAGTAACATGGAAACAGTACTGCCCAGTCTTTTTCTAATAACTGTTGCCTGGGTAGCCCTGTTCACTTCAAACCAAAAGAGACTAGTGTACCGACTGGAATACAGATGGCACAATTTGTTCCTTGACAGAAGTAAAGCAAAGCTGACCTAGAAATGTTCCTGACTTAGGAATTGTATTCAGCTCTTCTTACATAAAGGCAGGCAGATGTAATATGAAGAACTTTCCTTAAGGAAGAGGAATTAGGCGTAAAAGGAGTGGAATATAAGGGGGACATTAGCATCCCTCACAATCCCTCATTAGCATCCCTGTCGTCACATACCAGCTATTAATTTCCTTTTTAAAATTAATACAAACAACATTTTGTTAAAGAGAGATTCACAACCTCCCCACCCTCACATTATGAAATTGATCTGCAGCTTCTCAGGTGAATACCCAGCACTCCAGTGTCATTGACCTGTTTATTTACTTGTTCTCTGTGTGTGTGTGCGCATATTTCGCAGCTGCTAAATGGGTTTGGCACTTTTACCCACAAGCACCGGAGGAAGGTTGAACCCTTGGTTAATTGGCATGATGACAATTACAAGAGTGCTGCTTTTGTGGAGGAAACAGATAGTTTGATTTAAAGACCATTAAAGCTTTGAGTGAGCTGGGGCCCATTCTCTATATTCATTATTTAGATAGCAAGTTGCCAATAGTTATTGTCTTTAGGAGAAGAAGGAAAAGGAAAAAAGGAACAATCTGTGCAGCAGAAAAGAAGCATTTTAATGGAGCTTGAGGAAGTAGTAGAGAAATCTGGACAACAAAATCACTACTGATTACAGAAAAAAATGGTGTCAATTAAAGTGGCATGTCAGCCTTCATTAATTCCAATGCACTATCAATATGCTAACTACCAAATACTTTATCCTGAGGAATGACCCTGATGGATCATAAAGCCTTTGTCTTCCTGGCATTATGTTTCTATAGAAAGCCCTCCAGCTAAAGACAGGCACATTCTCACAGATGGATAAGGCACACATTAACAGAGAGACAGATTTCATCCATTACTGAGTAAATCTTCTTTCCAAAGCTGGTGCGACTGTGTGGTGTGGTTGTTTATTTACTATACATAAAAGCAGCAAACTTTTACAGGTTTTGTAGCTCTTTTTTGGAAAGGCACTCTTTCAAAAGAATCAGGAAGAATTTCAATAGTTCTTTCACACAGAGAAAACAGATAGATTGATTCATTTTATCTAATTCTGAAGCTACTTGAATGTGGTGGATGGGGTAGCTTGATTCCAAATTGTAGAGCTTGTATTCCATCTAGTAGAATTAGGTGATGGGATGGGAAATGAACACAAAGGAGAAAATGACGAGGTAAAATGAAGCATCTAGAGAAACAAAAGGTAGAAAATTAATTTGAGTAGGAGATAATGCAGAAAAGAAATCTGAATAATAAATAGAGTGGATGGTATGCATGAGTCAGTCTATACTTTTAGGTGTAATACAACAACATCAAAGTCAGGACAAAACTGCTTATATAACTTTAATATATAGTCAACCCACTCAAGCTCTACCTTCTCTGTAGGGATCAAACGTGTCCTAATATCCCTTTCACCAGAAGAATGCAGTGATAGAAGGATAACACCGAATTCTTTTAGAAAACTCTTTAAATATGCTTGTTTGCAATGCCCTGGGCTGCTACCCAATCTTCCTGGCTTCCTACAAAATCCTGCAGATATGAATAAAATACTCTGGGTCAACTTCCCATCCCACTTCCATTCTTTCATGGTTTAAAGCCACAATAACCAAAATAATCCCAGAAGAAGGCAGAGCAACCTGTCATTTTTTAACATATACCAGGTCATTTGGGTTCTATCGGCATCAGAATCAATTCAGGCATAAAAATAGCTCTCATATGACTGTTTCCTCCCTTACTTTCCTTTTTGGCATAATAGCTCACTGGAAAATTTCTCACTAACTATTAATTAGGAGTCTGATTCTGCGCAAGTGACACTTTAAACTGATGACAAGACATCTGAGAGCAGATTTCAGAATGAGGAGTGAAACTGCAGGATTAGGTAGATTAAAAAAAAAAAAAAACAAAAAAAAAATGAACTTGTGAATATACAATAAAGGGATAATAACAGTGTAAAAAGGGATCACATCTAAAATGAGAATAGCACAAGGTTTTGATGACAGCTCTAGGGAGCCCCACAGATTAGACCCTCTTCCTTCCACTCTGTCCCATAGCTAAAAAATACAAGGAAGAAAAAGCTAAGAAGAGAAAACTTGGGCAAGTGTTGCATAAAGGAGGCATGGAGTTTTAGAGACAGAACAAAGCCATTGAGATTTGACCAAAGAAAATGAACTAAAGCCCTATAAAAGGGTAGTGAAAAGTAGATCAGTAGTAGTAACCTTGCAGATGACTTTTTGAAACTGAAGACAGCAATCCAGTTGGTAAAGAGAGAAGGAATATGGATTCTTAGAATAAATCTTTTTCTGTGCTTGCCACTACTTCAGTTGTACAGCTCTAAATATTATAAGAATCTACTCCTAAAAGCTAGATTCTACATTTAGAAGTCATGTCAAAATAGACACCCTCCAGCTTGATTGACACCTTTCCCCCCCTCCAGTCTTACCTTGTTCTGCTATTCCTTTTCTGCAATCCAACTGTGAAAAAAAAATCTGGTTTTTTTGTAATTTGTATTTTACTTGTAACAGAGGTACTTACCATGATGCTTTTTGGTTGTGTTTTTAAGAAATTATAATGCTCCACTAAGTAAACATATCCATAAACGTGACAAGTATACTTTACACCAGTGCCTCAAGCACTATTTTCATTTTAGAAAGTAAAAAGAGAAAATAGTAACCACTGCAGTTCCATTATTGTGATTATTTTATAATGCATACAGTGGGGCTGAATCTTCATTTTAGACCCATCTTTAACAGTTCTGTGGGGGTATACAGAACTAGATTTTCAGCTCCTTTGTCTTTCCACAATCCTACAACTAATTTTTCTTTTCCTGATATAATTTAATATACGTTGAGATCACAGTATGTTTTCAGTACAGCTGATTGCAGTTTTGACTCAGATGATATATTTATTTCTTTTGCTAGAAAAAGAAGTTACTAATCTAGAGCTTCTCACATAATTTCTAGCGGGACAGAAGGAAGGCCAGCCCTGTTAAACAACAGCTTTGTTGTTCAGGCATTCAGTCACAATACTGAGACCTGTTAAAGTCCCAGTTTGCAAATCCTGAACTCTTCTCCCCTCCCCTGTGTATGACTCAGAGTAGTGAGTCAGTTTCTTGCCCCAGTAAGTGCTAAATTATTTAGCACCACTGAAACAGCCCCAACAGGAGAGACCGAGAAAGATAAAATATTTGTCTCCTTAAACGAAAAGGTCTGAGTTGGATGTGCAGCACTTGAATTTCAAGGTCCTGTTTCGAATTCCTTAAACAGCAGTCCCGCAGTGCTGCAGCCACTGGGCTGTTAGTAGGCTAGTCCTTCTGTGTTTTCCCACTTTCTTTTGTAAACAGATGAAGTTGGTTTTCTGCATTAGAATTAAACAGATTTCAAATTTCCAAATTTTTTCATGAAACATTATTCTCCTGCTCTGGCCAGCCTTGTCTTCCAGATTGTTATGGTTAACAGAGACTATTACATTCTCAAGGCTGATATAAGACAACAGAAGAGAGAAACATAAAGCAAGCATGGAGAGATGTGGCTTTAGGAGCCTGTTAGGAATTTGCAGTGGGAATAAATTCTGGTATAAAGTATACCTTTATCAACCCTTTGTAAATCTGTGCTTTCCAAAATGTTGCTAACTTTTCAGCTGAAGTGACTGAATATGTCCTGATCATAGACATCCTTGAAGAAACCAACCAGCCATCAGACTGGGATGCTGGAAGGTGTCTTATAGCAGTTTTGGGCAGGAGGGGTTAGGGGAATGGAGCTATCATCCAGTAAGAAACTGAAGCAGTTGGTGCCAGATGCTTCAGTGCTGGTGCCAGCTAATGCACCTAAGTCTATTTTGGTATCTTCCACCTGGATATCTATGTGTAAACAACTGGGATCTCACTCGCCATTAAGGTGATATCAGAGGACCAAGTATCTTTCCAAGATAGTCCCTGCCATGTTCTGTGTCAATGGCAAATGAGAGGTATTCTAAAAAAGGCAGAATAAATAAGTGAGTAGTACTGACTTTTGTCCTGTAACATTCTCTAAAATTTTTCCCTCAGGCATCTTTTTGAGCTTGTAGCTCAGCAGTGTGAATACAAAGAAAGTTCAGTTATGAATGTGTATAATCAAAATGCTGTATAGACATTGACATAGATTTTGTTGGAAGCTCATTGTTCCAGATACCTATTTGAGTAGATGGATAGCGTGGATAAACCAAAGCTAAAGAAGGGACACTTTTTAATTTTCACAGCCTGTTAACGCGCTGTTATTAAGCACAACCAACAGGAAGTTCTATGAAGGTTAATGAGATACATTAGGGTATGGGCTTCGCATCTTCCTTGAGCCAGTTGAATGCCCACACTAGTGGGTGTCAAAAATGCTGCATACTCTGCCAGTGTACCTTTTTATCACTGAGAAGGCTAGTTCTGCAGACACACCTTGCCCTCAGAGATGCCTGTTTAAAGCACTTGGTGGATATATGATTTGGGTGTCTCCTTTTACTGGATGCTACCTAAGAAGGACAATTTTGTGTCCCATGTTCTGCTCAGAACTGCCTCTTTCACACTGGACATTCTTAGTTTCCCTTGGAAGTAACAACTTTGCTTATTATTGTCCAGACTGACTTTGAATTGAGATCTAGATTTGGCCCTGTAATCCTACTAGTATTTTTGTAAGGCAGTCAGCTCACATCACTGCATTAAGATGGATACATATGTCCATTCCAAGCCATCTCTAATGAATACCTTGCTATTACTTCCAATGACACCATTTGCCTCTGTGGACCACAGAAAATGAGCCACCGCTAAAAGCCGATTTAAAAAAACCACATTCCCTCAATTCAAAACCTTGAAGGCTTCCAACAGCAGGGCTGTAGTTTCCCTAAAATCCTAATTATAGTGAATTAAATGACTAAAATGCTACTAATTACTTTTTAATTTCAAGAGAGATGTTTACAAAGCACAGTATAATGAGTAATACAGTACTTCAAATGATTACTAATGTTGCCATTTTGTCTGACTTAATCTCAATTAGTATAAATCACAATGTCATCATTGCTAATTGCCATTCCTTTTGAGCAAAATGCTAATTTCTCTTTACAATCATACAATTGCTGTTTGTTTTTCCCTTAAATTATTCCATTTAAGAGGCCCTGATAAAAGGAGTGTTCAGAATATTTTATTTCCTAGAGCTCAAGAAGAGGAAGCCATGGACTGAGGCTTTTTGGGTTTATTTTTCAGTAGTTTTGTCTTTTAAGTTCATTTTCTCCTATAATAAAAAAAAGCTTTAATCTCTCAAATGAATCATCAAGCAAGATGTAAATTTCTATCAAACTGTACTTTCAAGAGATTTTGCTTGTTTTACTGTCAGAAATTGTCTTTATTGTCCATATCTGAAAGGAAATTTTGATTTTTTTTCATGAAGAAAAAGAATGCTGTACACTTAACTGTAGCTGTGTTCTTACAAGATTCTGGCTGTGCCTGTGAAAAGTTAAATATCAGTAGAGAAAGTTAAAACGATTTGTCCAAGGTCAGATAATGTAAAAAGGGAGTGGCAGAGCTGAAATCAAGCATGGAGCTCCATATCCAACTTGTGCACTAAGCAGTAGTCTGTGCTCCTATCCTCTAAAAGGGTCACAGAAGTGGAAGTCAAATACTCGGGTCCTTTGAGCAAGATATGCATTACAATGCCAATGTATTTCTACTCTGGTGTTATATAAATGAATGGGGACAGGACACAGGACTTCAGTACTTCTGTCTTCACCATTGTAAACTGAGATCAAGTCCGAACCTTGAACCATCAGAAATTATTAAAGCTCCATTTGTGTACTGTGTCAGCTCACTTAAGGCATTCGTCTCTCTCTTCCCTGGTGGGATCAGACTCAGTCATGTCGTGGCACTTCCTCCTCTTTCTCTCTCTGGATCATTATGGGAATATTTTGATCAGGAAGGCCTATTAAAATGAAGGGAGCTGGGAAGAGGCACCAGAGAGTACCAGAGTATGCTATTGTCTACTGTAAGATATCTTCAAGCTTTTAAAGCAAAATTAATACTCCAGGACCTAGCCCACTTTGGTACACTTAGTACTAGGAATATATATGAAAGACAATGAGAAAAATCCATCCTTCTGTGTTGAGAGATGATGGAGCAGAACAGCTCTAATAAGCTTATACTGACATCTTTCAACCATCTTTCATTGAGAGATCTATGAAATGAGGTGTCCTCTGTGCCCTTTCACTCCTGGTATACACTCGAGCAGTTCTCTGAAAAGCTGGATATTGTACAGAGGCCCAGTATTTCTGTTTCATTAAGTTATTTCTCTTTCCCTAGCCCAGCCATGGTATTTCTGCTGCTTGGAATGGATGCTTAGAGGTAAGCAATAGTCATAATTTTTAAGGCACAGTACAGGTCACAACTCCTGTAACTCTGTCTTCCAGAAATGAGCAAAGAATTAATTTCTTATTTACTCCATACTTATGTTTCAGGTAGAAATCGTATCAGTGAAAATGCAAGTAGTATATTTTCCCAACAGAAACTAAGTTACTTTCCATTAATTCAGTAGCTGAATTTTAAGTATCACCTGATGGTTTGCTTCTCGACTTTCCTTGCATAGGTATTGCTAATACTGTTGCAAGAAGTTTATTAGTTCAAAGTTCTGTCTTGAGAGGAATGACAGGTCTGGAAAGCAGATTGTTGTTATGGCATCTTTAAGCATTCATTTCCCTGTCAGCCCAAAGAGGAAGCTAAGGGGATGAAAAGAACTTCAGTTATCTAATTTTTTACCAACTGCTGAATAAAGTCCTAAATGACCCGTGTTGGTAGGATTTCCAAGGCAAATGATGAGAATGTGGACCTGATTTCCAGATAGGAGTGCATTTGTTGGCCTTGTTGTTCCAGATACAGCTTTGCTAGGTGCCTTCAAAAATATAGCCATGCAGGATTCCTACTTTGTAAAAAAGATATTGAGAGCCAAAACCCGGTATAGCTAGCTGATCCTTAGGTGTGAGGGGAAAACACAACTCCAGATTAAGTCAGCATAAGTACTCCTGCACCTGTGAAAATCAAATCAGGCAAAATTTAAGAAGGTAGTCCCCTAGGTATTTTAAGTACCTACTTCAGAGAAATTCCAATCTCAGACACACAGTTTACACATTTCCTGCATATTCCCAATGACACTCACTACACAGCATTCTCACAGGTACAGTGTCAGCAGTTTTTTGTATCTGTGTGAGCTCATGCTGAAATAGCATGAAGTTAATCAGAGTTTTGCCACTCTCTTCAGTTTGAGCAGGCTGGGACCCAATGGGAGTTGTAGTTGATCTACCGAGCAATATTCTGTGCATTAAGCAGCCTTTTTCCTCGTGTAGAACTTTCTTTGTAAACTCTGTGAGTCACTGTGAAAGTAGAAAGCTTTATTCTTTTCCCAGCCCTCATTATAATGCAGTCAAATTGCCCTTCAAGATTATTTTTTCCATTCTGGTGGCTGAACTTTACCTTTTATACTAGTATAGGCAGAGAGGCCTATGCCACAGCTGATGTAAAGAATGGGATTAAAAAAAATTGCTGTGTCTAGTCATTTTGCATTTTCCAAGCTTGCACAATAAATAGACTAATCAATCTTCCAAGAAAACATGCCCCAGAAAGAACAACTGCATTACAGAGTAAATAACACAGGTTTTATTAGCCTTGTATTCTAGTTACTTATCACCTATCTGTAGCAAATACCTGAAGGACACAAGCACAACAACAGAGGTGACTAGTCACCCTCTTGAGGTTCTTTGCCTAAATTTTTGTTAGATTTTTTTTCCTAATCCTAAGGGATTAGAGGGAGAACAGTATATAATTTTTACTTTATTTTGCAAAAATGCTTCCCTCTCTTCCTGTTTTCTTCTAAGCTTAAAGCAGGTAGGTAACTGTGGTGTGCTCCTATGACAGGCAATACTGACTGGCTGTGTAATTATTAGCAAAATAGTCTTTATTGTCTTTCTATTTTCTTACTGTATCTGTCACTGGAATCTCTAAGTGTCATACAAAATTCAATTTTTATGTTGTATTTCTGTTTTCATTTAAATAAAGAACTGGAATTGTTGGATATTTACCTGCTGTGTGGTAAATATCATAGACTCTTTGGTCCCTTCACTAAAAAGCCTGTTATATTTTTATACAGCTGAATTTTTACGGTGACATACTTCATAGAAAATAAGTCATTCAACTAAGTCAAAAGATTTTCATATAAAATGAGATATCACAACACTGAACCTCAGATGAAAAACGTAGAACTTAAATGGTCTCCAAGTTAATGGTATTCAGCACACGGGTTCTGTTGCTGTTGAATACTAAAATGAAAAAGTCGCTTGTGAAGGTCAGCTCAGGACTAAGATCTATATTCTTCTAAACTGTGAGTTTGTTTTGAACCTGGGTATAGCGTTCACATTGAGCACCAGCGTAAGACATTTACCTATAAGACTTTGCTTTTTACAATATCTGGAGACTGTGGAAGAATTAATAGCTTTGCAAGATGCTGAAATGTCTCTTTGGGAAACAAAGGAGTAGCAAATAACCACTGAATAACTGCAAAAGGCAGCTGTTTCCCTTGAACAAACAGGGGAAATCTTTGTGAAACCAAACTCACTATGAAATAACCAAATGCAATCATCCCAAAAGTCTTTAATCAGAATACTTTTCTATCTATGCAGGAACAGAAAGCAAATTCATCAGATTTAGAAGCCATGCAGAGACTTAAGAACAGAGTATTATTTTCTAAGAACTGCGCTCCCATCTCAGTGATCCTGAAGACCTCAATATTCTACCTGTGACAATTTCAGTGTGTCGTGGTTTGGGCCAGATTGGCCACTCAGGTGGAAAGACAAGTGCTACCCCTACCTCACCAAACAGAAGCAGGAGAGAGAGACTTATGAGTTTAGAAGGAACTAAACTACTTTAATGAAATAATAATAATAAAATAAAAAATAAAATAATGAAATATATACAAAACCGTATCAAGCTCCCAGGATGACAATCACATCACCAGCAGGCACTGGGGAAGTCCCAAACTGGACTCAGTGATGGATGGGAACTGGGTTCCAGATCTGGACTTAGGATCGGGATCAAAGGCAGACGAACAGACAGAGTCCTCCTTGGACGTCGGCCATTGAAGAAAAAAAGACTGACCCTTTGGTTCCTCAGCTTTTATACTGAGCCTGGTGCAGATGGGATGGAATACCCTGTGGGTCAGTTTGGGGTCACCAATTCTGTCCGCTCCTCCCCACAGGTGGGACCCCTCTACGCTTTTCCACTTCTGACCCTCCAACGGGGCAGATAACCAAGTTAGCTGCCCTTGGCTGTTATAGCAATAAGTATAAGCAAGAGCCTCTCTGCATACCATTCCTTGGCATCAACTATAAACATAGGTCTTATCACTCTGAGAGCAAACAGCATCGGCACAACATGCTGTTAATTTCAGTAGTTAGAAGAGGTCTAGCTAGTAAAGTTACTGAACAAAATTGGTCCTTTTTTACCTCAAACCAGGATGCAGACAGCATCTTCAGTTATTAAAGGCAGAAAATCTGCCCAATATAGTCATTACATGGTTGCCTATGATAACAAAGATTAAATGTGATGAGCAAGTAAGTATAAGTTTTTCTTATTTTTCTAAATAGCAGATATTGCCTCTTCCATTTTGAGAATTCCCTGAAGGTTGGCCTGGCCTTGCAAATGTCCAAGACTAGTATGTGATTAAGAAAGTCCCATTAGAACCCTACATTTTGCCAATTTTATTGTAATGAACACTAAGGAAAGAACACTTTCATAGAATCATAGAATGGTTAGAGTTGGAAGGGACCTTAAAGATCAACTAGTTCCACCCCCCCTGCCATGGACAAGGAGCACCTCCCACTAGGCTAGGTTCCTCAAAGCCCCATCCAAACTGACCTTGAACACTTCCAGGGGTGGGGCATCCACAACTTCTCTGGGAAACCTGTTTCAGTGTCTCACCACCTTCAGAGTAAAGAATTTCTTCCTAATACCTAATCTAAATCTACTTTCTTTCAGTTTAAAGTCATTACGCCTTGTCCTATCACTACGCTCCCTGATAAAGAGTTCCTCCCCATCTTTCCTGTTAGGCCCCCTTTAGGTAATGGAAGGCTGCAATAAGGTGTTCCTGGAGCCTTCTTTTCTCCAGGCTGAACAACCCTAACTGTCTCAGCGTGTCTTCAGAGGAGAGGTGCTCCAGTCCTCTGATCATCTTTGTGGTCCTCCTCTGGACACACTCCAACAGGTCCATGTTTTTCCTATGTTGAGGGTTCCAGAGCTGGATGCAGTACTCCAGGTGGGATCTCACCAGACCAGAGGGGAAGAATCACCTCCCTTGACCCTGCTGGCCACACTTCTGATGCAGCCCAGGATGTGGTTGGCTTTCTGGGCTGCAGTCCTTCATTACTGGCTCATGTTGAGCTTCTTGTTAACCAGCACCCCCAGGTCCTTCTCCTCAGGGCTGCTCTCAATCCATTCTCCACCAAGCCTGTATTTGTGCTTGGGTTTGCCCCAACTCACATGCAGGACCTTGCACTTGGCCTTGTTGAACTTCATGAGGTTTGCGGGGGCTCACCGCTCAAGCCTATCCAGGTCTCTCTGGATGATATCCCTTCCCTCCAGCTTGTCAACAGCACCACAGAGCTTGGTGTCTGTTATGGTTTGAGAGACCCATAACAATTTATTGTCTTTTAGACAAACCTTCTATCACCCAATGACCCCTCCCCACCCAGGAAAGGGAATTGGGAAAAACAAGAAAACCCAGGAGCTGAAATATAAACAGATATAATAGAGTAAGATTAGATAATTAACATTAATAGCACTAAAGAACCAATATTGATCCCGATACCAATACAGAATATGCAAAGATTATACTCAGCCAATTCTATCAGTAGGAAGCTGTGCACTCCCAGCAGTGGAGAGCAAATGTCGGACACTGCGAGTGCTATGGCTTCAGGTGGAAAGAAAGGCCTCAGGAGTCCGGCACCAGGGCTTGAAGTTCTCAGGATGGCAGCCATCAAGGGAGAGAGAGAACTTCTCTCTCAGTGTCATGTGACATTGACGGTATGAAATAATCCTGCTGGCCAGATTGGGTCAAGTGCTCAGGTCTTGCTCCTCCTCATCCCTGCACCTGGTGAGCTTGAAAACACTGAGACCTTGAAACCCAGACACCATAGCTGGCTACAAAGTAAATATTTTCACAAATTCAGATACTAGAGTCTTCTTAAAGTGCAGTCTTCCCAAGCATTAGAAGAGAAATTAGTCCTGTGTCGCTCAAACCAGGACAGCATCATAGAATCATAGAATGGTTTAGGTTGGAAGGGACCTTGAAGATCATCGAGTTCCAACCCCCCTGCCATAGGCAGGGACACCTCCCACTAGACCAGGTTGCCCAAGGCCACGTCCAGCCTGGCCTTGAACACCTCCAGGGATGGGGCCTCAACAACCTCTCTGGGCAACCTGTTCCACTGCCTTACCACCCTTAAAGTGAAAAATTTCTTCCTAATGTTTAATCTAAACTTGCCCTCATCCAGTTTAAAGCCATTCCCCCTCATTCTATCGCTACATGCCCTAGTAAAAAGTCCTTCCCCAGCTCTCCTGTAGGCCCCCTTTAGGTACTGGAAGGTCACAATAAGATCTCCCCAGAGCCTTCTCTTCTCCAGGCTGAACAGCCTCAAATCTTTCAGCCTCTCCTCATAGGAGAGGTGCTCCAGCCTTCGGATCATCCTCGGGGCTCTCCTCTGGACACGCTCCAGCAGGTCATTGGCAAACTTGCTGAGGGTGCACTCAATCCCAACATCCATGTCACCAACAAAGATGTTAAACAACACTGGTCCCAGTACCAACCTCTGAGGAACACCACTCATCACTGGTCTCCACTTGAACATTGAGCTGTTGACTGCAATTCTTTGAGTGCAGCCATTCAGCCAATTCCTTATCCACCAAGTGGCCATCTGTCAAATCCATTGTCTTGAATTTAGAGACAAGGATGCCATGCGGGACAGTAAAGACTTCAGTAAAGACTGAAGCAAAGGCAGTATTTAGTAACTCCGCCTTCTCTGCATCTTCCGTCACCAGGGCACCTGCTTCATTCAGCAACAGACCCACATTTTCTCTAGTCTTCCTTTTGCTATCGATGCACTTGAAGAAGCCCTTTTTACTGTCCTTGACATCCAAGGACAGTAATTCCAAGTAACATTCCAAGTGGGCCTTAGACTTAGACTGACAATGTTCCTATACTCATCCCAAGTTGCTAGTCCCTTTTTACACATTCTGTAAATTTCCTTCTTCCATCTGAGTTTTTTCAGAAGCTCCTTGCTCATCCATGCAGGTTTCCTGTCTCCTTTTCCTGAGTTCTTGCTCCTAGGGATGCACTGATCTTGAGCTTGGAGGAAGTGGTGTTTAAATATTAACCAGCTCTTTTGCACCCGCCTTCCTTCTAGAGCCTTAGCCCATGGGATTCCTCCAAGTAGGTCTTTGAAGAGGCCAAAGTTAGCTGTCCTGAAGTCCAGGGATATAATTCTACTTTTTGCCCTGCTTCTTCCATGCAGGATCCTGAACTCCACCATCTCATGGTCACTGCGGCCAAGTCTGCCCCCAGCCTTCACATGCCCAACTAGTCCTTCATTGTTTGTCAGCACAAGGTCCAGCGGCGCACCTCTCCTCATTGATTTCTCCACCGTCTCTGTCAAAAAGTTATCATCAACGGTCTCCAGAAACCCCATGAAGTCCTCTATGAGAACCAGGGCCTGTGATCAAGGATTTAGCTTTCCTAAAGCGGAAAATTTCTTTGTATTTGTCCCAGATGCTTCCACCCTCTGTAGGCTTCCTTTTTGAGTCTGAGTTTCTCCAGAAGCAACTTGTTCATGCAGGCCTCCTGGCATTTCTGCCTGACTTCGTCCTTGTTGGGATGCATTGCTTCTCATGTTGGAGGACATGATCCTTGAATATCAACCAGCTTTCTTCAGCCCCTCTTCCCTCCAGGGCTTTATCCCACAGTACTATACCAAGCAGATCCCTGAAGAGGCCAAAATCTGCTTCCCTGAAGTCCAGCATAGCGAGTTTACTGTGCACCATCCTCGACACCCTAAGGATCTTGAACTCCACCATCTAAGAGTCATTGCAGCCAAGGCTGCCTTTGAGCTTCACATTCCCCACCAGCCCCTCCTTGTTGGTGAGAAAAAGGTCCAGTGTGGTACCTCTCCTCATTGGCTCCTCTATCACTTGGAGATGGAAGTTATCATCGACACATTCCAGGAACATCCTGAATTGTTTATGCCCTGCTGTGTCGTCCCTCAAACCACCCCATCAGGGTGGTTGAATTCCCCCATGAGGATCAGGGCTTATGAACATGAGGCTGCTGATATCTGTCTATAGAGGGCCTCATCCACTCAGTCTTCCTGGTCAGGTGGCCTGCAGCAGATGCCCACTGTAACATCACCTGTCCCTGCCCTCCCTTTAATCCTGAACCATAACCTCTCAGTCGACTCCTCATCCATCCCCAGGCAGAGCTCTGTGGACTCCAGCTGGTCATTGACATAGAGGGTGACACCCCCTCCTCATCTCCCCTGCCCCATTATGATTTCATAATTATAGTGTTATGAAAATGAACAATTTGTAGAAATTCTGTTTGGAAGTGATCTCTGAGAGGTTATATAGTCCAACTACCCATGTAAAGCAAGACTATTTTCAACACTAGATCCAGTTAGCCACGGCTTTGTCCAGCAGGGTCTTGAAAATCTCAAGGATGGAGATTCCACAGCCTTTCTGGGTAATTTCTCCCAGTACAATCCAGCTTCCTGGGGACTTTTTTGCCCAGTGTCCAGCCTGAACATACACACACAAATGGTGGCTTTTGCCCTTTTTTATACTGCCTTTAATTAGAGGAGTTGGGCTTCATTATCTTTGTAACTACTGTACAAATAGTTATACATTGCTGTTAGATTGTCCCTTAGCTTCCTCTTCATCAAACTGAATAAACACAGTTTTCTCAACCTTTCCTCATAAGTTATGTGCTCTAGGTCCCTGCTCATCTTCTCAACCTTCCACTGGAACCTCTCCAGTATCTCCACATCCCTCCTGAAGTGAAGGGCCAAAATTAGCTACAGTATTTCAGGTGTGGCATCACCAATGTTCAGTGGAGGGGGTTAATACGTTCCCCGGTGTGCCTGCCACACTGTCCCTGTATATTATGGGCATATAGCCCCTAATAGTCCCTTATAGGCCCCTAATCCCCTATAGTGCCCTCATCCCCCATAGTCTAGTATGTGGTTTCCTTTACTCATAGTGAGACTGCTGTGTTGGTTGATATTTAACCCTATGTCCACCATCAGCCCCAGCTTCTTTTACAGCAGGGCCAGTTGGTTCCCAGCCCACAGTGATGCAGGGGGTTACCCTGAACACAGAATTTTGCACTTTTCCTTGTTGAACTTCAAGATGTTTCTATTGGCACAAATCCGCAAGTTTTACAAGGAATTATGGATTGATTCTCTGCTTGTTATGTCAGTTACTTTCCCTACCAGCTGGTAGCTCATTACTATTGGCAATCCACAGGGATCTGTACTGGAGCTGATAGTATTTATCATCTTTTTTACTCATCTTGATGATGAAATAGATGTACCTTCAGCAAGTCCATGAATTGTGGACAGCTGTTGATACACTGGAGTGAAGGGCTGCTATTCAGAGACCTCAACAGACTGGAGACATGGGCTGACAGGAGCCACATAAAGTTCAAAAAAAGGCAAATGCAGAGTCCTGTACCTCAGATGTAATAACCCCAAGCAACAAAACAGGCTACATGTCAAGTTCCTAGAAAGCAGCTGTGCAGAAATGGGCACAGGGGTCCTCATGAAGAACAAGTTGAGCGTGAGTTAGGAGTGACTTAGACAAAGAAGGCCAGCCGCATACCAAGCAGTGTTAGCAAGCCTGTAGTTTGAGGGAAGTGATTATTCCCTCCTATTCAGCACATGAGACCACACTGGCAGTACTGTGTCCAGTTTTTCTCTATATTGAGTGGATGCTATGTGCACTGGGATTTTCCACATCACATGAGACTAACTGTTCCAGTCTGTTGAAGCAATGGGAGAATTAACAAGGCAGAACATCTAGATCAGCCCGCTGAACACATTTACACCCACTTTAACCCTGACTCTCTCTTTGGTGCTGATTTCCCAAAACAGCAGAAAGATCCCTCCAGACAGAGCCAAGGGCTTGGTTTTGACATTGAAAAACATGTTGTCAAGATGAATCTATTACTGTTGCTGGAAACTGTTCCTCAGTCAATATTAGGAGTCATCAGTGTCATTTCTCATCAGATAGTATAGTTTCAGAAGGAGAAAGAGACTTAGATGTTACATTTCAAATCTTTATTTTAGTTCTGTCCCTCAGCAGGTGCCAGTGCTGATTTCTAAAAAGACACAAGTTTTTTTGCATTCTGTTTTCTAGCCGAGATAATAGTTGAGCCTTGAAGAATATTTTGCAATCCATTCTGACAAAACAAGGCAGATGACCATATAAGTTCCCATCTCTTGTGGGGTCCATTAACTGGGTGAACACAGAGACAATATTATTTCAATTACCACAACAGAATATTCATCCATAGGAAACAGGAAAAATGATCACTGGCACTCTTTAGCACCAAACTCTCCTACTCTCTAGTGCTTCAGCCTTTCCTACTGCAGCTTTGATTTTTATTCCAAAAGCAAATAGTAGTTGTATTTTAAGAATGCTGGTTGAATTGGAAGGAGTATTACAATCACAAATATGACATACTTACAGAATGACTCTTTTATTATTTCATGGGTTTTATTGGCTTTTTTGCTTGCTTGTTTCTATGTTTTCTTGCTGTGATAAAGGGATGGTATAAATGAAATGAAATCTTATGCAGGTACAACTGAATGGATAACAAAGACTATAGATTTGCTGCTTCATTTTCCCAGTTACTAGAACCTAACAGTGGCTAAGCTTGACATACTATGAAAAGATCTAAGTTCTTTAATAAACTCTTGAAATATATAATTTCTTGTACCTTACCAGGTCACTGAACAACCAATTCTTATGTTTCTGTTCTACTGCAAGGTCATTTGGCTCACCTGACCAACCACTCTTTACCTGTAAATATACACTGATACATAAGATTTTATCACCCTGTTTCAGGTGTTCTGGTTATAAATGCCAGAATGATTAATGTCCATAAAATCAGTGAGTTCCCTTTAAAATATAACCACAGTAGAAGATTTAAAGAATTGCTGTGTTGGATTTGGAGTGTGGTTCCTTTCCTCAGGCCTCTTATCCCCAGTACCTACCATCCCTAGATGTTTCCAACACCATTGCCATAAATTATGCAAGTCCAAACAGCTGTACACTGCTGGCTTATATACAGCTGGCTGTCAAGAAACACACCCAAACATCATTAAAAGCATGAAGCTTTTCTTTCTTACAAAAATCTTTTTAGTAATGTAATTAGGTGGACTGTAAATGTTCTGAGCAGTGGTAAAACTGAATGCCACTCTTCCATGTAGCATTGACACTTCTAAGGGTCTGTACAGTAATTAGATGAAAAAAAATCTTTGTTAACTACTATAGCGTATGAGAAATATTTTGTCCAGAACAGGGGGTTAGCAACATATTTCTCAAACAGTGTGCTAGAGCTTTATGGCTGTCACTAAAATGTCAACCATTGATCCAGTGGTAATATTATCTGAGATTCAATTACAGTGGATCAATGTTGGCTTTTTAACAATAACCTTTGTAACATGCTGGGCAGCACTGGAAATATATCTTACTCCACATACCTAGTACCAATTGACAGCAGTGGTACTGTTAACATATACAAACGGGAAAAGAACAAACCATTAAAGAATCAACTTCAAAATGTTTAAGAAACTTTGAGCACTAAACTCTGCCCCAAAGGAATAAAGGAAAAAGTTATATTAAGTAGAGTTTGAGAAATTCTCAAACATTTGCCCAAGTATTTTCCTTTCCATACATATATTCACCCACCCACCCACAGTAAGATCCTGATTTCTAAATGGAAAAACACTCTTTGATTTCACAGAGTCCTTGATGTTACACTGAAATTTGTTTTTCTAGCAGTTCCCTCAGAAGAAGTCTGATTACTCCAAGTCACACAAGTCCGTATTTTCAGGCTTGTATTTGCAAGTCTATTTCTTTCTTTATCTGACTGGAAAAATGAATCACAGCACTAAGACTTATGTTCAGTTTCTGTTGCTGGGTTCATGACTGATGACAGATAAATTAATTCTTTTCTGCCAAAGAGGAATAACAACAGTTTTTTTCCCCAGTCTATTATTTTAACCTGTGGTTTTGGGCACAGACTGTATGTTACCAATGGTCAGTTCTGGGAATAAAGTCCTTATTTCAACTCCCAGGCATTTAAGTAACGTTGTGATGCAGAAAAAGAAATTAAAAATTCCCCCAGTTTTAGAGGGAACTTCACATAGGTTTAAAAAAGTAATACCAGAGCAGGTTGTTTTTTCATGATTTGCAGTTTTTCACAAAGCCTTTAGTGGTCTATTAATTTTGTTATTTATTTTTATATGGGAAAGTTTTCTGCAGTACATAAACAGGCTGGGAAAATGTACTGTTCTTTCCTATTCTCATGTCCAGCTGCACTTATCCTTGGATAGTTAAGGAAGATAGGAAAATTAGAAGGAAAAAAGTATTTGTCATAAGAACATCCTATACATTTTGGATTATTTAATTTTGGAATTAAAATGTTTGAGAGTTAAAATGTCTTATTTTTTATATATATGTATAAAAGAAGTGTACCTATATAAATGCCATAGTATACTGTCTAAGGCAAGGCTGAAATTTTTCAATACTCAAAGCCTTCTTCCCCATTAACTATTACTCTTTGTGATTAATACTGACATAACATTGTTATAGAAATAGTAATGCAACTCCATAGTCCTTTTTTGCAATAAGCTTTAGATCCCACAGAGGAAGATGCTTAAAGTCTTTCCAAACCTTTTAAAATCAGGGATCACTTTTTCTATCACCTCCTATGGCTGTTAAAATAAAACCACCAAAACTATGCTGTTCTATTTGTCTTAAAGGACTCATAAATAAAAAATAGCAGTTCAATATATCCCTCAAGTTGCGTAGCTGTACTGGAGCATCCTTATAATACCTGAGATATATTAAAGACAATCTAAAATGAGGACTAGGTTAATATTGATGGTGGGAGGCAGGTATCATCAGGAGCAAAGGCGACATGACTCATGGATAGTATGTCAGCCTTTGCATGTGTGCAGAAATGTCTCCACCTCTTTCTCGTTGGTCTTTCTATCATTCATCATCAGAATAAGATATTTCTGACTCTAAACATCTCCACAAATCAGGACACAGTGGTTGGTACGTGTCTGGACATACCCACACACAAAGTTTAACAGAGCTGCAGGGTGTCAACTCCTCACAAGCATTTATTGCAACTGCAGGTGACATGTTTGTGCAGGCTCAGGTTAAGGCTCTATATATAGATATCATAGCTGTGTCAGTGTATCACTTGGAAATAATTCTGTCTCCCACTGAAATGGTGTAGTAAATAAGAAAGGTAAAAGTGAACAATGCAGTGAATACAGGGATTTTCAGGAAATGAATTTCATTCATTTGCCTAGACTGAGGCAAACTAGGGCAAATTATCCTTAGTCTGTCATTCAAGTAGGCCTTCATTTCCAGCGAGGAGGTGTGAAAGGCTTTCATTCTTCCGTTATGTCAGTGCAGTATGTAGCCTTTCTACTGGGTGTAGTCATCAAAACAGCTTTAAAATTTTCTTACTTGCCAAAGGATTATCCAAGGACTACCTGCAAATCAAGGACAAATTAATAACTTCTCATTTCACTCGATTAAAGGGATAAAAAAGAAGGTGCAGAGAGTTTTCAAAGGCCTCCTTTGGGATTTGTTCATCTCCGTGACCGTAATCTGGATTCCAGGATGGTTTAAAGATGCTTTCATGTCCCCAGCCACAGAAGTCACAGTTGAAAGGCCATGGAAGCCTGGGCTGCCTAACCCATATCTGCCACATCCTGCATACCTGGAAGGCGGGAAATTTGAACCTCTTCCTCTCCTCAGGCTTCAGGGAGCTCCACCTTCTTTTTTCCTCACAGACTTTTAGAGTATGCAGAAAGCAATTTTGGATAGGAAAATACTGCAGAGCTACATGAGCACGTCTGAGCCCCCTCCTGCCCAAAGGAAGAAAGATATGCCTCTGAATCTAAGGGACAAGATCCCATAGGGATCTTGATGTTAAATCATGCAGGCTGCTCTCGGTCAAGAAGTTGTGAACTAACCTCTTCACTCCTTCAAGCACCCTAGTGAAGAGGAAACCCTTAATCTAGCGAGAAATCAGCACGTGCTGTATTGCATTGAAGGAAGTCTGGTTATTGCAAGATAACAGATAACAGTGATGTGCTTGAGAATATAGTCTAGATAGAAGTAAATACTAAATAATTGAAGTATACAAGGAGATAATTCTCTCACTAGTTTTAGATGGCTGAAATTCCACAAATGCACTTTACTGGTATGAAAAAGGTTGGAATTGGGCCCAGAATCTCTGCTCCCATAAGTAAGCTCACCAGAAGAGTACAGTTAGGAATTTGACGATAAAGTCCAGGATAATCAGCACTCACATTCTAACATTAGTATATCATTTGAATCCATCTAGATATCTTCTTTTTTTTACTGTACAAGGGAATAGGATGGTTATGTCTCTAAATGTCTAGTCTGAGACATATGGCCTCAGCCAAGGTGACATTTAATTCAAGCATCATGCATCACTGACACTGCTCACAGAATGCAGTGGTATTCATTATATGAAAAAGAGGAGCAGAACAAGTCCTCCACTGTTAGCTAATTCCCTAAACTGAGCTCATAATTAAAAAAAAGAGAAGAGCTGTGCCCTGGAGATTCCTGTAACCTTTAACAAACACACTAAAGACAAGAAAATGACTTCAGAGTAGTCACACTTAAGATGTTTGAATTCAGATTCTAGCTATCTGTAAGAATGTTAATCTAATTAACAGTTCAACTTCCCCTCTTGCTCCCCTGCCCCCTTCCTCCTGCCCAGGAAAGTGTTTATTGGGGAGAAGTGTCATCCTAAATTGTTACTTTCTGGGTAAAATTTGCATTTGTGCTACTTGTAGATGGAGTACTATCTTGTGCTTGAAGAAGCCAGACTTGAAATGGAAAAATCAAAGTTTGCTGCCAGTGTGCTCTTTGTTTGATTTGGTCAAATCATTAGCTTTTTTGTAGAAGACATCAAGACAGAGACATCTTCATTACTTGAAATTTAAGCTCTCCTTAGAAGCTATTGGTTTTAAAATTTCGTACAAGGTTTGTACAGTGCTTGGATCAACTGGATCTCATTGACTACCGTGCTACAAATGTACATCAGAAGTAGGTCTACTAACTTTTTACTTGTAAGTCTATCCAGACTACTTCTTAGTCATTGGCCTGTGGAATGTTTCTTTGCTTAATCATTAATTAGGTGGAGCAATATCCCAGTTAAAAAATATTACCATAAAAGAAAGATGCTGTAAATGCTTAGTGGGAGCTTCTCCATTAATTTTGTAGAAAAACTGTAGACTAGAAAGAATTTTGAGAGGAAAAGAGACATACGCACCCACATCTCAGACTAATATGCACTGTTCCAACAAGATATATTTAGAACAGATTTCTCTGGCATCTGAGTCACAACTTACTTTCCCTGTCATTTTCACAATGAAAGGAGAATGATGCTTTCTCCAGGCATAGTGGGAAAAGGTGATGTCATTTGTAAAAGGCAGTGTAAAACCAACGGTAATTACTCACCTTTGTGCTATGATTCAGCCTTCTTCCCAGATAAGCTTTGTTTCAGAACAAAGACATAAACAATGCTGTATATATGTCTTATATCAGAGCTTCTTTATCCAAAACTTACAGAGTGTAAACTTCCTCTGGCCATTGGTAGGATATCTGGGGGATTTCCAAAAGCAGCTTAAAAAAAGAGAAATTACATGCATATTTCATTTTACTCACAGCACTTAATCAGGAGCTTTATTAATTGAAGTACACATTTTCTGCAGTTCCCTTGGGCAGAGAGGTATGTTTCTGGGGATACTAATGAGGGTCAGACTGTATCTTTATCAGATGCTCACAAATTACTTTGTCCTGCTTAGTTAAAATTGTGTGTTCTTTAATATAGAAACACATGGAAAATTCAAACCTACTATGGCAAACGACAGAATCCTAATTTTCGCCTTGGAATGACCCATTAGGAGATCTGAACTTCAACCACTGTCCCAGACATCCTACCTGTAACTTGAGTGATGAGTTATTTCACTAAAAAAACTCAGCTTGCCAATCAAAATATAGTAAGTGGGGTCAAACGGAGAAAGAGAATATACAGATGTGACAGCTAAGTTCATCAGAAGTTATGTTTATAGCTGATTTATTTTTGCCTTGTTTGCTTATTCTATAAAATGCAGATATTAATATGTATTGACCTTATGGGATGTTGTAAACTTCTAAATTTGAGGAAGCTGTGAAGTACTAGATCTGATTACTAATTAATACATTTTTAAATTTAAATATGAATATCTAGTTCCTTGTAGAATATCCAAACAAATGTTGTTTGGTAATCCTCATCTACAAACTTTCCATGTAGTTGCTAACAATTTATCTAACAAAGTCAACTTGCTAATAAGCATCAAGGTATTTGTATTTAAATTTCAAGATGTGTTTCTGCTATTAAATGAAAAAATTTTAATGCCTGATTTAATAATCAGTCAGTCAGATACATCCAGGATAATAGCAGCACTGCAATTACAAAGGCTGTCCAGAAATGTGGGGGTTTTTCACTTAATATCTGGACGTTCCTGCCTCAGTGCATATTTCCAATTCCACTACAATGTTGTTGATATTTGCCATGTGTTCAAGCTTTATTTCTGTTAATTCTTGCCAATGCAACTTAGCAGCTAGCAGAATTGCCAACTTTGCTCAAAAGGAGCAGTATTTTTACCAATATTTTCTGCAAGTTTTGATGAAAGTTTGATCTTACACCTGCAAGCACAGACTACCTGTTTAAGATGTACACTTTTATGAGGCTTAAGAAAGGACTGAAGTTTGGGAGGAAATGTGACCTTGTGATTACAATGAGAAGGGCTGGAGTTTAGGGGAGAGGATTTCATAGCAATTATTTAGTAGAACTGGGTGTACAAAAAACAATAACATATTTGCAAAAATTTACCTGGTAGTTCTTTTCCACTAGATTTCATTGAAATATTGATGCATTTTCAATGTGGAAAAAAATCAGCCAATAGTATTGCATTAGTTGATTGTCAGTGACTGTCAACCTCTACAGGTAATTAGACATATATTACACTTAAACACATCAAAGTGGGAAGAAAGTGCTAAGAAAACTCTAATAGAATCAATGGCATTTTCCTCAGAAACATGCCCTGGAGTAGTCTCAGACACAATTCAGTCACTTTCAGTTGCATCTTACAAATGAAGAAAACCACTGCTCATTTATATTATTCCTGAATATGATTTGTTCTCTTTTTCAGTAAATAGACTTTTTTTAATCTTAGAAAGTTGTAAGTAGTAAATTCAGCCTTTCGGGGCATTCTTTTGCTTTGATATGAGAACTTATGTCAGGCTTTGCTGCGAGAGGACAGGCTGCAAACACTTTTTAGAATACAAGTATAAAGACTAGGATTTGATGACATTTTTGCACAAACAGTAAAATGAAGTTCCAATCCCCTAAAAACTGCAAAATTGAGGTTAACTTTTGAGAATATTTTCAGCTCAAATAAATGGAGAAAATACGTTAAAAATGTAGAAATACTCATTAGTTTTTAGGATTGCTGAAATGTTTTGATGGGCATTTGACAATAAAACTTTTCAACAATCCTTTTATTGCAAAAACAATTTTAAAAAATATTTAAAATACAAACGCACAAGCTTTTTTTTTTTTAATAAGGGAAACATCAGGAAAGAGACCTGAAGAGATTTTTTTTCTGCTTTGTTTTGTGGATTTTTTTTCCCCAAATATTTCCATTCTCTATGTTTTTCTTTGGTTTCAACGTGAAGTGAATATTTTCCTGAGGTTTTCAGTTTGTCTCTTGCAGTATGTGCCATTGTTGGCTGGCCACTGCAGTATTCTCCTCCTGTGTTTGGAATAGCCCTGTAAGAACACAGCCAAAGTTGTTGCTCCAAGGACAAACACAGTACCATTTCACCCAGAGCTACTTTTTAACATATCTGAGACAAAAAAAATCACAGCAGTTGGTTTTCAGTTTCAGCTGCCCTTGGATTCTGTTCTCAAACTTTTCTTCTCAGTCACAAAAACTAGTCAGTGTTGCACTGTGTTTTGGTACAGAAAAGACAGTTAAGCATTTCTGTGATGCAACCTATGTAAATTCTTAGCATGTCATAAAGTCCTACATAGCTGAATACAACACGAATAAAGGGATTGCTCTTCCCTCTCTTAATACTAAAAAACACACACTCAGTATTTTCCAAACTGTTTGGCTTTTACTGCTCTCTCTTTATTGGTGTTTCCTCTTGCATTTCTAACATACTGAGACTCTTTCAGAAACTGCTATATGTACCATAGTCACATTTATTACACTAAAAGTTAGGATGTTAGTTTTGCTGTTTTCAGCAATTCTTGAAAATTTAAAATTTTCCTCATTTTAGAATGAATAAAAGTCTAGCTTATGACCACTAATTTCCATTAATAATTAGCCATGTTAGCATAAATGTTTTTTTGAAAAATAAACAAGTAGACAAAATATTATATTTAAACTGGATAGACAATCTTTTATAAGGAGAGTTGATACAGAGCTATTTCCTTTTATTTAAGAAGAGTTGATCTGAAACTATTTCCTCTTATGTATTCTGGAAGCTTTTTTGCTAAGTTTTCAGCAGCAAAATACAATAGCCAAAACAAATTTTCTGTAAACCAAAAGTTTTCTGTAAACCAAAAATATTTTAGGCAGCAAATCAACAGGTTCCAGAGGTTTTGGATGGTTTTGGTTGTTTTTTTAAAGTTTTTTGACAAGCAATCTGAGGCAGGCATCACTCAACTATACAATTTTTGATGTAAAAGTTTTACCAGCAAGTCTGTAACCAAGTATGAGTTTAATGGTTACACTGTTGATAAACTGTATTTTTGAGAGCAAAACATGTATATGTTCTTTCAAAAAGGTCAAAAGGCTGCAAGCAAGCCCTGAAGGCAGGTTTCCTTCATTGCGTCCTTTTGTTATACCAGAGCACTAATAACCAGTAACAAATTTCCTGAAGAAGAATTCCCCTAGCGTTTTAGGGGAATCGGGTGGAAATGGAAAGAAGCTAAATTTGTGTCTCCCCTCTGAAACTCTTAAACAGCCTCCAAATTCAAGCAGGAAGTTCATGACTTGTTCTTACCTCTTCCTAGTACTGTGCCAGAATCTGAAGTGCGACACCAATAAACACCAGGATCTCCTAAACCATGGCTTTTTCTACCCTTACTAATGATGAAAGGGAAAACAATGTATGTAATTAAGATGAAAAGCCAGGGAGAGGAAGAGACAAAAAGCAGCACGTACAAGCCCAACGCATAGCTTCTCAATGATGCATGGGGACTGTTCACCTGGGGAAATCTGTAGATTTTGAATCTGAGATGCAAAATATTATACTGCTAGCTCAGATTTTAACTTGTTATTCCTCTCCACTCATGTTTGCAATGTATTGGTTTTATTCTCTTAGATTATAGTGCACTCTAATCAGTATACATTTTATTATGACTTTTTCCCCTTTCAAGAAATTCTATACAACAAAGAGTATCAATATGAGGGAATGTGGTTTAGGGTCTTTAATATACCATTTCTGTTCTTCTAATAGTAAAGTCCTAAGAGCTGAGGTAGGACTTCAGAAAAGAGAAGTATTTGAGTGAACAGCTTTGCCTTTGAGGGAGTCTTTTGGTTTCTGTGAGCTGTTAGATGTTGTTCCAAACCCCTTTCCCTGCAGGATACAAAGCTAAGAAGGACTACTCAATCATCAAAACCCCACTGGCTCAGCTTATGACACAGAATCTTCTAAACTCACGGGGGAAGTAGCTGCTTCTGGGGTGCTTCAGGCCCAGTTTTTGTCTCTCTTGGTATTTTAGTTGGAAAAAATGCTTTCAAAGGTGAGCCCTACAACAAAAAGGGCAGTGGAAATATGAACTGTTGCCAGAAGCCGATTTACTCAGCAGCCAGAAATTATAGTTAAGCTAATTTCATGATGAAATATAAATTCCACAGATTTCTTTTCTCACATAGGAATCTGTATGCCAATGACCCTTTTTCATAGTCAAGCAGCAGAGTGATGGGCTCTTCTTTGCATATGAAGTAGCATTGGTCTGTGATTTGAGTGAAACATGATTTTTGTTTCTCCCTTTGTAAAACCAGACATAATCATACTTATTAATCAAATAAGAGCCTACTGACCACTAACATTTTCAAAGTTATATTTTTCAAAAGAGGGAATAAATATCATTATTTTTAAAATTCCTGGTTTCACAGATGTTGATTTCTACTTTAATGCAATTTATGATAATTTCAGCTTCTGTCTCTGTTCTTGCATAAAATGCTGGATCTGCAACAGAATTAGCGTTGTTTTTAAAAGAGGTAGTCCCTTCATTCTCTTAGTTTTTAGGGGGAAAATACATTACCATTGGTAATACGCAATGCTTTCTGATATAGTTCTTACGATTACTTATGTCAGGCCAAAAATTGCCCCTATTTTATGTAAACAAGGTTATCTGGATGTTTCTACTTGTCTTATGATTTGAATCACTCAGCACTCACATTGAGACTTCAAGGTACTAGAACATGTATGGACCAGTGATAAACAAAGCCTGCTCTGGTATATTTAAGTACTAATTAGAAACAAATAAACTTTGGAAAAGGTACATCTCATTCAGTGGGTGTAAGGTAGAAGCACATATCAGACAATCTGCCCATGAAGTTTGGGATCAAGCCAGAAATGATGCTTGCAAACCTGAATCATAGTTCCATGAGCACAGCTGTTCCTACCTTTCACATCACAACACCTGTCCATCAGTTTTGTAAACTAGTGAATTTCAAAGGAGCAACCAGAGCATTTGTAAGCTGCGAAAGAGATCTGACAGTTTTCTTGCCCTTTACTTTGTGTCTAGTCAGACATTTGAACCTGAAAAGCATACTATTGGTAATTGATCTGCGGTGAATGAGGCCATTGACTGACTTACTAAGTGCTATTGACACAGCGTGTTTGTTTTTTCTGCTTGGAATACAGTCCCCACCTCTTGTATGTATGTAAATGAATGTTATATGAAACGTAATTGAACAATCATAGCTAAAACTGAATAGCGGAACTGTAGTCTGTGTTCAGGCCATGAAGGCATCTTCCATTATGGCAGACATTTTCCAGGCTACACAGGAAGGACTGATCCCAGAGCACATAATGTTTTGTCTTATCTTAAGGTAAAGATTTGCATCTCTGGTGCGGGTGAAAATGACTGATATTGTGCTACCATCCACCACACTTGTTTTATCTCTGCATGTATGTATTTCTGTTGTGAGAGAATTGAGCCACTTTTCTCTTCCAAGGGTCAATAAGGGCCAAGAACTGACAGACCTCAAAAGCATTAATCAAGGAAAAGGCAACCTCATGCATTTAGCTATATAACTGATGTCTCTATCCTTGCTTTTTATTCCGCATGTTTACACCCATAGAACCTGCCTTTTGCAGAAATGGGCACTCACTATGTGTGTTTTAACAGCCGGGGACCCAAACACATTGACCTGACTGGAACACTGCAGTACAGTTTGTCCTGAAGAAAGGTATTTCACATTAACGTTGTTTCTTTATACTCTGCGAAATTTCATTGGAGAGGGGTAGGGTGCAACGTGTACCTCTGAGGAATTTCAGTGGTGAGAAGATGAGGTGGCAAAGTACCTGGATGCTTTGCAAAGTAGCAAGAAACCTGCAAGTTATACAAAGTCTTTTGTTGGTGCTGTATAGCCAAGTGAGATATATGCCTACAAGAAGAAGACCTGAGGCCCCGATCCAATGTTAGAATAAGGAGATTTTGATATTATTTCATGCTTCACCAGAACAGATGGGTTTAACTTTTTGGCTGTCAATAGCTACTGCCATTTATCACCTAATAATGGCTAGTACCATTCAGTTTTCCTTTAGATTTGATGAATCAATTGTTAAACAAAGAGACAGAAAGGTGGAATATAAGACTAGATCTCTAGATACACAATAGGAAGAGGCATTTTTTTTAGTGGAGACGTCAACTGATTGCACTGTAAAATGAATGTAAAGGTTTCTTTCCTGCTCCATAGTGATTTCAGGTTTCTTTCTTCTTCCTGCAGTAACTGTTGTCCAATCACTAGACCCTCTAATATTGCCGTGATCAATTCATGGAGATGAAGAAAGAAAAAGTTCAGTAATTCTAGGTTAGTTGTTGGCTATGTTTTCCTACAAACTTTGTGAATTTCATAAAAACACCACACAATCCCTGTGCCTCAACTAGATTCCTTTTAGCGTCTCCAAACAAGATCTGATTGCTTAAGTTTTTTTCTGATCCTCCATGTATGGCTGAATTTCATCCCAGTGCAGGACTGTTGCTGACAAAACAATCTCCTCTGCTTTGTTCAATTTGGCTGTAAATGACTAAATCAATGTGACCTTCAGAAATATCTCCTAGATGATTATTCTGTAGCCTTTACTGGCAATATGAAGCACTTGCCATCTATCAGAACTCTTCACAAAAATAAATTCACTAATTGAACAAATGGCTACTTATTTCAGAGGAGGGGAAACTGAGATAGTTCCTTATACAAGATAACACAGAAGGTAACTTCTGGAATCATGCTAAAAAAATTAATATACTGTTACAGTCATGCTCAGGCTGCCAGATCCTGCTAGAACATATTCTGTGCAAAATCCCATTTTTCTCCTTGGCTGCTATGCCACTCTGCAACTTTATATCCATTTTATTATTCTTAGCCTCTAACTCGGTTATGGCAGAACAGCTTTCCAAAGCTCTGATCTCTTGAAGACCTCAGGCCCAGCCTACAAACATACACATTTGTTTAATTTTTAATGAATAGTCCCACTGCAGGTATGGAGAATCAGGGCATGTTTAACATTACACTTCAAAGAACTTAGTGGGATACAAAAGGATTAATATGTTTAGTGCTACTAGTTACTATAAATTCCAAGCTGCACTCCTCGGGACATAAGCCTATCTTTAGCTAGCCCTGAATTAGAAAAGAACTTTGCACTATGCATGTACTACAGCATACAGTGCTTGAACAAGTATTCTGTGTCTTCCTCTGATGCATCTGTTACAAATCACTGCTGAAAAGGAGACAGAAAAACTGGAATCTGTTATCTAAACCAGTATTGCAGCTCCGATGCCGCTACTGACTTCAGTGGCAAAGGATATTTGGGGTAGATTTTATGTTTCAATTCTAAATGACCACTCTGGCCATGAAGAAAGGCAAAAGTAGTTTCAGAGAGACCCACTGCTCTGCAAGACTTAGCTAGACAGGCTTTCTAGGGCAATGAGAAAAAAACATTATTTCCTAGTTTTCCTAAAGAGCTATGAAAGACATTTCATTTCAGTTTCTGGTCTCTTCTTCCATTTTCTCTGGTGCCTCATTAAAGATATTTTTTAAAGGCAGTTCAGTAGATCAGACATTAGAAGAGCCTTACTAATTTCATCCCTTTTATGAATATTTTTCATTTCTGTTCTGTTCTTTTCCTTACCAACACACTTGTCAAAAGCCATTTTAATTCCTACACATAGATACAACATTTTGGTCATTCTGTTTTGATGTGCTTTTCCCTACATGCAGTAACTGACACCACAGTGTTCTCCTTTCCCCCCTTTTTTTCCCTTTTCCAAACATTTCTAATCCTTCCTTTACCGAGCCACATTGGTACTTTTCACCCTCCAATTTAGAGCTGAGCAAGTAATTTGCAATGATTAATACATTCAAACAAAGCTTTTTTTCCGCTTGGGGATTACCTGCAAGAAGATCTTGATCTGAATTGTATTAGATGCTTGAACACTTCTGATATCTTTTAAATTTTTTTAATCTCTGGTGGATCACAAATATTTATACTGCCCACTTTGTGACAGATTGAAAAAGTCATGTAAGACTGATTGCTTCATATGATTTTATATGGCAAAACTGGAGGTCACAGACAAGGGAAAAGTGGGCTGAAGTATGAGTGAATATACAAATTTGTAAAGCTCAACATATTAACAAGTGTATGTTTCTCTCTCTCATTCTAATCTTTCCACACTCTTTTTTGTTGGAACTTTAGCCTATGGTAGTTTCAGACAATACTTTCTTGTGATACCATAAGTCTTTTTCCACAGCCATGCATTTGAATCCTTCTACCAGTCATCCTTGTTCAATCTGTTTCTGATTGATTTGGAGAACAGTAACATTGCAGGAGCCCAGACAACATTTTTCACAGGCTACATCAAAGCAATTTCCAAATGGACATTTACAGTGAGCTGTTAAATTTCCTCTGTTCTCAAGGAGTGAGGCCAGGCACAAAGTCAAGAGAGAAATAACAATGGTGGCAAAGCACCATTGCACAATTATTGAGTTCTTGATTAATGCCAGAATATCTGGCTGCTCTCTTTTTGAATAAAGAACCCTGGTATTTCATCACCTTTCCAAAATACTTAAAGCTCAAAGTTTTAGAAGTTTTGATATGACTATTCTGTTTCAAGAATCTGAACTTTCTCCATATTTCACTAATGAAGTTTCTTCATTTACAGCACTTGCTACTTGAGATTGAAAGGAATAATGCACCTGGAAAGCCAGTAAGAATGCAAAGAAACCATTGAGGCCTACACATAGGCTTTCTTATAAAGCAAGAAGTTTTTATCAGGGAAATGTAATCTTTCTATATCTGGGCAATGTAGTTGATTTGCATTGTTCAATGACTGTATTTATCATGGTGACTTGAACTAGCATTCTGCCTGCAGCATTTAAGATTTAATTCTAGTTGAAAATCAGGTTTTCTAGTGCAGTCTGGTGACTAAATCTGGGAAAAGAAGATGAGAAGAAACAAAATGTAGATGTGCGGAGTCTGCGTCCTAGTCCCTGTTCTGCTACAGAGCTGCTGTGTGACCTTGGACAAGATGCTTAACATCCACGCGTTATTGTTTCCATTGCCAAATTAGATAAGGCTGACCTGCCTTTGAGGGGGCTGCGAGCTTCAATTTTTTAACATCTTGGTACAGAACCACTCAAAACTGCAAAATAAAGGCTTTTATTGTTGTAACTAAAAAATTGAGACTTCAGCTCAGTAGAAACTAAAAATCAGCACTTTGTTCTTGTAGCCCTAGGGATGATGATGTAGAGCCACTTGAGTAACTGCAGGAAGACTCTGAGGGATGGGAAGACTAAGAAATCACAGAATAAACGAATGAACAGAAACATCCGGCACAAGTTTTCCTAGCTGTCCTCACCTCTGCTACTTTGATTAATAGGGAACAATGAAGTAAACAGTGCTGGAGGACAAACCAAGTAGCAAAGAATTGTAACTGACAATTGCTGCTAAAATACATAGTCCCTTGTAAAACCTATTGATTAATGGAGTCTCTCTACTAGCATTAAAAAATACACACACAACAGAGGGAAACAAATTCGAGTAAATACTCTCATTAGGAAACTTGGCATCATGCAGCATTTAATCTGTCTGATATTCAATAGCAGCAGCACACACAAGTAACTTTTCTCTTTCGTTATTACTCACACGGAGCTATTAATCATCAGACAACAAATGAAAGACCAAAAGGAGAGAGGAGGAGGGATGAGCGCGTTTCTGCCTTGATGGAGCTACTGAAGAGGGCAGGGAACCCAGGGAGAGGCGCAAAGCAGCCTCCCAGCCCTGGCAGAGTGGGGATCGCAGGGGGTGCATGCACTGAGGATGGAAGAGGTGCAGTCTGTTTGCGGCAGTGATACAGGGTGCCATCAGCAGGACCCTGAAGTCACCTTGCCTTGCCAGCCAAAGTTTTTAGTACAACACTGCCATCTATCGCCTGAAGTTCCAGATTTGAAGGAGGTTGGGATATTACAAGGTGGTCTGTCTTGTAAGATGGTCCCGGATCTGAAAGCATATGCGGCACCCCACTAGCCAAATGCTGCAGACGTTACAGCCTAGACCTATCCTTTGACCTTCCAGCCCAAGCATATTATCATGACAGGTTGCTGTCTCGAGGCTGTGTAATGAAAGATAAGCCAACCAGGCTGGACATTTGCAGATAAGGCAATATGAAAGAGGAGAGGTGCTCTAACTGTTCTGTTCTAACTAAACCCTTCTGAATTAACCTGTATTAACCTTTTGAATACTACACTGAACTGGAGTTTTATTCAGAAGATGTACAATGGAGGAACCTGAAAAGCTGACTTCAAATGGTTACTGTACTAAAGCAATACTAAATAATCCTAATGACTAAAAGGTCAAAGGAGGGAGAGGAGTTCTTTTACAAATTACTGTCTTATTAATAGAACATTAAATCACTCTAAAGCAATACTTTAGCTGACTATAAACACAGGCAAATGGTCTTCCGACTTCTAAAACAAAAGAAGTTTGCAAAGTTCACCCACTGCTTGCTATTCAGCCTGGAATGCACATTTCTTAATTCGTTATTGCACACCATTATATAGATAGACAAACATAGATATGCAGAAATACAACTTTGGGCCATCGTTTTTTGATCTGTAGCTGCCACTGCGTTGCTCCCAGAGAGAGAAAAGGATTCTGGGGTTGGTCAAGAAACACAGACCCAGATGCAGTTCAATGAATCCCTTAAGTTTCAGTTTTGAAAAAGAACAAGTTGTCTGCCTAGCTCTCCCAGGGAAACAAATTTAATTATGTCTGTATGAGAGAGAGAATATAGAGAATTAGACTTTCTGTATTGGTAAGGAGTAGACCAGGACATAAAAAATGGTAACATTAACAATATGAAAGTTTTCATCCACAAGAAGGCCAGTTCAAGAAAGTGTAAAAAATTCAATTGAAATCTCCCCATTTTCCTCCTTTCCCAAACTGCAGGCAGTGCTGTCCTACCAAAGTGATTAAAACTGCTACATTAGATTTTACTACTTTGTAAGGTTTTGTCTTTTGAAATGGGCTTGTTTAAATCTCTCTTGTGAACTGGACTAGCTACCCACATGAACTCAGTCCTATGAGAAAACACATGAAATCTGGGGCAAAGGTGTCCTAGGGTTACAGACAATTGATAGGGAGGATATCCTAGGCCACATGAGGTCATATTTAATCTCCCTGGGAATTCTGGAAATACACTAGAGAATTGTCAGTAGGATAATTTGCAAAAAATGTCACCCCAATGTTCTCAGGATGGCGTAACTGATCACAAAGACAGCCAACTCCACATTTCCTGTAGTCTCTCCCAGCTCACCTACCACTTGGCCATTCTATCACATTTCACAGCTGCCATGCTGTTTGAATGGGAATTTCACAACCTGGTGTGATTTATAAAAAATAAAGAAAGGAAAATATTTTCAATTTCCTCTGCATTTTGTATGCAAAGTCATTTATGAGTCATCTTCCCCTCAAAAGAACATTTTGTTTCCTCTATATTAATTCTTTTACAAGGGCCTTTCCCAATTTATATTGCATGCCCATCATTTTTGACAAATCACACAAATATTTAAAAAAAAAAAAAAAAAAGAGGAGGAGGGTAGAGGACAAATAAAAGAAAAAACACCAAAGCAAAAGTGAAAAGAATTGATGCAAACAGACATTTGGTAGTGAAACTCAATAATTAAAAACAAAACTCAGAACACTTTGATTAAATGTTTAAAGCAGGTGCAATCCCGATGACTGATAGACTTTTTGTGTCCTAGGTCAACAAAACTTAATGTGAATTTCACCTTCTTTCAGCAAGGCCCAGGTTGCTACCAAAGTGAGTACGGGCTCCATTATTACCAGCACAGTGAGGATTTATCTATTATTTGCAAATGTTTGTGACTGAAACTTCTGTTTTCTATTATATATGGGGGTTTACTTCACCAATGATACCATAACACCTTTGTTTGGATTTATTAAGATTTAGTCTTCAGTATTCATCCAGAGCTCTTGTGACCCCAACTGATGTTTGGTGTGCAGGACCCAGCTGACTCTGCAGATGAGCTGTGTTTTTAAGAGAACATCACTACTCTCCCACGCGCCCTCCCACAAAGGAAGGGTTCTAACAGAGCTTTTGCTAACCAACTTACATGGACTATGTCATCTCTAAAGGAGCTGTTGTGAAAAATAAGCCTGCATTCAAGTAAAATAAGATTTTACAGTCCAGCCCAATCAATATTTCTCCAGATATGGAGGTTTACATTTAAACATTTCAACCATAAAATTGCTCATTGACTTGCCTTGTAAGAAAAGCCTTTTCAGTTTTGCCTGGATATGTCTTACTGTTTCCAGGTATTCAATCCAACAGTGTCATCTTATCTGAAGGTGAAGGAAGGAAAGAAAAAAGGGACTGAAAAATTTAGGTAATGTAAAGCACAAAGAAATACCTCTTGTAACTTTTTTAAAGGTTAAAATGTTTACATGATTAAACCATATGGGGAAAAAAGGGCATGTTCCAGAGGCTTCCAGTGGTTGCTGATTTTGTGAAGGGGACACGTATCTCATCCAAATGCTGCTTCCCAAGTCATCCAAGAGGATAATTACCTTCTTGTTGTCTTCTATCACCCCACAAAAGACATTTTTATTAGCGTCAAATCATGCATCTTACACAAAATGTAAGAATTCTTTGTGCGTTGTTCCAGGTGCTTGTCTGTGAGCCTGACTGATTTTCTGCAGCCTAAATCGGCTTTGAAGCAGAGTTGTGTTTGACTTCAGCATTAACTGAAAGCAGGACAACACTACTTGCCACTAAGTAGCTGCTCCTTAATTTTTGTTTGGTTACACTATAGGAATACTAAAAGCTAGACTAATGGTGCAGCTGGTGCAATAACCTGTTGCTGACCATAGCGAATGGAAGACAGCAGGGGAGGAGTGAAAGTATAAGGACAAAGATTGGTTTGTACCGTTAATGTATTCCCAACATCCTGTGTTCACTGAAGTCAGGACGCAGCAAGGGTCAGCTGCTGCACAAGGGGTAGGAAGCTGGGAACGTGTCCCCACAGCCAGCAGGGCAGGGGCCTCACCAGCCAGGACTCAGCCCCACAGCACCCAAGCAGCAGAGAACCAGGGAGGACAGCCAGGTTCAACCAAGAACCCAAATCAGCAGGCACATCCACAGCATGGAGGACCATCCAAGGCCAAGCCAAGGAGTCAACCCACAGGTCAGGTGCAATGAGAATGATGAAGATCAGACTCAGTCCGGTGAGCACCATGCAGGTCCACGATGACAAGGCCAGGCTGTCAAAGACAAGCCAGGAGCAACGGGATACTAAGCCACACGCAGCTAGGGCTAAACTGGAGACCAGCATTCCTCCATCATACTTCAAGCAAGGTCTGAAGGCCCCAGGCTAAGCTTAAGTAGAGCCCCTGGGTCTATGTGCTGCACAGGGTATGGGAGAGACCCCAGGTGAGGGCAGCTTCTCTTATTAAGGCCTATCAATGCCCTCAGGGCCCTGACAGTTGGCTTGAATATCTTTTGAGCCAATGCAGGAGGCTTTATTTTTAATAGTCCCTAGGGAATTTTTCTTCCATAGTTTCCAGCAGCTTTTTGATGCATTGCAAGCTTAGCTGGGCCCAAATCATAGTATCGTCCTTAATTTGTAAAACTAGATGAACATCTGGCTGAAAAACCTAAGCCCGGCTCATTCATCTCTGAAAAAATATACTTTCAGGTTGATTTTTATCAAGTTGCTAAAATAAAAAAATAATCATATCATTGATATTCAGGTTTTCAGTATTAAACATTAATTTTTAAGTTTTAAGTTGATATTTTTTATTCAAATTTGTTTCTACTCCAAAACAGCTTTTTTTCGTAATGTTTTGGAAGCTCAAAACCAAATATATTTAAACATTTCTGTTTCCCATGAAATTCAGGAAAATGTGCTCAGCATTTTTACCAGAGGCATCATTTCCTAATTTTTAAAACTTTCAGACAACCAAAAGGAATAATTTAGTTACAGAGATTCGGCTATTCGCAACACTTCATGCATTTCTGTTGGAACATGGGAATCTGGTTAACTGCAGCTGCAACCTTTGCAAGTTCAGAACTTGTCCGAAAGCTGTTTGCATCTTCAGGCAATCGCTTATCATTAGGTGCAGTAAGCACTGAAATGAAGATGGATTCTCCTTCCCTTTGACATTGTGATGCTAGAACCTATTGGTTTCCCAGAGAGGAAAACTGAAATTTGCAGCCCAGGTGACAATAATATCCCTTGGCCCCAAGTGTTACCTGGACTCTAGGGAGGATGTCAGAGGTTTGTTACTTCACCAATATGCAAGAAGTTCTGCCAAACTCCACAACAGTCCTAGTCCGTACAGTAAGCGTGTCAGTCAGTCTGTAAACAAAATACTATGAGACAAAGAACACTGAAATGGTTAGACATGAATCAACATGACTAACTCTATGACAGTTTCTGTCTCATGAGAAAAAACATCAGATGGGACATATTCATAGCCTCTAATGCTAATGCCTCTATGGCAATTTTGGCAGCTGGTCATGTAGCATTCATTTGTTCCAAGCCAGCTCGATCTCACACTCTGGTAGTTTTGATCTGTAGCCTTCCAGATTAATACAGCACAAACAACTTCAATTATCACAGTTCACATCAAAAGATTTTAGAATAAGGATAATTGAGTCAAACTGTGCCACTGAGACAGAGACACACACACAGTGCCATCAGAGTGCGGTATTTGAAAGTCTCCCCAAAATCACAACAGATTACTAAAAAACCCAACAAATTTACTTTTTAAAGATGTTCAGCCTGGTAAGGTATGAATTTATGCTTATTATTCTCCTCAGATATTCTAGCTGTCAGTCAATGGAAAAGCTGTAGACCTTCTGGTGTAAATTCAAACAGAAAGAAAGGGCTTTTTTTATAATACATGTGGAACAAAGTTCTATTCCAGTAAAAATACATGTTCTATGAAATACAAAGCTCATTTTGCAAAGATAAGAACTTCAAAGTTAATCTGAAACAAGTAGTGAGAAAAGATCTGCACCCAGAGGATAGCTAACTGCATAACAATATGTCTCCTTTAATTATATACTTTTAAAATTCTGCTTGAAATAATAATAATAATTCTGGAAATCTTAAGAATATTTCTCATTACCAAAATTTTTCAGTATGTAGAACAGCAAAACAACAGAACATTATCCATTGATTTCTAGGATTAAATTGTGAGCTCTGTAACTCAGAAGATCATTGTGTAAATGGAGGCAATAGAAAAATGACTGGGCTATGTAACTCATGGTAAATCCAGCTAATCTTAGAGAATTAAACACATTTTGTGATGTATTTGGGTTTTGTCATTGAGTAGCTCCACATAAATTCAGTGGAACGTGTGATATAACAAATGTGATAAGGGCCAAGGCAGCAGCATAGCAAAAACAAATGACAAAAAAGGAGCATTAAATAGATGCTGTGTATGGAGTCTGTTTGAACCCGTTTCGTGTAACATCACATTGAAACTAGCATCCAGCATCAACAAACAACACGACGGAGTCACTGTTAGATATAAACAGTTGCAGCACTTATGCTAACAAAACTACATCGTTATATACATAAGTAGCCTATCAGTCCCTTGAACCCCATCTGCAGAGATTCAAGCCTGTTCCAGTTTCTGCTACTGAAACTGTGTCTGTATTTCAATCTGCAGAGACTCAGATGTCTATGAAGACTGACTACCGGTTCAATCTCGATGAACTGACCAAAACAGGAGCTGTCATGTACAGGGTGCAAGTTATCTGTCAGGATAGGTTTTTATATCAAGCTGCCACGTGCTGTGTTACGCACACTTAATTCATTAATTCATAGCCTTGAAGTAGATCCCTGAATGTGAAATGTCAAAGGTGAACGAAAGGTGTTTATCTGGGCTTCTGCAAGAGTACTGATCTGCACGGACAACGTTCCTTTTTTTCCTGACAGGAACTCTCCCAATGGGATCTACACCTGTCATATGGCCTGCACTGTCTTAACTGTTGCTGTTTTTCCTTTGGCTAATGAGCTTTTCCACTCTTGAAGGAAAAGAACCTAAGCTCTGATTCCCTTTAGGATGCTGAAAGTTCAAATAGGAAGAGAAGCACAGTGGCCATTGCATGACAATGCTGCAATATGTTATGATAGTACATGTAAGTGCATCCACCTAGTTTACAAGGATAATCTATACAGTTCCCAACAAGAGTAACAAGGAATACAGAATGTTTATACAGTGAAATTTTATGAGCTAAGACACTTCCTAATTTAGAAGATATTGTTTTCTACTGTGTCTATAAGAACTACGTCACAATGGGATAATCAAGATGCATTTTCAGTGCAGTTTACAAAAAAAATATCTCTAATGTCAGTTTTAAATGGAAAGGGAACTGCACCGTCTCCTACCTTCAATGGAAATACTACAGAGAGAGGTCATCAGCAATGAAGCTAGTCTATTATATATAGCATATTTCAAAGGTGTATACACCAGGATTAGCCTGGATTGCAGTCTGTTTTAGTTTACAGCAAAAGGGAATTAGAACTTCTTACTAAATATTCAGGGACAAAATCATGGCTAACTCAAGGACCCCTGCACACTTGCTTCTATGACATTCCAGTCCCCTGCACGTGTACATGTCCACCACTTGCACTACTGGCATACACAGCAAATTTTAGACGTGTTCAAACACTCTGATAATCCAAGTTCTCGGTAGCTTTTGATGTGCTACTCGAACTGCTACACTGGGACAGAACATAAAAAGCATGGCTGAGTGCTTGCCCAGAAATGCCAATGTTTCTCCAGGGGGTCATAGCAGATCTGAACCATTAAATGTGTGCCTTCAGAAGTACTGCACTTAAAGAGAAGCATCAGACCTCCTCGGTCTACCTGATCAGCATGCAGCAGATGGGATTTTTTCTGTCTCATTCTACTTCTGGCTCTCTCACATATATGGCAAAAGGTCCACAGCCATCAATACATGAGGTCATCTCCTGTCACTCAGCAGCAAGAGCCGTGTCAGACAAAAGAGGCCTTGAGAGCTTTCTTACTTCTTCTATGCTTTCCAGAATCTATCACTTGGTCACATTTCCTTTATAATCCGGATGTCAGATCTTGGGGTTTTTATAGAGAATTATGTCTCTGCTCTTTTAACAAGACTCTAATCTCTGCAGTGTTTGTTGTGCTGTCTACAATGTACCTCTGCTGAGCATGGTTTGTGGCAGAACTGGGAACCGTAGGGTCTAATTAAATTCTGCTGTGCAGTACAGCACCCATTATTTCTTCAGGCTTTTCCTTTCTTGTCCATTCAGTGGAGGTAATATTAAATTATAAGGTATATGCTTATGGAGCATTTTTAGATTCAAACGTCACATTATTTTCCTTTTCAGAAAGGAATCTTTAGGCAGGAAAGCATCTTCAAAATGCTAAGAGAACACCTCACATCAGTGACTGGCAAACTGTGTAAGAAAGCTGGAAATAAACTGTAATAGCCTTTCTTCTTCCACATCATAAAAATTCTGGCATCCTTCATTTTGCTGTTCAGTATACGAAATTTTTATCCTTGAAGAGAAGCCAGGTCACACTTCAGCTCCTAGCTGATTGTAGGGAGCTGGATGGTTGCTGAGATCCAGGACCGAAAGGGTTGCTTCCACTTACAGGAATGAAACTGCCATGTGTGCTTTAGGATGTGAACTGCTTTATAACCTCAGATTACCAGCCTAGCTTTCTGCTAATTAAAGGCCACAGGCACCTGGGAAAAGTGTGGAAGAGGACTGGAAGCTTAAGAGGTAAAAGAAAAGCCCTTTCAGGAAGCCTTTACTTTATCCACTTTGCCCAGCTGTGATTCTGAGCTCTGAAGGATATGTCAAGCAAATAGGTTAGGGGTTTCTCTCCCTTTTAGCTATGCTACATAAGGAACTTTTCTGCTTGTGTCACATATTTACCAAGAAATCCAGTTCTTTTTCTTTAGCTCCTCTCAGTAATGGGGTTTGAACTGGGATATAGCCATGCTACACCAATGTTTTAGATCTCTCCTCAGTGAGTGCTAGAACTATTAGTTTTCTTTTGGGCTAAATTGCCTCAGTCTAGCAACTAATTGCGCTGGGACCATTTATACATGTTGGATTTATTATCTATGGTTACGTGGTTGGATCATTTTTCTGCATGCTGAAATGGAGCATAATTGGGCTATTTTTCATAACAAATGGAGTGTGCCTGTACGGAAGGAGGTTGGCCTACATCAGGTTTTGCCTCACTATTTTTAATAGCTCCAGCAGAGAAGGGGTTTCACTTCTCTGTTGGGGTCTTTCCAGACTAATGTTTCTCTGTTTAATGTCACAGAAGTTGGTCTCTGTCATATAGTTACGAGTGAAAAAGTGTAAGTCCTGGTCATTTTTGCATTGTTTTTTTGGAAACAAGGTGAACAAACGAAGTCCAGAAAGAAGTATTATTACAAGTATTTGAATTCTCTATACTAATGAGACACTAGTGGCCCGGACCAGTGACTTGCTTGCAAGAATAGCTAGATTTATTTTATTTTAACACAAAATGGGAACACAATGCTTGGGAGGCATTCCAGCCTGGCAGTCCTTTATTGGCAGTCCTGCAATCTATTAATGCCTGATTTAAAGTGAAAATCTCCAGCAAAAAGTGAATTAATGCGTAGTGGTCTATGAATAAATTCAGTATAGCAAGAGTACTGTTTTAGTACTATCAATGAAACCGTTGCCTGACCTGTGATGCCCAAGTTTTTTCTTCACTTATTATGTGGTATAGGTCACAGGCATGCTCCAGCAGAAAAGAAACATTTAGAACATTTCATGAAAATCAATCAGAACCTTCCTCTTTGAGCATCTGCTTTTGTTTAGGTTATGTTTTGCTGATGACTCTTTGAATCACAGCTAAGGAAGACCCGGACACACAGGGAGAACACCAGGCACTGTCTTTATTCCTTTTTGCCTTTACTGTCAAAGAAGCTACAGGGTAGAGACAAGAGACACAGCAGGGTAGTAGCAATCAAATCTGCTTTCCAGCATATTCCTGAGCTAGGCATCCGTGTCTATGTGTGTGCATCCGCTTGTGTGCATGTGTTACAGTGTATTTAGAATCTTCATACAGTGTCATTACCTGGTAGGTTTCATCTTGGTGAGTTATGCCTTTCATTCAGATTGATTTCTTTAATTGTGGTGAGCATGAAGCACAAAGACAACTCCCACTTTTCCCTCTAACTGCAGTTCTGAAAGTCTGCTGTATAAAATGGCTTCAAGGGGATCAAAACTGTCCAAAAACTTACAGTGAAGTCATATTTCATCTGAATGACTCTTTGGCATTAATTTCAGGTCACTACCTTCCTTTCCAAAATATCCTTGAGTGTGGTGCTCACAGTATAGGCTCTGTGGCACAATTCCAAGAGTTCGGATTCCATAGAATAAATAGCCTTCCATAGAATAACTAAAGCTTGACATCAGCGCATTTTAGTAATTTGCACAACAGAGCACTTTGCTGAGGACTGAGAAAGGAAAAGAATGTATTTCTTATTTCATTTGTTTATTTGGATTTATAACAACACTAGTTTTAAAACAAAGATCTAGACCTAAAGCAAGTTGTCATCTATTGGAAATGTGTATGCTAATGTGAACAAAACTCAATACACCTTCTTCCAAAAATGGTCTGAATGAAGCCAAGGTCTAATTGACCCTAGTCTTACCAGTTGGCATACATACAAACACTAGGTCGCATCATAATTGTTTTTGTTACTGTAATGTGCATAGACCTGATCCAAAATCAGCGCTTCACTCCATTTGTATAATGCTCCCACAGGGATGACTATGCTATTGTATAAATCCATTGTAAGTAATCGAGTTCTGTTAGAATATGAGAAGATACAGAGGAAAGTACAGCATTCATACAAGAACAAGATGAGACAAGAATATTCAGCTGGAGAAAGAGATGAGTGAAGGGGAACTACAATGTAAGTCTATTAAATCTTGAAAGTAAGGCAGAAGTTAAAAGATAACAATTATTTATCTTTCATATAAAGAAAAAACTACAGGAGACCCAATCGAGTTATCATGCAGGAAGTTTAAAACAAATACAAGGCAGTACTGTTTCCAACAACATGTACTAACATATACTGTGTTTTTCTTTCTCAGACCGTAGTGGAAGACAAAAGCAGGAATGTTTCCAAAAAGGGATCACATAACTGCATTGAGGGTAAGTCAAACAGCAAAAAACCAAAACAGACTGGATACAGACTCTGGAACTCAGTCTTTCAATTACTGACTGTCAGAAGCTGGGAGGATGTATCATGGAAAGTGCATCAGAGCAGTCGTTTATTGGAGTAGTCCAACATGGATAGGTTGTAGCCACTCTAAAAGTAAAACTAACAGTTGTAGATGGTCAAGTAATTGGCCTTAGTTGCATAGGCAAATGATAAGAAGGGAAATTGAGGCACAAGGAAGGAAAATTACTTCTCCAGCCTGTCTGCCAGTGGCAGAACTAGACAAACAATTGTTCTTTTCAGTTTCCTAGTCTGTTACCTCCCTTTACCTTCTCCATTTGCTGTACCCTAGTGGCATCTAGTGCATGGCAGAAAAGATTGGTTGCAGTTTGTCCTGAAGATCAATGGATTGGTAGCTGATAGTCAGGATGCCTCCCTGAGGACTCATTGATGGAAGACCCTGTAAAACAAGGGTGCTTTAGCATGTTTGCTGATTGCAGCTGTGACATTATTGCAAAGTCCTGCTGGTCTTCAGATTTGAACCCACAGGAGTCTTTATAGGTCAAAACCAATCATTTCTATTGCACTTAGAAAACAGCACCCATGTTTCAGCTCAGTTCCTCCTGCACCAGCTCTGCTTCTTATCTGATTTATGCTTTATTTCCATGTACAATGTATCGCGGTAATCCAATTCCTCAGTAACTCAGGCATGGATGGTAGCAACAGTGTCCTAGCATCTGAAAGAAATGGTTGCAGTCTACCAGCCAGAAGCAAATGCACAAGAAAGTACTTTTGGCATAAGAAGATCTAGTGCAACTAAGGATTTTACAGCCCTTCATCTTCAGTCTTATGTCAGATAACGAAAACATTGTGCACAACACTGATGAGCTGAGGGATTGCTAAAATCAGAGAAACGCACTACGTTGATAATTTACTTCCCTAACAATACAACGAATGCATGACTGGGAGACACAGGTTAACAATTGAATATTTCAAGTGAAAACTCTTTCTGCTGAAACTTGATTTTTGAATTTTTTTTCTCCTCTAGCTAAAGGAATTAAAGTTGTAATTAATTGCACCAAGAAGAAACTTAAGAGATGTATAACTTCCCACAGATGTAGCAGAGTTAGATTACCTCTTTCCACTAATGTTGTCTAAAAAATAGGTTTCAGGAACACACATTAGTTAACATTAGAAAATCTTTCAAAAATTAATCTAGCCCCAAATTTGCTTGTTCCAGCTGATCTGGTTTAATAATTCTTAAATATGCACAGCATGCTTATATTTGCCTTGCATTTTTTTAGTGGAAACTGTTCATAGAAAACATCTTAAAAAGTGATTCTTTTACAAGAAAAACAACTTTGCATTCTTAAAGATGAGATTCATTCTTACTTTACATCAGTTTACACTTCACTGAGTTTAACAATGCTTCTCCTTATCTTCACCCATGTAAGGGAGCCCTGAATCAGGCCTTAAATTTGTATCCATTTATAAGAATGCATAGCTAAATCTGATGTATGCTAACAGAATCTGGCACGCCAACATATATTTCTCACAAACAGTTCCTTGCTCTTGCATTTTTATTACAAGTCCTGCAATTTTGGTGGTTTTTTTCTTGAAATCCCAGTTTACAGAGTTACATTATTTTACAAGAAATTCAACTTTCAGTTTTCTTTTCCAAAAGTAAGCTTCAAGTTCTCATGGCTGCTAAGAGACATTTGGAAAGGTTAATCTGAAAGGATCAAACACTAGAAGGCAAATAATATAAAGATCCCAAGGGATATTACTTTTAAAATCTCATGATTTTTAAACCAGTTTTATGAGATTAAATTGCAGCAGGGGAGATTGAGGTTAAACATTAAGAAAACCTTCTGCTGCAAGGATAGTTAAGTAGTAGGACAGTTTGTCTAGAGAGCTTATGATTCTCCACCAGTGGAGGTTTTTAAGAGCAAACTCCACAGGTTTCTATCTAGGAATGTTTAAGCTCTCATTGATTCTGCCTTAAGAGGTGGAGTAGTAATATAAGGTCATGTAGTGAGGTTCATCTCTTGCCCCATTTTCAATAGTAATGATTTCTGTAGCCTGATTTACCATTTTGAACATGTTGGGTTAACAATGATAAATGCAAAATTGCCTCATCTAAACCACAGGCAATCACTGCTTTCAATGAATTTTTTATCAATATAGCTTAGAAAAATTTATATAAAATTCAATGTTAGTAGAAAAAAAGGAATGCATCCATTTTAAAAACTTGGGGGTTTTCCCCAAAGTCCTTTCCATAGGTTTTAAGGGATCTCTATTTAGGATATAGCTTTAAAGACTCTTAAATTGTATTTTATCAGCCACAAGTAATCCCAAATGGACAGATTTTTGTTTCATTTTTGTATTGTCTTCTAATTGCTTATTTTATTCTCATCCTACTATAATTTTACTTCCAGTATGCTCATATTTTTTAAATTTTATTGTATCACGGCTTTACAAGTTCTGTTGCACAGTGGCCCAGCTGACATTTAAGATGGCAGCTTTCTTATATGAAAATAAGACAGGGTTACTTTGTTAGCAACTGGAAAAATCAGGTCAATAAAGACTTTGGCAATGACTTTTGAGCTAATTTGCTGTGTGTGGACTCTCTTAGCTGTTAGCAAAGAATGAATGCAGTGCACAGCATGTATAATATATGCCCTTGACATAAGAAATCCTCAGAAATAACTAGAACTGTAAGAGAGAACAGAAAGGTCTAGAGGAGTCAGGATATTGTTTCCTGCCCCACAGCCTAAGATCAGAGCACACAGCTGAAAGCCTTGAAATGCAGCAGATACTCACTCTAGTAGAAATCCAAGAAACTATTTATCTCTCCTGTATCTGATATGATATGCAGAAAAGCTACATGAGGACCATTTTGTTCCAGCTGGTAAATCAAGAATTTATATGGAGGAAAATGTCAGAAGCATGGTTCCTTGCATAACACTGAATCTGTACCATTCTGCACTCATTCTGGATATTGAATGAGGCAAAGGTCCTATATATATAAAAAAAAAATATATGTCAAAGCTTCTGCTATAATGCATACCTATAACACAAAGAAAAGTTGAATTAAAGTTTTCCCAAGTTAATCAAGTATTATTTAGCTTTGCCATGCTTCATGTTAGAGACTAAATAATATTACACTGAAGACTTTTTCAAGAAAAGAAAAAGATGCACAACTCTTAACACACTCCTCCCAACATTGCCAACAGGATTTTACTATCAGCCTTCAAAATAGACCTTTGTCCTTGGAGCTTGTTTAGTATTTATTTAACTGGGAGTAGTCTTTCCATTTATGTTGTTATATTGTTATTATTTCTTCATTGGCAGAAAGTTATTTGCAGTTGGTCTAGCATGCCTGAGGGAGCACAGTGAAACCATCTTATCTTTCTGCACCTCAGAAGTCGATGGATTCCTAAACTTCATGTTGTGTGCTCTGTAGGAAGAAGAAACTATCTACCATGACGCAAGAAGTGGTTAGAAGAACTAGAGATGGTCTTCCGAGGCCTGGTGCTGACTCCAAGCAGTGCCAGTCTTGTTCTTTCTACGCCTGCTAATACTATTGCCTCAGCAGATCCTGTGAATTTCTAAGGCAGTGCTGTGCTGCTGGTGCTTCGGGTTGTGCACAAGTTTATGGTATAAACAAGTAAACAAAAAAAGGCAAGTCTGAAACTGCAAATGCAACATGGTCTGTCTCAGCCTTAAATAACAGAGAAGTTGTGTGTCTCAGCTTTTAAATAAAAGGGACGCTATAATCAATTTCTTGCACTTGTCCTATTCCTGCCTTAAGAGTCCCAAACTAGGCACTGAAGAATCCAAAAGCATCTGTTTCATAATGTGGGTATGATTATACTATTAATTAAATTGCAATTTGTCAGTTCAGGTCAAGAATAGTGCTTCCTAGTACTCCATTCACTAAATGGTGCAGTCAAGTACAGACACTCCATTCACTATTAGTCATAAAATACTTTTTTTGGTTTAGTTTTACTGTTTCTTGCATCCAAACCAGTGTCCACCAACCATCCCCAATCTACTGTGCACATGTATCCATCCCTCTAGCTCTATTTTATGGAAAAGAAACAAGCAGTACATATTCTTCCACCAACTATAGTTCAATGTTTGCTATTAATAAAAGAATCTGGCCACCTCAGGAAGTCTTACTCTTATTCCCAGAGGATGAAAAAGTTACTGAAAATTGATAGAACTACTTTTTCTTTTGCAATATCAAAGCTAATGCTGTTCAGTGGAAAAGACTCCACCTTTCAGAAATTTCTTTCTCAACATCTCTACTCTGAAACTTCACACGCTCTCTTGAGAATTGTAAAAAGTCAGTCTAAATATAAATACAGAAATATGTAATGTTCTTAGGAAGGGTTATAAAAATGAATCAAAGCAATATGCCTCTTGTTCCTCCAGCAAATACACCAAAAATGCAGTAGGCATTTCCAAGTAAAGATGTAATTTTTTAGGTACGCAAAAGAAGACAAAGAGCTAAAAACTGCTGCCAGTTAAGCCTATCTAAATCTGAAGTAACCATTTTGTCATCCCAAACCCTCTACCTTAGATCTATACTGATGTAATTGAGACGAGATATTTGGCTCAAAAGATAGATTGAGCAGTTCCTGTGCCTCCCTCTGATTTTGAATGAAAACAAAGTCTGCACTTTAAAACCCTCCCTTTGTCTACAATGTAAATCTCTAATGGTGCCTTTGAAGTTAGTGGATTTACTGTGAACATAGTATAACCCATAGATTTCAATTCCTTATCTCCAAACACATTTAACATAAGAATGAAGCCTAATTACTTTTCAGGAGAGGCATCTATTTCTGAGCATTTTATTTAGTTTTAAGGTAAAATAGAAGAATTATTTCACTGTAAATAAATCTTTGTAACATTCTAATTGTCGGTTAGCCTTAATGGGGATGGATTGGGAGTGTAAATAGAGTAGAAGAGCCAAGAGTTGATGGAGGGCTGAAATAAGGCATCAAGGCAAAAGCAGGGCTTAAGCAGAGACTAGAGCAAGAAAGAAAGTTCCGAAAAAGCAAAAAACAGGAAGGAACCTTGAGCAGGTATCCTGCTGCACCCAGAGCTGAAAGATAAAAGACCGGAGGGCCCATCTCCAAAACGCCAAACAAGCCCCTTTCAGGGTCGTCCCTCTGATGTAATGATATTGTGGGAATGAAAATGGCCATTGCTCATAGACATTGCTCATCTGCATAATGCCACTGTGACCCACATTTTTCACCATGAGTTCTTGTGATGATGTCATTGGTCAACTCCTGACAGAGAAGTATGCAATAGAGCTTTTTTTTTTGAGAGGTCTTAATGTCATGTGTTATTGGTGGCCTGATTCCAATCCAAATCTCTTTAAAAATACTGAATTATCAATAATCTGTGTTTTATATTGCTGTTGGTATGCATGTGCAGGGTCAGGTTGGAATGCAAGCTCAAGTCCACCCCCTGTTTCAGTTCTAGAATTGTCTGAAGGTGATAGAATAGCATTAACATCTTCTTTGCTGAAGTGATTAATTGATTAATAATGGTAGCTGAGTGCACATAGTGATGTATTTGACAAGCCAATTAGTCATCCAGATATTGTAGGACAGGATTAGGAGCACAGACCTCAGAAAATGGTCGAAGTTAGAGGTTAGGAAGGCATTTAGCAACCTGTTATGGTTTGAGGAACACACAAAAATTTATTGTCATTTAGACAATCATTCTATCACCTGATGACCCCTCCCCACCTGGGAAGGAGAACCAGGAAAAAACAAGGAAACCCAGGGGTTGAAATATAAACAGATTTAATAGAATAAGACTAAATAATTTTCATTAATACCACTAAAGAACCAATATTGATCCTGATACGAATACAAAATATACAAAGCTCATACTCAGCTAATTATATCAGTAGGAAGCTGTGCACTCCCAGCAGTGGACAGCAAATGTCAGACGCAACGAGCGCTACAGCTTTGGGAGGAAGGGAAGGGCTCAGGGCTCCGGCACCAAGACAAGAAGTTCTCAGGATGGCAGCCTGAGAGGCTAAATAGAGGCACCAGCATAGAAGACATATTTGATTAATGCAACAGAAGAAACTAACAGAATGCTTTGCTTGTACAGAGACCCAAAAGCATTGAATAAAGATGTAGAATGGAAAATGTGGTTCAATAACCAACCAAGGAAGAAAATTTGGGCCATATGGCTGATGCCAAACAACTATCTAAAATAGATGCACAAGCCTCTGCCCTTATACCATCAGCATACTTGTTCAGAATATTTAACATGCCTTTAGGGAATAACTGAAGACTGTTATTTGGATTTGTTTTGGTCCATGAGCTGTTTGTTTGGAATATAAAACATTTTTTATAGTATTGAGATTAAAAAGATTTAGTGACTTTTTTATTTGGGAGAAAGTCAACATCTAGACACTCCTGGAAGGTCTTGGGGGAGAGGAAGAGCTGTTGGACTATGGACTAAAAAAAACCAAACAACCCCAAACCATGGAAAAGTCTAGCAAAAAGTATACCTTGGAGTTAATACGGACAGCTGCACAGACAAATCTTGATAATTTTGAGATCATCATCAATACTGTCCTTAAAAATAAGAAAAAGAAACAGAGATAAGAAATTCATACTTAACTGAAAATAGCCATGTGAAAAGATGGCAGTTTGCACTGTGACTTGCAAAACAAGAGGTCAGGTTAAAAAACTTCAGGAAATAATTTAGGCTATTAGCACAGATTGGCTGATCATTTCCCAAATCAAAGCTCCAGCCCTAGGTGGTATGTTACTTTGATCATGACACATTACTTATTGGAACAAGCTAAAGAAAAAAGATCTTGAAGGTTATTGAAGGACTAAAAATCTAAAAAAAAAGGTACATAAACATTTTATGAATAATAACACTAAAAATACTGGCTTGGCATGTTACAAATGCCCAAAAACCAGCAGAAAAGCTATGCTGGTCTCACATGAAAAAATTGCTCCCTGAAGCAAAGTAGGCACAGATTTGTTTGTGTCAACTACAAAACTTGGTACTTATTCTAGATCATTTTTCTTTCTTCCCCAAGAGACTGCAACTAGATAATATTATATACAGGCATTTGTTCAAATCTGGGTTTTTTGCAAGATGTTATGCACCTGATATTGGGAGCCATTTAGAGGCATATATAACTCAGTTTTCAGTGAACTTTTCACCAATGGACTGGGAGTAATATAAATGGCAATAAAAAGGCAGAAGTCAGATTCCTTTAGGTACCTACAGAACAGATCAATGAAACCTGGTTTATCATCCCTAGAACTGGAAATTTGTAATCTTAGAAGCATCACTAAAATCTCGGGATTTTTGGAGGTAGACAATTCAGGAGGGACAAGACAAAAAATTCAGTATGAATTTAGTATAGAAGTCACTAACCAGCAACAGACACACTAGATAAAAATATCTAGTTCAGTAAACCAGAGGCTACTGCAGACTGGAAGGCAGAATTACTGTATTTTTGCCTTGTTGTCGTGCACTTTCCTACCTATTTACTGCTGGCTGCTTTCAGAGAAAAGACAGTGGCTGTATAGTTCTTTGCTATACATTCTTTCTTCTATCTTGATACAGAATTTCCTATGCAGCGGACACCAAAGATAACATAAAGTGGTGGTGTTGTATGATGTTTTCCCATTGTCTTTGGAGATTCTCTCTCTGGATAGACCCATAATGAAAAGGAGAAAGAGACAGGCTATCCATTCTCTGGAGGCAAGGAGGAAACGGATACAAAGTTGGCTGTTTTGCTGAGAATTCCTTAATGAGGCAAGTGCCACAAAAAGCAATGGCAGCCCAGGCTCAAAACATACGAGCATATTCTTCATATGTATGAAGAATTTTTTTTTACTGATTCCTGAAACAATAATACAAATATCTCAAGGGAGCAGCACAAAACTAAGCAGCAGCTGAAGGATAACTGGATGCCACTACCTGGTTTATTCAATAGGTTTACATAAATATTTGTTACATAATTTTTTTCTATTAAATATTAAGTTTTGACTGAGAAGGGAGAATGTGGTTAGAATATACCACAGATGTGAAGTGGTGACTATTCACATCAAAGGGAGAACGCACTAAGAGGCATCTCCTTTTCAGCCCTTACAGCCACTATATCCCCAGTGCCTTCGGGGTGCCCAGGCTAAGGAACAAGCTCCCTGACCACATAATTTCTCATGGTTGTTGGCGTCTGCACTGCAGAGGGGCGTTCTGAACTCACTCAGCCAGCACACCATCTCTGCAGACTGGCTTATGTGACTGTCAGTCACATGATATTGTCACCAAGTCAAGCTGTGACACTGAAGTGGCTCTGACCGCAACAGCCCATGCAGACTGATGCAGATTCTGTTGTAGTTCAAAGTTTTTCTTTCCAGACCCAGCCACCAGCAGTGCCTGAAACTTGCCCCTTGCCCTCCAGGGGCAAGCACAGATCCACCCACAGAAGATGTGGGGCAGAGGGAGAAGGGGACCTCATTCTATAATTGTGACAGTTCTGAATATTTCCTTGGGGTTTCTGAAATAAACCTTGGCTTGGGCTCCTGCTGTGATCAAACTTATTTCCAGCAGACAGCAATTTAATGTAAAACTAGCAAGAATAAAGTGAGGATTTTGACAAGGTGTCACCAGAAAGATTTTTCCAAACACACAGGGAGGTTGTTAGAGCTTTTTCAGTGTAATTCCTAATATGACAGGGACTAAAGCTGAACCCTTGGCCACTCATTTTAAATGTAAACATTCCTGGGTCACTATGCTAAAACCACTCAAGGTAATTTTTAATGCAGAAGTCAAAGAAGGAATCAATGCAATTTAATTTGAACTCCCAAGTTGTAAAAATAAGTGTCAGTGGTGGACAGCATTATACTGTCCTCTGATGAACACTGCAGATGTCACATTGTGGATGAGGCCATAATAAAGAAGTCATAACAATGACTGGCCACTAGATTTTCTTTTACAAAAAGCAGAACTTACTTTTCCAAGTAATTGGAGGTGGATTTGTCATGTTGAAAACATAAAGTGATGTTGTAAACATCATTTTAATAAACTAGTACACACTTCACAAACTGCTTTGGGATGCCAGACTGAACTGACTAACAACATATCAGGTGCTTGGGAACATGAATCCAATTTTCTAATCCCCACTGTTTTGTGTTCTCTGTATTATTATAGGTCTATGAAGTTTAGCTAGAAGTAAGAGACCTAGATATTTTAGTGGATAGCATTACCATAGTGGTTATGGGAAATACACATATATTCATCTTTTGCCTCTGGGCATAAACTCCAACTGTGTGATTTACCCTTTTTCATGGAACAGATTTAATTTTTGCACTGCAGTTCCCATCTGATGATAATACCAGTTTCAGGGGGACTGGTCTTCTGCTTAATGCAGTGAAATCCTTCTTTTCTCACTGTCATCCTCAGGAGACAGGGATATAACAGCCACAAGCTTTCTCTTTTGCAGGAATTTGGGAAACAAGATGTAGTCTCTTTTTTTCATCCTAGGACTTGGAGGTAAAACTTTTACTGCTCTCTTCCTCTTGTAGACACTAGTGCTCCTCTCTGGCTGCAATCATGAGCAAACCAGTATGTTATATGGAAGATACAGGTGCAATTTTCCTTGACCTCATGCACTTTTAGGAATGCTGAAGAAATCCTACAAATATATCAATATATTTAGTGCACTGACTTATCAAGAGTACAGCTGAAGATGAAAAAATTCTTCTAACACATATATGGAACAATTTCTAAATGGAAATCATCTTTTACTTAGCAGGGGTAGAGACAGGAAAATAAAGGTAGTAAGGAGGCAATTCTGCTGGTAAGACTGTTGACCCAAGTTAAATACTTCATAGTTATAGAGAAATCAAATGAAAAATAATAGACACAGTAGTCTTCCAGAATATGATATTCTGTCTTCAACTGAGACTAACGTTGAAAACATATGGGAGATTCCCAATTACGAATTCAGCTAACCCAACTTGAGTATCAAAATGACACAGAAATAATGTAGCATTTGAGAGCCACTGAAGTCTTACTCCTGTGTGATATTATGCGTAATGAACCATCTAGAAGTGAAGAAAGGATTAATGTTTTATAATAAAGTAATTACAAAATGATATAAAATCAAAAAGACAATTATGAAAGTCATCACCAATTTAAATTCAGTTATAAGTCTTTTTTTGTGTGAAGGTCATTGTAGCTTCAAGGTACTTATTTTCTTTTTTGCCATCTTTGCCACGGTGAGAAGAAAAGTAAGCAAAATGAGATCCAGCATTTACTCAAAAATAGACCTGGGAGCTTCCAAGAGCAAATCAATTCCCCAGAAACAGGATTTTTATGGAACTGTGAAACACGATATTCATGTAATCTCATTTATGCCAAACTACACTTTCATGCGAGTCAAATCCCTTGATTTGAGATTTGTTATATGCATCCAGTCAGTGATGACACTGTTAAAATGGTTAAAAGATTCCATTGCATGTTCTTCAAATGTCTGCTTACTCTAAAAAATAGCAAATATAGTTTGGAATTTAGAACATGACAGATGTATTGACCCAAGGAGAAGCTTGATATATCAGATGCCCAGATGGGCCTGATACCCACATTTTCCAGTGGAGTTTGCTGATATATTTATTATGCCACAGAGGCTAAGCTGCTTTGTCTAAGAAATACATGCACACACGTACACTTGGTGTGCCTCTCAGATTCAGTGTTGATTACTATTTGCCACTGGAATAATTGGTTTATAAAAGCAATAATGTCTAAAATGCATAAGCATGAAATCATATGCATTTACTGCAGAATTGACATCTGAACCAACTCAAGATTTTACTAATATGCTTAAAGTATCTGTTGGGCATGGATCCAGCCCTAGTAATACCATTCAGCAGTTCCGTTTTAGCCACAGCTTGAAACATTAAAAGTCTGCATGTGGTGTTACCAGTGATCTATCTCTGGACCTATCTCCAAACTCCATCACTAAGTCCACATCATAGCATCTGAGAGGTACTTGCTGTCCGTGACTCCCTGCTCAGTTAAATTAATTGAAGCCAATGGTGAAGAATATTCCCTGTTCTTTTCAAGGCTGGATTATTAGCTGGGAATTACAGATTGGGACTGTGGGTTGCAGGCTGTTCTGATTCAGTTTATCAAGGGACAAAACAAAACAGTACCAAAGCTGAGACAATATATGTAGAGCATAAATATTACCCACACTGAAATTTTTCATGCACGATCCGCCTTAAATTTGGTGTGGATTTTAACATTCTTTTTGATTTTTTAAGGACTTCACTGAAGCAGCTTTATATTAATCGATTGGTTTCCTTCTCTCATTTGTTACCAGTCGACCATTCATATGTAAATCTGTCACTTATTTATACATCAAGTTGGAAGACATCATCTCCATTTCATAGGAAATTCCAACAGTTCTATTTTTCTCTAACTCAGTGTCAGGACTAAAGGCCAACATTTCAAAAACATTTGTAGTAAAATTGAAATCATGCAATCATATCACTTCATTGCTTTGTTGAAACATTTTAAAAGAAAATAAGTCCAATACCTAATTTAATATAGTGCATTATACATATTATAAAATTAAGATAAGTCTTCTAATATAATTTAAAAGTCTAAAGGAATAATATCTAAATCATGAAGTTAAAACTAAGCTCTGCACATTACTGACAGAAATTTCTTAAAACTATTTTCGTAGTGTAAAACCAGAATGAGATCTGAAGAAATTATCTTCTACTTTCTTATTCAAAAATATGAAAAAATCTATTTGTTTCTAAAAACTTTTTGAATTTAATAAGATGACATTTTCAAAGAAGATTAGCTCCCCTTTTTTAATCAGTTCTTATGTAATTTGAGACCCTTCAAAATCTGCAAATGTTTCTCTACTGTTTAAGATGTTCCTCTTTTTGGCCCATAACCGTAATGAGCCAAAGTGTAGTTATGCAACATAAGGATGGGTATAGTCCCTGCAGTAATTAATGAGCCTTTGGCCTGTACACCAGATGATGCCCCAGGGTTGGTCACATACTGTGGACACATTTCCTTACAGCAGCTCACAAGAATAGGATATCCTTATATGAGGCTTCAGAAGCCAGGCAGAAGGTACCTCATACTAACATGCAATATGGCACACCTATTCAGCCTTCTCACCTTTCACTGATGTACCTGCAGCTGTATGCATACTTGTGCACATCTCTAAGCGTGAGTATATACAAACAGTAAAGGCAGATAACAAACTAGAAGAAATGAATCATTTTTTCAACGACAGATAAGCATTTGGTCCTGTCAGCAGAGACTGTAACTGAAGGTAAACAACAGTTCTACTGAATATTCAATTTAACCTACAACATGTCAGTAAAAATAACAAAGATCTTTTTTGCTATAAATAACACTCTTTCAGAATTTCATAACCTCAGCAATGCTGTCAGAAGTATGTAAGGCAAAATGCCCTGTAATATCAGTATTTCATATGTCACATTGACACCCTCCATAGCTTTTTCTTTAGGCTTCAGTGGTTAGAGTGAAGATGGGCAAAGTGGCATGAACTAGCTGGAGTGCTTTACTGCCAGCTCTCATTCTGGATGAGCTTTTTCAGGGACAGCCTGAATCTCTGTCTCTACGACATAATATTGCACAGTAGCCAACCTTCATCTCTGGCTGTTGTGAGTACTGGAGGGAACAAAATAATTCATATGTGATTTTGAAAAAGTTATTTTGGAGTAACATTTAATTAGCAACTAATCACGGGTCTCTGGAGCAAAAGGGCTCATGTCTGCCAAACAGATTCCAAATAGTCACATTAGAATGGGTGAGAAACAGGATTTTCATGTTCATACCTTTCTCACCTTGTCGTTGAATGATAGCAATAGGATGACGAAGGCACAATTCCTTTGTGCACTTACATTCTTAATACTGTAGAGTATTGTAACACATCTCCCTGGCAACACAGGCTACTGAAAGCACATCAAATTTGTCCTCTGCTCAGTAAAATTGCTTACTATAAAATACTGAATTGAGTTCAAGGTCATGGCTTACCCTAAAAGCATTCAATTGTCTGGGCCTGGCATATCTGAAGTTTGAGCAGGAGTGACAGCTTGGACCTTGAACACTTTTCAGTGATGGGAAAGTTCATATGTGCAGATGGAACTGTTTTAGAAATCAGTGTAAAGCTGCTATTGAGCACTCCCAGGAACAAATGGCCATCACAAATCTCTCTGTTTCCAGCCCAAATGCAAGGTTTAATTCTTTGATTTGTCCTTTCTAATGTATTTATCTTCTCTAACAGATATAGTAAAGAAAAGTAATGTACCATTCAAAATAAGGCATTCCAGGCTTTCTTCTACAGAAGGAGGGCAAGGGGACAAGCTACATATTGCAAATGGCAATTTATTGCCCAATGCTCCTAATTTGTTAGTGCAAGTGATATTGAAGGCCACTTCTAGGGCAGTTGAGGCACAGGAACTTCCCCACCCTTCTCAGGGCCCTTGGGGATACTCTTGGGTTAGACAGAAAGAGGTAGAAGACTCAAGACAAAATACTAGTGTGTAAAAATGCTTCAGTTAATCAGAAAGGTAGATTGTCAACACAGCACTCCCACATGCTCTGTAAGTGCACGCAGCAGCAGCAGCAGCTTTTTGCTCTGTGCTTAAAAGCAGCAGCTCTTCTGACAACATAAATTCCATTAAAGAATTTTAGTTATTTAAAAGGTGATTAGATTGTAGTATTTTATTCTAGTTTTATTACAATGTTTTTTCCTAAGGGATCCTAAAAAGTTGTTACTGTTTCTCATAAAACACTTTTACTCCTAATAATCAATATCGATTTTACTATATCACATTATTGCTTAGATTTATTTTCTTGTTTTGTGTGGGATTTAGGTATTAATATCATTTAAAAGAAATGAGATAGAGTGCTTTGCTTCAAAATTGCACATTAAAAATAATTAGCTTTTCATCTCATTTCCAGATACTACAGAAGCATTTACACTGAACAAGCGCTTTATATTTAATACATTTCTTCTGTTCTTCTGAGTTAAAGAGTTTAAATAAATAAGGGGATAACAGGGCCTTTCTTTCAGCAACATACACATAACGGCAAAGCCTCCTCTCCCCTCAGCAGGAATCTAGCTGAGGTGAGAATTAGGCCTCTCACAAATTTGAGGGGATACACAGTTCATTTCCAGGGTGTTATCAAGCATTAATCTAAACCAGTTACACAATTCAGGCAATAAAGCTTTGACCAAAACAATGTTCTTTGTGAGAATCCTTATGCATTCCATCCCATATAATTAAGAAACTTGTTTTTCTTTGTGGAGCCTAAATGTTTGTTAACTCAGTTCTGTCCCATAGCTCCCACTTACATTTATCTGCCCCAGACAGTTTCTACCACAGTCTGCACAAAAAAATCCTGTGGAGCAGAGCCTCCTCCAGAGCACTTTGTAGGGTCTTCTGTTCTGTGCTCTGCAGGGATATATTTTACATATCAGAAATGTGATAGCAAAGAAAAAGAAACATTTTTCAAAAAGAAATTTGGCCTTTTACTTTCTACACATTCCAGGGCAAGCAAGTTTTCCACAGAAGCAGATTTCTTTTTAAAACAAGAATTAAAGGAAATTTAGTGCCCTATCCTCTGCAACTAGCTGATCTGATCCATATTTACTGCAGAGACATCAGAAGCAACTGGACTGAAATAAGCAGAGTTTTATTTCTCTGTCTTGGAAGAAGTGGTATGTGCTTCAGTGTGACTTGTCTTTGGGATTTTTTTAAAGCTATATACTTGCACAAAATGAACTTACTTCCATATTGTGAATGGGTAGGTATGCCAGGCCAAAAGCCAGTGTTGCAATGCAACCCACTTTACACCTTCTTTTTATAAATTATCTGAAAAACATCTCCAGAATAAACAATTTATAATGATGTCAGATTTATACAATACCTTCAGATGGATTTCCAATGAACTTTTAAACCATATATCCAGAAATTACTTTAACAAGTATTAGAAAACAGCCATTTCCGGTGTGCTATATGGATGATATTAAATGGTGTGAAGAGTACTAGATATCAACTTAAGACGAGGAACGCAAAATAATACTATGTACTTTTACACTGCATAAAACAATGGGGTCTAGTTCTGAGGTGAGGCCCCCAAGGCACTCTTACAGTCATCATAAAGAGCAACAATGCTATAACATCCTCTTTCAGAATTCTAAGAGTGAAAATGTATAAGAATTTTCTCTTCATTAAATGATATGATAGATTTTACAAGAATTCCCTTTTTAATCACATATCAAAGTATGTAGTAAAGGTAGTACATAAAAGCAGCAGGCTGATGCTCTTGAAATGCTCCTGACTATAAGCCAAAATGTTAATGAAGCACCAAAGTACTTGGAAACATTATCTTCCAGGTCATTTCCAATCGAAGCACTAACAGGCCTGATCATTATTTGCAGAGAACTCAAGTACATCTTGCATGTCTTCCTGGTTGTTTTGTCAGGGGAGAGAAGGTTGTATTATCATAAGGACTTCAGTAATTAAGCAGAAATGAAATCAGAATCCTTTCAGTCCGTTCATAGTCTGAATCGTGCAGAGACAAAAGGACCTAATCCAAATTTTTTTTCAATATGGTATAAATATATCCACTCACTTCACTGAGGCTTAGATAATGTCTAAAGTAGGTGGGAGTAGGTTGTACTTTTCTCAAGTTGAATTTGCTTTATGACAGCAAATTATCTGCTCAGAATAGACTTCCAAACCACAAATGAACATCACAGGCCAATTTGCCATGGATATTTCACATAAATTCCCATATATTCTAGGGGAAGGCATGACAGAGAAAGTATCATAAGGGAATCATAACTCAGCATACATTATACTCTTGGCAGCTTTGCAGCCAAGCTTTGCTCTGGGATCTTTGGGTGTTCTTTCCAGGGGACACAATAGAATAGAGGCTACACTTGCAGTTCTTTGTAGATGATCCTTAATACAAAAGGTCTCTGAACTATTTGAATCACCACTTTACCCTATTCTCACTAGAGTTCACAGGCCAAAATTTATTATCTTTCCCTTATAAGTCATTACAAAGTCAATGGAAAGCATATAGAAAATTACCAAAGCAAAACTCCAATACTTTAGCAAACAAGAGGACAGGATATTTATTCAATCGATACAAAGCCAAACAGGCCAACTTACTGCTTAGAACTATGGCTTTAAATAATCTGTTCTATTTCCAACTGGAGGACTCAACTGCCTACAACCCCGCTAGTCCTCTCTATAAGTTGCTTTTGGGATCTATTAACAATTTATTAATTGTTAAGGAATTATGCAAAAATGGGCCTCTAATACAGAACCTGACCTCCTACTTAAAATACTATTCTGTACAGTCCCCTTATAATTATCAGCCACATAATTAAGTTCTAGCTATCTAGGTAATCTAGCTAGCTAATTTCTAATGTGACAGCATCTCAGGAAAAAGAGTGGTACCAATCTGCAGTAAGTTTATCTTCTGGTTACCCACTAGGCTGTGGGTCTGCAACATAATCACTTGTCTTTTCAACTCTAACCTCATTGTAGCAAGTGTTGGCACTTCATCTATGTTCTGTAATGTTCCAACCACGCTATTGATTTGTAATAAATAACAGTTGCAAGAGCACACCTCATGGTACTGCTACAGGCCCTAATTCATAGTACACTCTTTACCAGGCCTGTATGTTCCCATTTTCTATGGCTTGTGTGGGTCATCATATAATTCCCAGCATCATTAGTGCATTTCATAAATCATCCTTTGAAATTACCTGTCCGTCACATTGCAGCTAATGAAGATAGTCCAACACTAAAAAAAAGATAAAATATCTACTGAAAAGTGTCATCGAGCAATAGAAAGAAACCTTTATTCATGCCTCCAAGGAGAACTGTTCTTATCTACAGAGGACCCAGGACATTCAGCAATAGCTCCAGTATAGTAGTGCCTCTAATCTGTGATTTTCTGTGTTTCTTTTCTTGTATTTTGCTTTTTACCTGAATTGGTACTTTCTAAAATACTAGTCTTTCTTAGTTTAGGCTTTGGTAGTGGCAAAACAAGCAGGGAATGTAATAACGGCACTAACAAAATCCCCAGTCAGTCTGATGTTTTGCACAATCTGCTACAACCTACAGTTCTACAAGTTAGTAAAGGAACAGAAATCAAATACGACACCTATCCCCTGTTCCAACAAGGGCAAGATTGTTTTTCTAGGGTTGCATATCCTCTGTGTTTCTAAACACAGAATCTCTATACTTGGGCCCGGTACATAAATTAGGGTATTTTTTGTCCTCCAAAGGCCAACATAACACCCATTGACACAAAGTGATATTTGCTATATAGAAAATGAGCCCTTTTCTGAGGTGCTTGTACATGAAGTTAGAAACCTCAGTGTAGATACCATTTTGGGTCTATTAACTAATTGATCTAATTAACTATTGCATCAGAATTTTTTTTTCTTTTTTTTTTTTCAGAGGGTGGAATTCTATTTCTAATTTAATCAGGATTTCTGCTGCTGCTTTCGCTATATCCGCATGCTCACCAAATCACTAACCCGTGTGAATTCCAGCTCCCACACCTGTTTAAAACTATTTGCCTTCTGAATATTACTTTTTGTAGTTTTTGGTGAAACTTATGACTAATGGAAGGCAACAGCACAAGACCTGGGACAAATATTTGGATGATAATTTGCTTATAAATTCATAATGCTTTTGGGATGCATGAAAATTTTTGCTAGTGAAATGCAATTTGTCTGAATGGTGAAGGGTATAACATATAATCTGACCCAATGAATAGCAGCTGAGTAAACTTGTCACAATATCTTGGACAATGTTTGTGATTCATCCTGCCTGTCTAGGCACTATGAAGACACTGAAATAAACAATTCATTTTCTTTCTGTTTGGACAATGCAAATCTTTCCCCAGAGGTGGTGAAACTTCCCACAGCTTTTGCAAGCTGAATAGTGTTTGACCCACATGGATGAACTGGAAGGCACGGCTGGAAGCATTGTTCCTTCTTGCTTTTGTATTGATACAGTGGCGGGGCTCTGACTCCTACATGTCAAGGTAAAAACACGTTAATTCTTTACTCTCTTGAGATTTACTTATGTTCTCCAAATTTTCAAGAAGGGTAAGAAGGAAGACCCTGGTAATTACAGGTCTGTCAGTCTCACTTCACTGCCTCATAAAATTAAGGAGAAGGTTATTCTGGGAGTTATTGAAAAACACTTGAGAGACAATGCAGTCACTAGTCATAGCCAACATGGGTTCACAAGGGGAAAGTCCTCTTTAACTAACTTCATTTCCTTTTATGACAAGGTCACCCAGGTCACAAAGGGTAGCCAGCAGAAGTGCGGGATTTTGATTTTAGCAAAGCTTTTGATACTGGATCTCAGAGTATCCTTCAGGACAAAATGTCAGCTAGACAAGTCCATAATACGTTGGGTGAACAATTGGCTGATGGGTCGGGCTCAAAGAGTTATAGTAAATGGGGTTATATCAGGCTGGCAGCTAGTCACCAGTGGGGTTCCCAAGGGCTCAATTTTAGGGCCAGTGCTATTTAATGTTTTTATAAATTATGTAGATGCAAGAATTGAATGTACATTAAGCATGTTTGCTGTTGATACTAAACTAGGAGGAGCTGTGGGCTCCCTCGAGGGTAGAGAGGCCTTACAGAGAGACCTGGATAGACCAGAGAGCTGGGCAATCACCAACCATAAGAAATTTAACATGAGCAAGTGCCAGATTCTCCACTTGGGACGGCAGTAATCCTGGTTATATGTACAAATTAGGGGATGAGAGGCTGGAGAGCAGCCCCATGGAAAGAGATCTGGGGGTTTGGGTTGATGGCAAGTTGAATATGAGTCAACAGTATGCCCTGGCAGCCAAAAGGGCGAATCATGTCCTGGGGTGGATAAAGCACAGCATAGCTAGCTGGTCGAGGGAGGTGATTGTCCCACTCTACACTGCACTGGTGCAGCCCCACTGCAAGTACAGCGTACAGTTTGGGGCACCTCTCTGTAAGAAGGACATCAAACTATTAGAGTGTGTCCAGAGGAGGGTTACCAAGATGGTGAAAGGTCTCGAGGGCAAGACTTATGAGGAGCGGCTGCAGTCACTTGGTTTGTTCAGCTTGGAGAAGAGAAGGCTGAGGGGTGACCTCATGGCAGTCTACAACTTCCTCAAGGGGGGCAGCGAAGGGTTAGGTGCTGATCTCCTCTCTCTGCTGACCAGAGACAGGACACGAGGAAATGGAATGAAGCTACATCAGGGGAAGTTCAGATTGGACATTAGAAAAAGGTTCTTCACTGAGAGGGTGGTCAGTCACTGGAAGAGGCTGCCCAGGGAAGTTGTCATGGCACCAAGACTGTCAGAGTTCAAGAAGCGTCTGGACAATGCTCTTAGCCATCAAGTTTAATTTTAGGTAGTCCTGCGAGAAGCAGGGAGTTGGACTCTGTGATACTTGTGGGTCCTTTCCAACTTGAGATATTCTATGATTCTATCTTCTGGAATTTGTTCAGGCAGTTGTCATCCAAGAAGTCTAGAGTAGAAGGATTTAAACAATATAAATATAGGAAATCTATTTAATGAAGAAAATTGTATTTATCAGTGTGTGTGGGCAGAGAGTTGCTCAAAACCTTCAGTTGCAGTTGCTTGTTCTTTTCAGAGTCTATAGAATAAAATACAAATAAGCCCCCAAATACAGATGAATAGACAGGAGGTGGAGGCAGGAGAATTTAGAATAATATCAATAGCTGCTTGATGGAAATAACACTTGTAGCTTCTTTGTGCCGTTCACATTGCATTTTAAGGCCCTGAAACCATCCATCAGTTCTGGAAGCAGGAAGCACTGCCTTGTGAATACCTGAACGGAGACCACTTTGTAGGCCTTAGAACAATAGCACACTACATTTGTCACAATATGCAAGGAAACCAGCACAAAACATGTTAGTAGAAGCATGTTAGTCATGTAAGTCACATAGGCATAGCTGTATGGCTAGTCAGCAAGTGTGACTGGACTCCTCTGCTGCTCTTCCAGTCAATTCTGGACAGCAAACACAATTTATCTCCATGCAAAATAACAATAGTAGGTGCAGTAAGTCTAAAATGACAAAATCAATGTTCCTTAAAAGCACAAGAAAGTACCTGAAAATGTAAATAGGTTAGATAGCTAGGAATGAGTACAAAAGAATCTCATCAGCTTCTAAAAAACTGGACCTCTAACATTAACTGGTTGACTGTTCCAGGAGGACTGGACTCTAAAAGATGTCAAGCAGTCTAAAATAATTTTGATATAGACTATTTCCCCCCCAAAAAATGTTAAATTTGTGTCAGCATGTAACTCTTGTATTCTGACCTATTTAACATTCTTCAGAGACTTTCAAGCACCCCTCTCTGTAGTGATTTGTGAGACGATCCCTTATTTTCTTGTCTCCAAGTACAATTATAAATTTGAAAGTAATTGTATGGCAAACTATACCTAGAAACTGAATAAAAAGAAAGGGTCTTAGATTCTGTATTCACAGTTAATATGAGAGACTATTATGCTCCACCAACTATCCTCCAACAGGTAGGAAAAAACACAGGTTTTATTGCATAAATATATTTGTATGAATAAAAAAAATGATATCTCAGATACGTTAGCTGGTTGGTTATTCTTTAGTACTTCTCATCACAGCCTAAGGATTAAACTGTCACAGAGTAAAATTACCAGCAGGAAATTTTCCTTTTACTCACGAACATGGAGACCTAAAAGAGGTGAGAATGAACTAAAGAGAATTAAATTATAAAAAGCAATGATATGACCATAAATCTTTGTTTCGATCTAAGCCATATATAGACCTTTTTTCATGTCATTTTTTCTACACATGTTGAATTAAGCCTCACTGAAGAAAGAGGAATGCAAAACAAAATGAAAAGTACAGTAAAGTAGGGTCTTTGATGGTCTTGCATCGGAGACACGCTCTTCTTTTAATGTGTTAGCAATTGCCATTTTCCCACAGAGTGTAACACTTGTGGGTTAAACAAGATATTGAGTAGTGGAATTGATTTTCAAAAAAGGCAACAAGAGCATATTGCTTTGTAGATGTTTTTTTTTTTTTAATCGGGCCTATGCTGTCTGTGTCCAGAGTGGTCACCACCTGACAGCTTTATAGATGAATACCAGTGAACAGGCTGGTTATTTGACCATGCCACAAATTTAGTATGATGCATCTGTCATTCACTGGCTTCCTGTATGTGGATTACAGCTAAGACTCTGTGCCTAAATTGGGGTTGGAAATGAAATGCTTTCTCACATTAGTTGCAATTCTCCTTCGTATTGACAGAGAGAAAGATAAGGAAGTTCGGTCTTGATTTAACCGAATAAATTCAGGTTGATGGAAGGATGTTTTTTAATAGCTCTCCATGTTGTACAAAGAGAAGTGATTTGTTCTCTGGTAATAGATGAAACAACTCCATGCAACAGTCCTCTGGTGCTGGTTTTGCTTTCCACTAAGGACATGACTGGGGAGTAAACAATGTTCATCTCAGTAGAGGTGTATTGCACATTGGAACAAAATAATCCCATCTGTCTACATTTTACAAACCATTTCCCCCATCTATTCCAAAATAATTTTATATTTGTATTTTTTAAACGTCCAAATTTTTATTAGACTCCTCATGGACAACCTGGCAAATTGAAGGTTGCATAAAATCCATATGACAATAGGCAGGCAAAAAACTCAAAACGCAGTTGGGTTTGTTTTTTTTTTAAATAAGTTTTTTTACTAGCTTTGTTATTTACTGAGGAACAAACTACTACCGGGTTACATTCCCCCTTTATTTAACCTTCTTATAAATTAATTTGAGGCAAAAATACTATTCACAGGATAGATCAACTCAGATGAAGTTGCTATGCTGCTGTAATATCTATGTCTTCCGTTAGAACTCACTTCTGCTCCCTGGGAAGCAGAAGTGGGTGAGAAGATGCAAATTAGAGCAGAGATTACAAACTATTTCCAGTCCAGTCATGGAAGAATTTTTCTGCTTCTTTCCTTGATGAACAGTCCAGCCCTTGTGAGTGCTGTAGAAGGCACACATTTAAAAATGGTGCAAATTTGGCAGTTTTTTAAAAATCTATTGTTTCAGAATTGGTACAATATCTGAGAAGTAGGCATAATTCTTTTCGTTTAAGTCAGAGTCCAAATAGCATAATGTGGATAACTATAGGAACTAGTCTCACCATAAGATCACAGAAAGCTATAAAGCAAATACTGAAGGAAAAGTAATTAACACCATTAAATGAAAATGGAATAAAATGCACCACTGATTCACTAAAGGTAGCTTATTTCAAACTACTTCCATAGCTCTTTTTGGTAAGAACTTTGATTTTGATCCTTGCAATCTTGTAATAATCTTGCAAAGTATGCATTTGCCGCAGTTCAACCACCTAAAAACCCACCAGACTTCTGTGTTACAAGGAAGAGACATTCATATTCGTTTCCTATTCAGATAAATCTTCCTACCTCCTCTTACATTTCATATACTGTCATCATGTTTCCCCCACACTCTCCTTTTAAATCTGGTTGTGCAAAATTTTGTCTGAGTCTAAATAACATCTCTGGTAATAGAGGTAGCATTGACTGGTAAATGTTGAATTATAAATTCTTCTTCTCTAGCTTTTAAAATAATTAAAGAAAAATCTGTTTATACCATGAAGTGGTGAATACAATGTATGTTAAATAGATCATCTGAATAGCAGAAGCAATGCATTGCCAGTCAAAAGAAATAACATTACAAGTAAATGTGCGAATTTCTTATGTAAAATAGCAAGGAACATGGAACAACTGACTGGGTATTTTACAAGAATCTGCTCCCACGTGTATCTTTAGCCTATACAGATACAGTAGTGGTTATTTTCAAGTTCTGTATAAGCTCACTTAAAGCCTTTGGCGGTTGACAGCAAACCAAACTAGTTTAAACAAATCTTTTTGTATCAATAAGTAATTACATCCTTGTTCTGCCTCAGTAACACAGATTGATAGTTCCATTATAGTGTTTAATTAGAACTGTTTTTAATTTATCCTTCAGAAATGGTCTAATTGGTGCAGGAACAGATGTTACAGGTCACGTGGCACCAGGATGACAGTGCTGGTACAAAATGGCCAACTGGGATGTGAAAGCCTCCCGGAAACCCAAGAGAGAAGGGGAAGTCTGCAGAACGTCTGGTTTCATTTGGGGCTTTAGCAATTTTGCAGATGTTACCTGCAAAACCTGTGAAGCACACAAATGATGAACTGTACATGGCTCCTAGGCAGAAAAAGGCTCAAACAGCAGAGCTGATAGCACCTCTTTGTATCAAGATCATGGTTTGTGTCTCAACTACAGTCTTGTGCTGCTGACTGAAAGCAAACATACTGACTGGGAGGAAGAACCAACAACTATTTTTTGTTATCACTTCTTTGACAGCTGGTAAATACAACAGATTTGGGACAGTGCAGGCAAACAGTACTCTATTTAGGTCTCTTTATGCAGTGTTGCTTTCTGTCCTAAGCATGTGATCAACACAGAATAATACCTTTCCTTTTTTTTTTTTTGTATCATGCTTTATTAACACTGACTCACAAGACAGACATAGCACTATGTATTTGACAGAACCCATGGCTTACAAGTTTGATTTCAGGGAGATGAAGTGACATTTACATTTGGAATAGCCTTTACACCAAAGCCCTAACATTCTGAATGCTGAGGTTGAATGCTGAATTGCTCAACAGAGCCTTGAATCTGTCTCTAAATTGAACTAAGCAGGAATGAGAGCTTTACAATTTTTAATTTCAAATCAGGAAGACCAAGAATTTCAAAGCAACATAAAAATCCTCCAAATTATGTTCCCACAGAGGAAACAGCTGTGGAGAGGTTTAGCACATAGGAAAAACAGTCATTTGGCATAATTTCTGTCATTTATTTTATAGTAATTTTTATTAAAAGCAAAAGGTAACTAGAAAAGTATTAGTTGATAATGATAAGAGAAGCGGCACAAAATGAAATGTTTAAAAGACAGGACATCTCTGACTCAAATATCCCAGTAGTGAAAGCTCAGATTTATATTGTCACTGTCATCCCAAAAGATACCAATTGCTCACTATAAAGTAAATGATGTATGTAGGGGTCTGACCTAACTACTGAACAAACACTGTTGAAAAGCAGCTACTGCAATGTGCAATGCAGCAGCTATTGAGCAGAGTCTGCCAATCAACCATTCAGAAAAGGGAAAAAAATAGAATTCTGAATGCAGCAGAAACATTGGGAGAGTTTATATCAACCAGTGTAATTACTCTGGTGATTGCAGAAAGCAGCATTACACTATGATCTCAAAGGCAGAAGAGGTATGTCTCATTCAAAAAGATGCAAGGCCACTATTAGTTAGAATGGGTGTTTGATCGAATATATGGTGCTTTTTTCTCTACATACATCACTGTTATTCCACTGACCTCCTAGCTGTTGAATTTGCTGGTGGCAGAGTGGGAGACTAAATGTCCCTGAGATTTGTTCATTGCTGCCTAAGACCTCACCAGCCAAAGACACCCTCTCACAGGGTGCAAGCACATCTCTCCCAGGACCCTAATCCTGACTGGGAAGCAAGCATTTAATGTCAGGATTTTGCCAAAAGGTGAGCTGATTTCCCAGGACCCTCCCCCAGTCCTACTGACTATGTGAGGGATTTTCACTCCTTACAGATGGGTAAATTGTCCCTGGACCTAATCTGTAACGCTGTTGTATCACAAATGATTCTTCATTAACTGGAATGACTTATTAATATCCCTCTAACCATGAACTGTTTCATATATTAATAATATTTGCATATTTAACTGAAGCATGACATTCAACAGCAAGAAATGAAGCAGAAATCAAACACATAGGCTGGTATCTCTGGCACCTATCTTACAAATACTTATGAGACTATCCATTTGCTGTATACATGCAATTAGATGATATTTTCAGAACTCGGACTTTAATCTCCCACTGAACTCAATGAAAGCTTAACCTAATTAAGACCTAAATAATATCTGAAGTAGTACTTCCGGATTTTGTCCAATTATCTGAAACAGAAAAACATAATTATTTTTTTTTTATTTTATTCTAAGTGTTCTAATGAAGTTGGACTTAAAATTGTCATTTTCAGCTATGAAATGCAAAGTTTACCCGTAAGGACAATTATTTTTTAGAAGTATTTTAATCTATTTTGAGATCACTGAAAGCAATTGTATTTGACATCTATTAAGCAGTATATGCCATCTCAGAGAGATTTCATAAGATATAGTTTGCTGGAGAGGAAAGAACAACGGAGATCCTTGCCTTAATGCACATAAACTTTCCACCTCATTACCTGCAGTTGACTCCCACTTGCAATATATAATGACATGCATGCTTCCTCATTAAAAAGTTTTTTAAGATGTTTAACTCTATCTCTGTTTAGCATGACCATAATACCACAATCTTCTATTAGCAGGGGATGTGTAACGGGCTTTTAATAACTCCAGATTTACAGAAGCTGCCCATTTTACAAGAGGTGGAAATAGTAGATAAGTGCTTTTTTCCAGGAAAGAAAGACGACTAGATGAGTGGATCATGTGGTCCACCATAGCAGCTACACAATAATCAAGGACTTCATTTATGAACAAAAAGAGAGCTGCTGGAATTTTATGCATTTTTTGCTAGCAGGTGTGAGCCAATTGTACTGGAGAGCCAGGGTGACTGTTGACCAATCTGATAGATTTGGCAAACATAGGAAACAACACAGGATCATAACAACTCAGCCTGAAAAAGCTATTTGTTGACATCTTTCACTCAGAAAAATATATATTGTCTCAGTAAGGTGTAGTACCAATACTGCCAAAAAGATTAATGCAAGTGCAGAGAAGCCTGTGTACTATCCATTGTAGTATTTACCCATGAACAGCTGAGTGCCTTAGTTGAAGAAATACGTCTCTGGCTGGCACTCTGATGAACAGAGAAAAGTGAAATTAAAATGGTGTTTTGCCACACAAAGAATTGTTACAATTAACTAGCAAATCATTTTACTGACATACTGTGCTCTCAGTTTTGATCTCAAATGCTCATACATTACTTTCATTGACTTAGCAACTGGAAGTACTCCTGACAGTTGATGATGTTCTTTGTCTAGATTATTTACATCAAATATCTAATGCTAGATGTAGCGTAACATGCATAGAAGTCATTCCTGTCAAAGTTTGTACATCTCCAGTATAGGGAGTGTCCTGACTACTTACTTACAAGTTTGTCTCTCTTTTGTCTGAATTCTACACTAAACTTCATATCTCCTGTCCTTTTTTTGCAGTTGACTTCATTGCTGAGCAAAGCATTTCAAACATTTATACCTTCACATTACAAAAATAAGATGATAATGAATATTCCTGTCATTTTAACTGTCATTTAGAAATCATCGTGTAATTATTTCAAGATCATTAATGTAGTGGCAAGCTTTTGTGGAACTAGTGATTTTGTAACACTGAGGCCTAATAAAGGCCTGCAGGTAGCATGAAGCTTTTTGTAAAATATCATTATTTGTAAAATATTTAATTCTTACAGGTTTTGTCACTCAGTTTTACGGACCCATGGAGAAGCAGGGGCTTAGAATAACTCAAGATATGGGGGAAAATATTCCAGTGGTTTTCGTCCTTCCCTGCCTTCTCCCTCTGCTATGCCCTCCCAATCCGATACAAAATTAATTGGACCTTTTAGAATAAACTTAAGTTTGGGAGAAATGTTTTCATTTCAGTTGTGTTATAAACATAATTAATAAAATTGGCTTCATTTTATTGTCTACCACATAAGACATTCTTCATTTCAGACATGACAAAATTAAATAATAAAATTTCAGGAAGGATTCAGGCCTCACCTTCCTACATGATTTATGACACAGCTATCACAGCACAGCCCTTCCATGAGAGCCTGATTGAGTGATATTTTCTTTAGACTGTTGATTAACAGCTCACCTGTGTTTCAGAGAGGACTAAGTAGAAACAGTAATTATACTTGTTTCATTAATACAAGAGCAAGGGCACAGAAATCTCTTTTTATGGAACACAAGGAGTCAGAATTGGCTGCTAGTCTTGTTATCTCCAGTAAAATATTTCCTTTCAGTCACTTCTCAAATAGCTCCTAAACTGCTTCTGGTAACTGTCTATTTTGTTGTGGCAATGAGCTGTATCTCTAATTCTTTCTCTGATCATTAGACAACGTTTTTTCCCCCCCCTCTCATATACCTTTGCATGTAACAGGAGCAACACATTTCTCCTTATGGCTGTGCTAAGAAAGACTGTAATGGTGCAATGAAGAAAATTGTCTGTTAAGCTGGTTTGCGCCTGGATGACTACCCTATTCCAGCTGTCTAGCTTCAACAGCAGCTTGAGATGTACCGAACATTGTTTGTGTGCATGTTTGGGGGGGTGGGGGAGAAGGGTATATCTTAGCAGTAATTAGTTTCCCAGAAACAACGCTTCCTGCTTCCTCTGCAAAGTACCAGGCAGGTAGATTACGGTTTAGTGAATTACACCCAAGGGCTGTCTCTAACCTTCAAATGTGCTACCATATTATTTCATTTTCAGACAGTTTAATACAGTTCCTGATCGTTAATATGATTTTAATATCTGACAGTGCAAAAGGGTAATAATGTTGTGGGGCTAAGAAAGTAGAAAAGAATAGAATAGCTGTCAGTATTGGTGATTCACTGCTGGCATGTCATCTCTAGAAAATATATTTTATTGCCCCGGTATGTCTGCACAGCTCAGGGAAATGATTCAGCTCTCAGACCTGTAAAAATGATTTTAATTCCATTTCTATTTGTTCCCACTCTTACCTCTTCCCCGAGCGCTATGCCAGATACCATCTGTGACCAGCAGGTCCCACTCAGCTTCACATTTGCAGACATCTCTCACCAGCTGCAAGCTTTCCTCAGAAGTGTGACTGACAGCTACAGCATGTGCCCGGGGTGAATGGGGCTGAGGGGCAGTGACTGATAAGAAACCAACTCTATGCTTTGCTTGGGAGGTTCAAAACCATGACTCAAAACCATCTTGCTGGGGATATTTCTTGGTTGCTTTGTAATTCTCTTCCTAATTTGCCCTGTGCTTCCTTTTTCATTCTAGATTTTTACTGAGATTTAAATACATACTTGCTGGTCTTAGGTGGTAACACTGATTTCCAGAGATGGGGATCTTTGCCTTCTGTTCTCCCAAGTCCTGTCTGATTTACATGTAGTGGAAATTGGTACAGGGGTCCTGGGGCTAGCACAGACCATCATCTAATGCTATATAACCACATCACTGTGACATTGCACCTCCACAAATAAAATTCAGCTTATAGGCACAACCCATTGGCCTACATGCAATGCCACATTAATGCAGCCAAACTGCTTTCAGGATTGAAAATAACATCTGTATGCGACTGTAATATTCTCCATGTACAGTTTAGTTCACTTAAGAGTTAGCTCAGGAAACTCCATCTTGCACGATATAGGCTCAACATCAGACTTGCAAGCTCTCTGAGGGAAAATCTTTCTTCTTTCTTGTGTTGTAATTGGCAAAGAGCACAAGGCATGGCAAAGACTCCATTGGGTGACCTCCGTCCACTAACAACACTGACCATTCCTTCCCATCATTTTCTATCTTTGAATCAGTTAATTAACTGTGTGATGACCTTTGCTGGTTAATTTAAGAACCCATGACAAAGGAATTTATTCAATTAGTTTTGAGAAACCAGTATAGCAGAAAAATCAGAATACCAAATGATTCTTCCATACCCACAGCCAATGACTCCTTCAGAGAATGCAAAGAGATCTGTAAGCTCTGACTTTATTTGGTGTGTTTTTTGAAAAACAATGTACCATATTTAATTAGGGGCTAGTTATATACCTAAATTATTTGCTATCAGTTTGTTTGGTAGGATCATCTGGCTTATCTATGTCCCCTGAAGACCTTTAAATTCAGTGCAGCTAAGAAATCCATTATTTTAATTGTAGTAGGAAGGCCTTCTAAGAAAAGGATCTCCATGTCTGCTGTGTAGCAGCAACTTAAAGCCCTGTCCAATATGCAGCCCTATAAAAAACAGCCTCTGCCTTCTCACACATTCTGCCCCAGTCTCACCTGTCATGGCACTAGTCGATATACAAAAACACTTTCCTACAGACCTGGATCCTGTACGCAGCTTGCAGAGTTAGGCCTACAAACTCTGGCTCACTTGATTGCCTCAGTCATTGCACCTCACATTGCTTTCCTGCTTGGTGGTAATAAATTAGATAATCATTACAAGCAAGAGGATTATGAAGATAATTAACAAATGAGGTTGTTGAACGTTTTATTGCTCTGGCCTGATCCTTCACTAGCTTCCCTGAGAAAAAACATCATCTAGCTCACATTTGCCAGTAATTAGCTTTGTCTTTATCGCATTGTAAATACTGCTTTAATTACTGCACTATTTAGCTCAGGAGATGAGATTCAATTGCAGTAACTTAAATGGGATTCTTGTGCTACCAATTTTTTTCTTCCCTAATTAATTTTATTCTTAACTCCTTTTAAGATAAACACACAACAAAGATTGGCAAAGACATGTGGATGTGTTCTCATGATTAAAACCTTAAACAGGGCTTCTCTAAGGGGGTATGAACTCAGTTGTTAGACAAAAAATACACCCCTTCAGGGGACTGCCATAATGGACCTGTGCTGGGATACAGCCATTTTCTATTGTTCCACTAGCATAGAGGCAAACACTCAGCCACAGAACACTAGAGGAAAATTTCCTCGGCTTACAGCAACTCCTACTGCTGTATATGTTTCGTACTACCCCTTGTGTCTCTATCCATCCAAACTCCATGACAAGATGCAATTTCAATCTAGTAGATGTCATCAACATGAAATTCGGATGAGCCTTTGCTATGTTTCATACACAATCAAGGTTAAGCAAAGGCAAGGTTAAGCAAAGGAAGATTGCACAGGAGAGAAGTGCTGACGTTCTTCACTCCTAACTCAACCTTTCATTGATGCAGAATTCACATGGGAACCCAACTTCGTGGAGCAATAAAAAGTGTCAGGGTATGTGGTCTCCTGACACTGGGGAATATAAACTCCCCAACAGTTCTAACTCCCTGTATCATACAGGATCTAGTGACAGACATGATCTACCCTAATTCATCTGTCCCTACATCTGATTAAGCTTACCAAAAGCTGTCTGTTTGACTGAAATAGAATGGTTTTATGCCTACCACAATAACTGTCAGGGGCTGAGCCTATTTTGCTGGTAAAGTAAATGCTGCCTCCTCCTCCCCCTCTATACAAGGGATTAAAATAATTTTAAGAGTGCAAGGAAGCATGTCTACTTATCTGATGTTCAAAGAGAGACAGATAAAAACACTCCACTTCTCTTTTCCTGGCTTTGTCAACAGATAAGAGCTATAAAATTTTGGCTGGACTAGGAAATACTTCCTATTGGAGATATCTATTAGGTTCTGATTATCTTTAAGAAGAAATGTTTTACTTCAGTTGTTTAAAACTAGACTAGACAAAGCCCTAAATTTGCCATCATGGAGGACACGAGTAGGAAAAGTCCTTCAGTCCCTGCTGGAGTTTGTACTGTTAAGTCATGACAGGCCAGTTGTGTTTAGTGTTTATAGTGCTTCAGTAGTATTGATCAGCAAATTTTCTCTAGAGCCTAGAAATGACAATGATTTGGAAACATGTGAAGAAGTAATTGTAATTGTATTGGAATTGTAGCCAGCTTTTGTATAACACTGCTCAGTTGATGTGGGGCAAGCGGTGGACATTGTCTACCTGGATTTCTCCAAGGCTTTCAATATGGTTCCCCACAGCTTCCTCCTACAGAAAGTGATGTGTTATGGTCTAGACAAGTAGTCTGTGATGTGGGGGAACTGGCTGACAGGCCGCACCCAGAGACTGATGGTAAATGACTCCTTTTCAAACCAGCAACCTATCACAAGTAGGTTCCTCCAGGGAGCGATATTGGGCCCAACGCTGTTTAATATCTCTATAAGTGATCTGAATGATGGGATCAAGTGTACCCCGATGAATTGTGCTGATGATACCAAAGTGAGTGGGGAAGTGGACACTTCGGAAGGGAGAGCCACCCTGCAGGGAGACCTGGATAGGCTTGAAGAGTGAGCTAACAAGAACCTTGTGAAGTTCAGCAAGGACAAGTATAAGACCTTGCCTTGGGAAAACTTAATCCAGGAGTGCAGCACAGGCTGCAATTTACCTGGCTGGGAAGCAGCTCTGTGGAAAGGCACCTGGGTGTCCTGGTGGACAACAAGCTCCATATGAGTGAACCGTGTGCTGCTGGGGCAAAGAAAGCCAACAGGATGCTGGGTTGCATCTACAAGGGCATCAGCAGCAGAGATAAAGAATTGCAAACTAAATTCCAGTAACTATTTGCATTCTGCCCACTCCTTTCTCCTGCATGTGACAGTATGCCTTCACTTCTAGTCCTAAACGGCTGCTACTTTTGTTCTTTACACAACACTCTGAAGGAACCACACTAGTCAGTACCAAGTCTATTTACTAAAATCATGTGTGAATGAGACCTGAAACATACTGTGTTCACCCTAACTAGCTGTGATGGCTCTTACAGTAAGGAGCACACTAAACATCACTAAAGGGTCCCCAAATTCCTCACTGTTGAAAGACGATAGCCCTGAATCCCCACATACTCCAGTACAAAGCACCTGTGGAATTCTTTTCTGGGGGTGGCTATGCTTCACCTATGACAGAAATGGCCCTCATTTATAGCAAATCCATTTAATTATTTTGAGAACTTCAGATCAAAACCACTATATGAAATTGTGGCCCTATCGTGAAAGATAAATGAGCCTTCTTATAAAGCAGGCCTGCCAGGTTGAATACATTTGACTGAATGCTTCATACAGGATACTGTGCCATATTTTGGGTAGGGAACATCTATGATTTAATCCTCCCAAACTCCATTAGAGGTCTTGTGCCACATACTCTATATTACCCCCATGCCCCCATTCCTCTTCCATCAAATGGATTTACCATCCCAGCAACAGAAGGCTGAAGGTGGATAAAAAATGTGCCTGCACAGCTAGGAGTGCTCTGATGCCATTGCAATGCAGGCATAAAATCAAGGAACATATGTAGAGGCAGCTGCTCGCAGTTGTGAAGGCATGTAAAAATATGGGACTGTTGAAAAACTTTGATAGATTTTATAACTGGGGAACTATATATTTTTATTGTATGCTATACGAACCCACAAAAAGTGATGCTTTCCTTTAGTACACTTATTCATTGCTCGTTTACAACAGAGTAATTCCATCATGCAACAAACTGGAAGGTTTATGCCTAGTATCTTCACTGAGAGTTATAAGTTCATTGCACTAAATCTGTCTGATGGAGAAACCAGACAGTGACAAGGACTAGGGGCATTACAGAGAAGCCTGAAAGGAGCTCTTCCTTATATTGAATTCCTTGCCATATTTCAGTTCGATGCACACAGCTTCTTAAAGGTACTAGGGAAAACTTTTTTTTTTGGTGCATGGAGTTGGGATCCTAGGGTGGATTGTTTAAGGGAAGTCTAGAAACCAAGTCTGAAGTTCTCCTCTCAAACAGAGTTTCAGTGAGTACACATCTAGTCCTCCCGGATTATCTTCACAATGCCACCCTGATTTTTACCTTTGTTCAGAGAAGATGCATATATTCAGCAGATCTTCAGATGAGCGTCCTCCTCATTTAGTAGATGAGATTGCTGTTTTTGAATGAGACTGAGATTAGACAAAGTGACTGTTACTGCAGAGAAGCCAAGATACAGAACATTGCTGGATTTACCATACTTTGGACCTTTCCCTTTCAAAGCAATCCAGAAGCTTTAACTCAAGAAAGGTAGAGGTAACCAAAGTAAAGGACTAGCAAAGGAGAAACTCCACACTAGAGTGAACAACTATATACAGAAACACTGCAAAACTGTCTTAAAAGGGCAAGGATTATATATTTTTGAGTCAACTTTACATTGTAATGCCACTGGCCCCATCCTGGAAATTTGACTATTAAGTTTAGCATGGGCAGCATAAAGCCCCAAATGCATAAGCATGCCACTTCAGACTAGGTATCACTTACCCTCACCTTGTGTGAGGCCATGAGAAAGACACCCAATTTTCACAGTCTCTTGATGTGCAAAAAGAGTAAACAAAGTGAAATTGTTACCTTGTGGATATACTGGAAGTATTGTTTACCTAATATGATCAAAGCGCTTCTAAAGCGTATGCAGTTGCACTACAAACTAATTGAGCCCTTCCAGAGAGAGGGAAAATAGGATGTAATTATTATTTCTATGTCTGTCACTCATGTTCTAATTTGTTAATTGACATAAAATACCAGATGGAGAAACTGAGCAGTCTGATGGGAAGAGTTAGCTTTGCGGTAGCTGTATGCAATACTCCGTCTGGTTTTAGTGACAAAGCAGATGAAAGCCCAGGCAGAGAAAGATACGACAGTAGGAATCCTAGGAGTTTATGGCAATGGGTCTCCGTCAGATTGTTACAGTAGTAGCATCATCACTAAAAATCACTGGCACAATAAGTATGGATTAACTTGACCCATAAGACTGATAGTTTGTAGAATCTGTCAAGGAAGAGTTTCTTTGTACACAAGTGGACAGGTGCAAATCTCTGCTTTTGACATAAAATTTAAAGTTTTGGAAAGTTTACATGTGCATGCAAAGACAGGTAATAGTCTTAAAACAGAAGGAATAGTCACTAAGAGAAGTCATATCCACAGTGCGGGTAACTAGCAAGCAAATCTTCCCTACCAAACCTGTTATCTTCTACCACCTGTAACAAAACAAAATACCATAAATAGATGAGCACAAAATTTTACATCCTGATTACTGATTTGGAATTCAGACCAGATTAAGTCAAAAGGAAAGCAGGCACCATCTTAAATACTTTTGATGAACTATGCAAAATGTTTAGACAGTCTTAATCTAATCTCAAGCCACTGTCATTGGTAGTTTCCTAAGAAACAGAAAATGAACAAGCAATATATATCACTTCTAAGAAAAACACGCAAGGGAAAGTTAATTGTTAGTAATGTACAGTGTGATTCTATGCCATATTCTCCTGTGGATAATTAGAGGTCTTCGGTCACCAGGAATAGAATTCTCAGCACTTTTATCAAAGTTAAAAGTCCTTTGCCTTCTTTTTCCAAAAGTACTCTGTGAGAGTATGGTAGAAATTATATTAGATTTCTTTCTCACCCTTCTTTCTCCAGATCCTATCACCCAGAACTAACCTGAAAGATTGACAGACTTTTCTTATCAGTGTTATGTTTTACCTGGGTCTTTGCCGTCTTTGAGACTAAATCAGAAAAACATGTGACACATTTATCCACTGCTGCTGATATAATTCTGATCATTTTTTAATCTTTCTCTCTTTCTTTTTCTTGCTATCAAAATGCTACCGATTAATTTATGTCCAAAAAGCACCTTGAAGATATAAAACCCAACGTAAGTGCTAGGTATTTGAAGCACAGAAAAGTCAGTCCAGTTAAGCATTCAACACGTATCATTGCAATTATGCTGCTGAAATGGAGGTTGCAAGTGCCCTATCTCTGTATGCTCCAAACAGGCTAATGACAAGTCTCTGTCCTCCAGAATCCTCATAATTCAACATCTACTACTTTTGGTGAAATCTACTTGTCTCCAAAGTCAGGAGGCTGTTGTCTTCCTCACCACATGATCAGGCTCTCAAATTCCCCATATTTCTAACTACACAAAGGAAAAATTCTGGCTTTTCATAAAATTGAGAATATGAATAAGTGCATTAACTTTTAATTCAGGGACATCAAGACCCGGGACTTAGAATCCTTCAGTATCTTACCTCTCAGTGTCGCTCACGTCAATGCCTCCTTCAGCCAGAAAGGTAGAGGTACCACAAGGCTACTGGTTGAAACTGGGTGAAGGCAGCCAACTGTGAACAATGCTATGCAGCTGTGCTTGGCACCTGATGAGGGTATGAGCTGTCCTGATCAGAACAGACAGCAGGAGAGCTAGGTTTTCTTGATTCTAGTACTACTTGCTAGGGAGCAACAAGGGCTAGCTGCCCACGAAAAGGGGGTAAAGGCAGGAGCCAAGGTGAGCCCCGCACAGGTTGAGTGCTTACTGAGAGGTATTGTCCTGCAGGAGCTGAGTCAGGCAGAGACGTGGCCACGCAACAGCCCCAGGCATAGCAAGGGGACGAGGCCTTGCTTCCTCTGGGCAATCCCGGCAAAGGCTGCAGAAGACAGAGCTGTGCTGTGAGGTTGAGGGTTCCAGACACAACAGGCACCTCCATTACACAGCCCAAAGATGGACTGAAGGTCCAGGCCTGGCCGGAAATAGAGCCCCTGGTCCTGTAGGCAGCAGGTGAGGGTGGTGGATAGAGGTCCAACGTGAGACTGTTCAGGGATGTTAAGACCTGTGAGTGCCCTCGGGGACCTGACACCTGTGCTGCTCTTCCCTCACCTTAGAATTTGGGAAAATCAGCTGTGCTTTCAAAAGTCTCCACTGACCCTGAGGAAACAAATTGAAGTATTGTGCAGTTTTGCATGAGTGCTCAAACATCTGCATTATTCATCTGGCCCTCATCACTATACTGAGCTCTAGGGAAACTTTACAATACTGTCAAAATGTATTACTTACTCTATCTGTATACTTTATAGGTCAAACTATTGTCCCTGTTTTACAGGTAGGATTCCAAGGTTCAGGCAGACTGCTGGCATGTCTGCACGGTGCAATGGAGTATGAAACATACCTCCTTGAGATAGCAATATTCATCGCTGCTTCAGAACCAGAAGCAGTACAGTTTCAGCACAGCCTCAGAACAAATAAGCCATAATGATGAAAGACTGAACTTACAAGTTCTGGCACAGCAATGTTAAATGTGGCCAGACTGCTTTCAGATCTCATGCTTCTCTGCTCCTTACTAAGCAATGCCATGTGAATGCATCAGCTTGGAATTTCCACGCTATACTTGACTGTATGTTGCTGGCATGCCCCAAGTGATTCACCCCAAGCATTAAGTGAGTTTATGGCAGAACAGGAAATGTTTTTTGGAGGTTTCCTCCTACAGCCCTGACTAATGCTAAATAGAAGACCACCTCCTGAAGTCACTGAAAGACCATGGAAATCACTGCAGAAAAGCAGATGTTTTAGTGGTGGACAAGAGGTGAAGCATTTTTTATGAACAATTGTACAGATCCTCCTGTTTGGTTTGAAACACAGAAACATCCCTTAACTCTCATTCAGATAAGAAAGGAAAAAAAATAATCTGTCTCCTTCACAGAGCTTACCAACAGCATTACAGCCTGTGCTGCAGTCTCAGCATTTTCTCTCAGTTTATTTTATTAACTGAAAGAAATTATAAGAATAATCTTCATAGAGTAAAAAGCAGTTGAGCACATTGTGCTCTGTACAGCACAGTAGATAAATTTCAGAGTTAAATCCATTCCAGCAGGCTCTGTTCTGCTGGTTTGCACTTTCCCTTTCCCCTTCCCCTTCCTTTTCCCCTTCCCTTTCCCTTTTCCCTTTCGCTTTCCCTTTCCCTTTCCCTTTCCCTTTCCCTTTCCCCTTCCCCTTCCCCATCCCTTTCCCTTTCCTTTTACCCTTCTAGGCCATATAAAGCAATTCTTGAAAATGTTTCCGTGATGGTGTTATAGCAATCAAAAGTGCTGAAAGAGATACAATGACAAACAATGCACTATCATCAGCAGCCACAATGCAAAATTACTCGTTTGCTCTCAAATTGGTTGACTATTAGAGCTTTGTTTAAAGTCATTTCTATCTGGGACTTGGAAAATATTACTCCTGCTTTTTCATTCAACATGCAGCAACGCACAAAGCCTGCCATCTGTCCTCCATCGAATGCCTGGGCACCTCACTGTCCTTTACATTAAACCTCTTCTAAATAAATGAAATTAGTGGAAGGAAAATCTAAGACTACGGAATATTAACTCTAAGACAGGAGGCAAGAGGAAAGGGTTGCAACTGTATGGTTTTGGCTTTCTAATATCTCTATCTTCCTTCTAATAATAAGTGAAAAGACACTGAAGGAAATAATAGGATGAGGCATTCAAAATATAAATTGGCAGATGACGAAGATGTGTACAAATAGTGCATAGCATTTAACTATTCTTCTCCCCAAATATCATATTTTGATGTTAGGTGTTTTCAGAAAAGGGTAGAAAAAATAATTAGATATGGAATTTTAACAAATATTAGATTAGAATTTTACTCATAGATGTTCTTCTGTAAGACAGCTTATAAAGTCTCTCCAAGAAAGTTTACACCTGCATGCAATAGGCAAATAGTCTATTTCATATGAAATACAGACATTTAGAAACCAGAAATAATGTTTTTTACTGGAGAGTATAAAATAGCAAACGGGCCTATCTTACTGAGTTATCTTTTAACAGAATTTGAGACACAAATTTCTCATTTCCTGAGTAGGTCCATCTCTGATTTACTCCAGTGGGAGCGCTGAGTGATCAGCAGCTTTGTGCATCTCAGTGATCTGAGTGCCTTGAAGTGATTTCTGAAACTAAGAAATCAAAAAGTAGGGGTAAACTGTGAAATGATGAATCTTGAGTTCTTGGCAGTAGTTTCCTCAGCTGCAAAGCAGAGATGTCTACTTGGCTATAATTTAGGACCTGGTGAGAAATCTTTCTATAATATTTGCAAATATGTAAAGTTGTAAGGAGAGCTGAAGATGTGCAGGTTTTACTTGTGCTGGCTTTACAGTGGTGTTTTTGAGACTCACTGAATACACTCCTTTACTTAGCATAAAGCAGTTTGTATATAGCACCAAATCATCTTGGAAAGGAATAAAATGAGCTAATGATCTCATTTTTTCATGCTAATTTTACAGATTGTAGGGCAGTGACATTTGTGCAACACTCATAACATAGCATTTCAGTAGAGTTATTTTGTCCTGGAGGACATAAACAAAGAAAAAGCCCCTGAGTAAGGTTTAGCCTTTAGTGTGAGGACCGTGTTCTTGTTGGGTAAATCAGCAACCAAAGAACCCTAAGGCCTTGAGCATAAAACAGCAGTCTTCCATTTCAAGAAGAATTTTTCATTAGCATCTTTTCCCAATATTTTAATCTATTACTAGACTTCAGAGTACTGTGAAGTGATGAATGATTTTGTAATGAAATGCGTGGCATCTGACTGTTCTTTGATTTGTATTGGAAGCCTGTCAGTGTTAACATAAAATGCCCAGGTCAATAAATTGCTATAAATCAGCATTAAATCTATGACAGTCAATGCATTTACACAAGTAGGAACAAAATCAGTTGTTGCCCCCTATATTAAAAAAGGCTTTACTTTCCTTCGATTATTAGCAAATCAAATCCTGCTTATAATATACATTATCTATATAATACGTATTTATGCAAAGTGGAAATCTCGGTTTTCACTTATCTTGCATGTTTTAGTGCCTGAATTATACTGACTTTGAGGAAGTGATAAAATGAAAGTAATAGAATGGCAAAAGGATTCCCAAGCATTCATTGCTGAGATTTCGGTTTTGAACACACTATACAAAAATTTGAATTTGAAGCCAAAGTCCCTTGGAAGTTCCAGATGGTGTGACATTTAGCCTTGCTGATTTCCCCAACTGTGCTCACTGACACTGAAGGCATGAATCTAGAAACAGCACTGTTTATTGTACAGTACAAGAGCAAAAATCGAAATAAATGTAATTCAGTTTTAAATGGTGTGGCAATTTTTTTAACAGAATTTTACATGGCTCATGGTCTGTTTTATTTTCTGTTTCATGCTTTTTCTGAAAAGTAGTCTGGGAGTGTATTAAACTGCTGCAATGCAGGATGCGTCACTTTTCATTCTGCTAAAGGCTTGTTTTTACCATAAGAATCCCTAGAGCTCATCTTCTGAGCTTTGTTTGAATGTAGTTTTATATGTCCTCAGAGCAAAACACTGCAAATGGAACGACATAGTTGTGATTAATATGCTGGGTATAGGGGTGCCTGAAATAGAACATTAAGAGTTTTCAGATTTGCCTCTGCAAGAGAATCCAAAATGCATTGGTTAGTTGCTGCAGAGGTATTTTAAGATGAGCCAGGGTTTGTTTGTTTTTTAAGAAAGACAGAGAGAAAATTTCCTGGGTGCTAAAAAATATTTATAGCAGCTTAGATAATACAAATTAACCTGATAACATACATAATGGTACAAGCTGTTCATTGTAGGATACAAGAGTCCTTTCTCTACCAATAGCATCTCAAAACAGGTTCTTGTAGCTTACCAAATGTGTTGTTCTTGTATTATCATGTCTCAGCATCTTCTAAAAACAGGAGCAGTGTCAAAAGTAAAAATGTGCATTTTCCATGTAACTAACCCTAGCAATTTATGTCTATAGCTGCTAGTATTCTGCATGCAATTCATGTAAGACTGTTCCATGTATAAAGAATGCCTACTACAGACTCCTGCCCTTTCGCACAGCCAGAACTTTGGCACAGAAAAATACTACCTATATATGTCTGTGCCTGGGACATGTCAGCGTTATGGAAAATTCTGGCACTATCAAAAATAAAGAACAGTGGCAGGTAAAAGACCAATGAACTGGAATTAAAATGTGTGCACTCCTTTCAAGCAGATTTCTGATGAGGAGGTAGAGGGAAAGAGGGAGCAATGTTGGCCTCAGTGGTTTTGTTCAGGAGAATATTTCAGCAATATTTCAGCCAACAGAAAAGAAGCTGAAATTACGGCACACTAGAATTAAGCAACTTCTATATTTCTGTTACTTGCAAGTCACCAGTCATTAGACTTCAAATTCAAATTTTTCTATTTACTACCTGATTGCAAATTATACATTTTATTTTTAACACACTTCTCTAAAAGTCACAGAGGTATCTGAGGTTAGGGCTTTTGTGGACACCTAGCTATGTTAAGTAGCCATTACGTTAAGTGATTCCGAGGAGTTAAAAGAGAACTCTCAAGGAGTTATCTCTTCATTACACTGAGTGGCCATGTACTCTGCTGTTCTATGCATTGTCCTAGAGTGAAGATTTCTCCATTGACTTTAGCAAGAGCCTAGGATGACTGTTTTAGATTAGATACTGAAATGTAGAAATTTGGACTTGGCTTTGTTAAATTGCATTCTGTTATTTCAAACCACTCCCCCAGTATGTCTGGAAAGCTTTGTACTCTCATCCTATCATTGTCATGTGGTATTATGAACAAATTTAAATAATGATTTTCTCTAGCCAGTTGTTCAGATGTAACACACTGGACAAGACAGACTACATTCACACACTACTTCCTACCATTTTGACAGAAAACATTATAACAACTGTGAGGGCCCTGAGGGCACTAACAGTCTTAGCAGCACTACTCAGAGAGACCAGCCTCACCTGGGGCCTCCCCACATCCCCTCCTGCCCTTAGGCCCCGGGGCTCTATTTAAGCTCAGCGTGGGGGCTGGCCTTGGACATATGGCTGCTGATCTGGGCTCTTGGTTGAACCTGGCTGCCCTCCCTGGTGCTCTGCTGCTTGGGTGCTGTGGGGCTGAGTCCTGGCTGGTGAGGCCCCTGCCCTGCTGGCTGTGGGGTCATGCTTGACTCCCTCTCCCCTGGGGAGCTGAGTGATGACTCTCTAGCTATGTTTTTCTTACCAGGTGTACGGTCATGCAACAGTTCACTATGAAACATGTTTTTGTAGACTATCTAGGAGCCATATAGGATGGTCAGAGAGAGGACTGAAGTCTAGCTGTGTAAATTCTGGTACTTTCATCTTACCCTTAAAGCCTGTTATCTTGTTAGAGAATGTGCATAAGTAGATGTGATTTAATGTATTCATTACATGCTTATGAGCTGTCACTCATCTTCAAACTAAAATTCTAATGTTCATAAATACTATTTTTTGATTATTCATTCAAGTACTTTAGGAGCTTGAGAGTAAGCTGCTGGCTGTATCCCAAGGCTTTCCTCTTTCTTGCTCACAGATGTGTCCTTTCTAGGCTTCTGATGCCTCATCTGTCTTGCATGAGTTATCAAAGATAACAGTTAAAAACTTGAGGTTGTTTCAGCCCACTCCAAGTTATTTACTGTAAAATTCAACAGGATGAATTTAAAACTTTTCAAACTTAAACTTTGAAGAAAAAATAGAATTTTATGTTTGGTGTTTTTCTATTGCCTTTATGTTACCTTTCATTTAGATTTCACTCTGAGGTGGTGTAGACCCACAAATACCAAAGTTAGCTGATCTTGGTTGTTATAGCAATAAAGACAAGCAAAAGCATCTCTGCGTACCATTCCTTGGTATAAATTAGAAACAATCAGGTCTTATCAGTCTCTGGAAGTGGACAGTGCCTGGCAAATATGCCGTTAATTTCAGAGAGTTTAGTTAGTTAGAAGAGGCCTAGCTGCAAAGTAAAATCACTGAGCAGAAAATTGGTTCTGTTTTACCTCAAACCAGGACAATGTAATGGAATTTAGATTTAAAACATGCCTATGGGGAAGGTATCTACTTAACACCATTTACATTCTGAGAAACAAAGGATGATTTACTGCAGGTTTCACTGGGATCTCTCTTTACTCTTTGTTATGGCCTCTATAGGGGCATACTTTGATTGTAAATTGTGATGGTGGTAAATTGTAAATAAGTGTTGAAATAAATAGATTTGATTTGCACCCACAGACTGAAATGCATGAAATACTATACTGATTTCAATATGCTAGTTTCATAATCATGCTGGTAAACAGGAGATCGAATATGGAAGGGAAAGCTGGTGCTGCTGACAATATAGCCTAGATCTCTTGAAACATAACCTCTTTCTAAATGCAGACCTTCCTTTACTGAAAAGAGGTAAGGTGAGGCAATTCTTTTTACTCAAATAGAACTAAAGACATTGTAGGGGCTTTTTTAATATATGTACATATATATATGCACTGTATAGAAAGGGTTTGGCCTCTTACTGTTCTAAACTTAGTTAGCTTTCTTTTAGCTGAATGCATAGCCCTTTAATTCTCAAAGGGTTGCTGCTTAATAGGTCTTTACTGTCCTTTTGAAGAGTAGGATAATGGTATCCCAAAGGTGTTATGTAAGGAAATTGGGAAGCAGCCCTCATATTAGATAAAACCATTGAGACAATTATTCACATTCATCAAAATCACCATGAACCCCACTGAGGTATGCAACAGATAAAATTTGTATTCATGGTGGTGAAAGGTGTATAAACCTTACTAAATGCAAAACTTCATTCCATTTCTTCTGTTTTTTCCTTTAAAAAAAGTAGACTGCTCCTATCTGATGTATTTTTCCTGCATGATGAAAACAAAAGGTTCTTTTTCTTCCCTCCAATCATGTTCCTCCCTAAGGATTTAGGTTTGGAGTTGTTCTTTTCTGTAAGAATGGAAATATAATTCACTCTAGGGATTCTTCAGCCATTGAAGAAACAACTTGCCAATTGTCAAAGGTAGAAATGAAATGGATTTATTTGCATTGTCAAAGAGCCTGATATAGAAGGAAGGGAACAGTAACACCACATGCAGATCTATTTTATGGCATTAATTAGGCTTTTATACTTCTTTGTGTAAGTTCATAATAAATAAGAATCCCTTTCCTAACAGTGTGTCCTGGTCTGAGGTAAAACAGAACGAATTTTCTTTTCAGTAAATTTACTTTTCAGTTAAGCCTCTTCTATTATTATCTTTTTATTTTATTATTAATATTTCATTAAAGTAGTTTTAGTTTTCTTTTAAACCCATAAGTGTCTCCCTTATTTTCTCTCCCTTCTCCTCTGGGAGAGGTAGAGAGCATCTGTCATTCATTTAGTGGCCAGCCCAAACCATGATGGTAATCAAAAGGCAGAGAAACATAGCAGAATTTTGCCCACGTACATTGTTTGAAAGAGATTCTGAAATAGCAACCAATATAAAAGAATACAGACTTCTTCCAAATGTTTGAGATTGTCAAAGTGCCTTATAAGCTGCTTAGTAGCAAGGTACCATAAAATGAAGAGGTAGTCTTTATCTTTGATAAAACAGATTAGTATTAGCTGTCAAATGAAATGAGTTGTGTAGTCTTACTACAGTTCAAAGCATGAGTCTAGCGGGACTGCCTTTTTGAGAAAAGTTAGTAAACTTCACCCTGTACCTGCATCTCTTCCTGTTTCTTTACTGTAAAGTAAAATACAGAACATGTCTATTTGTGAAACAGGTTTGCCATTTCTATAGGTCTTTGATAATAGAAGAAAGGACATACCTTTGGGCCTCTCAATTCATTAAATTCCTGACCCACATGTCATTAATACTATTGTCTAAACGTTGCAGCTGATAGCAAAAGTATGTGGAGTTAAGTATCCAAAAGCAATAGAACTATAGTGAGGGAGACAGGGAAAAAGGGTTTTCATTGTGCCATTTTCTTTAACTCATTTTAATAAAACAAAAAAAGAGGTAATAATTTTACTGATTTACTCAGCAAAGCCAAAGCTTAGAGGACAAATGAAAGTAGTATCAATGCTTCAAACAGTTTTTGCAAGAAACCGATTTAGATTTATAAAAAGCATCAGTAACTTGCTGGAGATAAGAAATGAAAGCTACTTTAGTTATTAGAGCCTTTAGTCAGTGGCCATGTGGGAAACAAGTGTATTTTGGCTTGCTTTGCTTTCTTAGCATCTCACTTTGAAAGCAGTGCTGACTGCATTTACTGGAGTATCTTTCTCTACTGTTGCTTGCTAAACAGTCTTCTGACCATTTCCTTGTATTTGCCTAGACAGCACCAAGAGCATAATATGATGCCACATCATTTTTCCAGTCATGTCTGGAAAACTTAATTCACCATGATATGGCACTTATTCATTGGACAAAGCTGCTTAATGTAGGGTAGATCATTCACTTCTGTTAATTTACAGCTGGGAATTTCACACTTGTAGTTCTTAATCTTAAATAGATCATAGAATCATCTAGGTTGGAAGGGACCTTTAAGATCATCGAGTCCAACTATTAATCTAACCTGCCAAAACCACCACTAAACCATGTCCCTAAGCACCACATCTACCTGTCTTTTAAATACCTTCAGGGATGGTGATTCAACCACTTCCCTGGGCAGCCTGTTCCAATGCTTAACAACCCTTTCTGTGACAATTTTTCCTAATATCCAATCTAAACCTCCCCTTCTGCAACTTGAGGCCATTTCTACTTGTTCTATCGCTTGTTACTTGGGAGAAGAGATCAACCCCCATCTCGCTGCAACCCCCTTTCAGGTAATTGTAGAGAGCGATAAGGTCTCCTTTCAGCCTCTTTTTCTCCAGGCTAAACAGCCCCAGTTCCCTCAACCGCTCCTCATAAGATTTGTTCTCCAGACCCCTCACCAGCTTCTTTGCCCTTCTCTGGACTTTCTCCAGAACCTAAATGTCTTTCTTGTGGTGAGGGGCCCAAAACTGAACACAGTAGTTGAGGTGGGGCCATACCGGTGCTGAATACAGAGGTACAATCACTTCCCTAGCCCTGCTGGCCAGACCATTCCTGATACAGGCCAGGATGCTATTGGCCTTCTTGGCCACCTGGACACGCTGCTGGCTCATATTCCGCTGGTTGTTGACAAACACTTCCAGGTCCTTCTCTGCCAGGCAGCTTTCCAGCCACTCTTCCCCAAGCCCAATTTGGTTGTTGTGACCCAAATGCAGGAACCAGCACTTGGGCTTGTTGAACCTCATGCCTTTGGCCTTAGTCCATTGATCCAGCCTGTCCAGATTGCTCTGTAGAGCCATCCTACCCTCAAGCAGATTGACACTCCTGCCTAACGGTGTCATCTGCAAACTTACCGAGGGTGCACTCGATCTCCTCATCCAGGTCATTGATAAAGATATCAAAGAGAACACACCCCAATACTGAGCCCTGGGGAACACCACTTGTGACTGGCCGCCAAATGGATTTAACTCCATTCACTACCACTCTCTGGGCACAGCCATTGAGCCAGTTTTTTACCCAGCAAAGTGTATGCCCATCCAAGCCATACGCAGCCAGTTTCTCCAGGAGAATGTTGTAGGAAACAGTGTCAAAGGCTTTACTAAAGTCCAGGTAAATAATATCCACAGTTTTTCCCTTGTCCAGTAAGCAGGTCACCTTGTCATAGAAAGAGATCAGGTTAGTCAAGCAGGACCTGCCTTTCATGAACCCATGCTGACTGGGCCTGATCACCTGGTTGTCCTGCATGTGCCGTGTGATGGCACTCAAGATGATCTGCTCCATAACCTTTTCAGGCACCAAGGTCAGACTGACAGGCCTGTAGTTCCTCACATCCTCCTTCCAGCCCTTCTTGTATATGGGCATCACATTTGCTATCTTCCAGTCAACTGGGACCTGCCTGGTTAGCCAGGACTGCTGATAAATGATGGAAAATGGCTTGGTGAGCACATCCACCAGCTCCCTCAGTACCCTTGGGTGGATCCCATCCGGCTCCATAGACTTGTGTGTGTCTACCATTTCCCCTTGGATTATGGGGGCTTCATTCGGCTCCCCGTCCCTGTCTTCTAGCTCAGGGGGCAGGATACTCAGGGAACAATTGGTCCTACTACTAAAGACTGAGGCAAAGAAGGCATTAAGTACCTCAGCTCTTTCCTCATCCTTGGTCACTATGCTTCCCTCTATCTAATAAATGATGGAGATTATCCTTAGTCCTCCTTTTATTGCTAATATATTTGTAGAAACATTTTTTATTGTCCTTAACAGCAGAAGCCAGACTAAGCTCTAGTTGGGCTTTGGCCCTTCTAATTTTCTCCATACATAGCCTTACAACACCTGTGTAGTCCTCAGGAGTGGCCTGCCCTTTCTTCCAAAGACCATAAACTCTCTTTTTTTCCCTGAGTTGTGACCATAGCTATCTGTTCATCCAGGCTGGTCTTTTTCCCCAACAGCTTATTTTTCGGCACATGGGGACAGCCTACTCCTGCACCTTTAGGATTTCCTTCTTGAAGAACGTCCAACCTTCCTGGACTCTTTTGCCCTTCAGGACTGCCTCCCAAGGGACTCTGTCAACCAGGCTCCTAAACAGGTCATAGTCTGCACTCCGGAAGTCCAAGGTAGCAGTTCTGCTGACCACTCTCCTTGCTTCTCCAAGAATCAAAAACTCTATCATTTCATGATCACTATGCCCAAGATGGCCTCCAACCATCACAGCCCCCACAAGTCCTTCTCTGTTCACAAACAACAGGTCTAGGAGGGCACCTTCCCTATTTGGTTGCCTCACCAGCTGTGTCACAAAGGACACAAAGGAACCTCCTAGACTTTTCCCTCTCAGCTGTATTGTATTTCCAGCAGACATCTGGTAAGTTGAAGTCCCTCATGAGGACAAGGGCTAACGATCATGAGACTTCTTCCAGCTGCTTACAGAATACGTTATCTGTCTTTTCATCCTGGTTGGGATCAAAACTATGATTTGCTCTGAGAAGCCACTAGTACACGTATTTTCAGCATCTTCAGGATGATAATCCTCACTTTGGCGGGGAATCCAGAGAAAAAGGATTGTGCTGTGCTGCAGAAGATACAGAATGCTGACAAGAAAACATAATTGTCTTTTGGTAATTCCTGGTTCCTGGATCTTGTCTTTCTTTATCAGGATTGCCCAGTAAATTTCAGCAGACGTGCAAATTAAAATAAATAGCACACTGGAAGTGCAAAATTTGCTCTAAATCTCTTAATTAGAAGCACAAAAGTTGATCCCTCTCTCCCCAGAAAAGGGAACAAAAAAAGCACTGATTTCTCCAAATCATATCCTTCCAGTTCAGAACAGTAGCCCCATCCCAAGACTGAATCCAAACACCACCTTGGAAAAGCTGTTTTCCAAAGGATGGGATCTCTATAGGACTTTGTGGTGGGTTGACCCTGGCTGGACACCAGGTGCCCACAAAAGCCACTCTATCACTCCCCCTCCTCAGCTGGACAGAGGGAGAAAAATATAACGAAATCTTCCTGGCCAAAATAAGGATCACTCAACAATTATTGTTACAGGCAAAACAGACTCAGCTTGGGGAAATTAGTTTAATTTATTACCAATCAAATCAGAGTAGGATAATGAGAAATAAAACTAAATCTTAAAACATCTTCCCCCCACCCCTCCCTTCTTCCTGGGCTTAACTTCACTCCCCGTTTCTCTACCTCCTCCTCGCCAGCGGCACAGGAGGATGGAAAATGGGGGTTGTGGTCAGTTCACCACATGTTCTCTCTGCTGCCCCTTCCTCCTCAGGGGAAGGACTCCTCACACGCTTCCCCTGCTCCAGCGTGGGGTCCNGCTCACAGGTCCTGCCCAGAGCCTGCTCCACTGCAGGCTTCCCATGGGGTCACAGCCTCCTTTGGGAATCCACCTGCTCTGGCGTGGAATCCTCCATGGGCTGCAGGTGGATATCTGCTTGACTGCTAACCTGCATGGGCTGCAGGGGGACAGGCTGCTTCACCATGGTCTTCACCACGGGCTGCAGGGGAATCTCTGCCCCGGCGCCTGGAGCACCTTCTCCCCTTCCTTCTTCACTGACCTTGGCATCTGCAGAGTTGTTGCTCTCACATCTTTTCACTCCTCTCTTCTGGCTGCTGCTGCATTGGTTTTTTTCCCCCTTCTGAAATATGTTATCACAGAAGTGCTGCCACCGTCACTGATGGGCTCAGCCTTGGCCAGCAGCGAGTCCGTCTTGGAGCCATCTGGCATTGGCTCTTTTGGACATAGGGGAATCTTCTAGCAGCTTCTCACACAAGCCACCCCTGTTGCCCCCTGGTAGCAACACCTTGCCACACAAACCCAATACAGACTTTACTGGAGTATGGACCTTAATGAGTATCCAATCTGATATATGGAAGAAATTCAGCTTAGCGGCAATCTAGTAACACAACATCAGGGTTAGCTCTGCAAATGTTTAGTTATTGCGCAGTTACAGGTTGCGCAAGATAAAAGTGAATCAGAAAACCAATTTAGTGAATGCATGAGTAGCACATTAACGATAGTAAAACTATAGGAACTTGCATAAAAGGTTGAGACCTAATAATCGATAGAAAAAGCAAGAAGTGGACACTACAGAAAAAGTCATTACTCTGTTTTCCTGCTTTCCTGTCACGTGAGATTTATTTATTCCCCCTCTCTACCATCACTGCAGGTTTCTTCCTTTTTTTTCTTCATGTGGTCCTTTCAGTTTAAGCCTGTGGACGATGTTTCAGGTGAACATTTATTGCTGGAAGTCAGCAAATTATGGCAGCTGCTCTGACAGTCTTTCAGCTCATGTCTGTCATCTCAATTTACAGTGAGGATATAGTGCAAGAATTAGGTTTAGAATGGAATAAAAAGTGATTATATTTTCCCTGGAGGAAATATACCCACAGCTTCTCTAACAGCTAGGTGCTTTGCACTGATAAAAGCCTTTGGAAGTAATTACACATAGGACACAGTCCACAGCATTTTACTTTCATATGCTATAAATAAGACAGGATCAATTGTAAGTCATAATAAAAAAGGCAGCATGTATTAATTTTACATAGTATAATATATTTCAAGAGATGTGCAAGCTGATAACAAACTCATTGGTCTGCAGGGGGGGGAAAGCTTCTTGCAACAGTGACTCATGAGTTATACAATGACCTAGGAAGTGGTAGTCTCTGCGCATATGTCAGAGGTGCTTCCCTTACGGTTTCTCTCTTCATAGAAATTGTTGGGTTTAATTGTGCATCTTTGGAAAGAAATCTTGACCTTCTTTTCCAGCAGCCTCATAAACTAATCCTTCCTCTTACCCAGTAGCCCATTGAATCTCAGTAATAACTCCCAACTGCTAGATAACTGATTCAGTCCACAAATGCCCAAGTACCTGATGCAGAAAAGCAAGGCTCTTCATTCTTGCCTTTTACAGATGAGAAGGCAGAGGGCCAGATAAATTAAATACTGTCAGACCTCATCAGCAAGTAATTCAAAAGGCCGAATGAATATTCTAAGCCTAAGTTAAGGAAGACTGAAATGGGATTTTGTTGTGTCTTCCGTGGAAGAGTACTGCTTCAGCATGTGAAAGCTGTGCTGAAGATCATGTAGATTTCACAGCTTCCTAAATGTATGCATGCATGCATACATATATACAGGGACATGCACAACACCCCTTATTTATACCATGACCTCCAAGTTGAATCATGGTCTATATTTAAAGCAGCGGTAAACAGTTATCCTGAGGTTATCAAGCCACTCTGATAAGATTAATAACTAAAATGTTAGGGATGGGGGAGAGAATTCTGTTTTATTTAATCTCGAAGTTCATTCTAGGTCATTTGAAAAAATCCCTAGGGAAGCAGAAACAGAAACTGCCAGAAGTCTCTATCTAGGGAAACTCAAGGCTATGCTTCATTAAGGTAGGAGGCAATGTAAGGAAGAGGAAGGGTTTGTAAAGGATAAAGAGCCGGAGGTCCAAATCAGAAAAGAGGATTTAACAACAATATGTCTTTGTATGTTCACACACTTTTCAATGATCTCATGTCCTGAGATCTCATCAGATCCTGGATTCTGATTTAATTACCTTCAGCTGAGTGTTCATTCCTTCCCCCAGCCCTGTGTTAACTGTTGTAGATCCCTCCCTGTACACGGGTTTGAAATCACAGACCTTAAAAGTTCACCAGTGTCACCTCCCAGTTAACCAAAAGAGGACATAAAAACTTCCTCACTGGTTTCACTGGACACAGGAAGCGAAGTTCTCCCCCCACAAATCTCTGCCCTGCCAGAGTGGTCTCATAAGCAAGCTACCTCCCCAGACATAGCAAATTGTTAGTGATTGGGCCATGAATTTCACTCTCAGAAAAGACCAGAGTGATCACAAATGTTGATCTGACTGAACTGCAACCTGTTTCTTGAACTGTGACCTTTTACAAATCACCCCCAGAGCTGCTTAGCGGTGGAAGAAAAGCAAGAGGGGAAGCAATTGTCTTTATGCCAATGCACTGTAACTGAAATTGTCACAGGACCAGTGTCCTGTTATCACTTCAAAAGTCGGTAAGACAGCCTCTTCGCAGCTGAATTAGTGCACAGAAGCCTTGTCTGTATCTTTGTTACCTCTAATACATACACATTGCTCAGTTAAAAGGACATCCTTTCTACTTTAAATATAATCTCTTAATTTTTGCTTCTACAAATATTCTGAACTGTGTGATGTTAGTTCACCATTGGGAATTAATTCTACAGGACCAAGAAAGGCTATTGACAATGGTGAATCCAACAAGAAACAAAGTGTTCAAGAAACAGGGAAAGCCAAGAAGAGGCTCCAGAAAACAGGAACTGTGAGAGTCAATAGTTTCATACTAGCATGCATGTGAAGGCGGAAAAGGTCAGAGCAGACTTTATACTTCCTGTATTGAGGGACAGTGAAATATTAAATTCCCAGAAGAGCATTTGTGGATGTAGTAAAGGGTAAAAATACTTTGCATCATACAAGCAGAGGATTTTATGTGTCAAAAAGAGCATTATTTTCTTACCACGTAGCTTCACTCAGAACTTCCTTCTTATTAACTAGTTGCCCAGGTACTCTGAAGATATTTGTCGGGTTTTCCTATAGCTGCTAAAATCTGGATCAACTGGGGGAAGTGGCTTTCATCAGTAATGGAGGCTGAAACTTTCAAAGAAGGATATATAATTGCAAGGACCTCACTCATGGTTTAGGCAGTAAACTTCATGGGTTTGTAAGGACAATGAGATGTCCTTTCAAAAGAAAATCATCACCATCGTGGCCAGGAGCAGGGCCGGAGCCAGGGCTGCAGGCTGAGGCCGAGCCATGGGCGGGGTGTGGGGGATTCCCCTCCACATGACCAGAACTGGGCAAGCCTCATTTCAGGTGTTTATTCAGTTTACCCAAATCCGACCCACAGTCTGTGGACGTATACTCTGGGTTACTTCAAGAGAAATGCAGCCCATTGCAGAAGACCAGAAGGAGGTCTGGGACGCCACTCTGGGACTGTCAGGTGCGCGCTGGCTGTATACCAGCTGCAAACGCAAGGCTGAATTTCACCTTCCTGTCCAAAGCTGTAAAGTAGCGGTTTTGTACACTCTTATTGTTACCCCCCACTTCAGTGACAGGTAAAATGATTCCTTTTATATAACGTGAAAAGTTGCTTAGTATATTTAGATATTTCTGGATGAAAGGTGTTTTATCTATGTAAGATGGTCACCGTCTTCCCTGCTCAGATTTCAAGAGTTTGTAGCTTTTTGTGGCTATTTCAGAGACTCAGGCTAAGTTTGAGGGGGTTCATACTTCTACCACCTAGCTCACCAGAAATAAGAGCATAAGGAATCATTGCTGTTGCAGTTTTTGAATTGGCACATTATCAAACAATACTATGTTGCATCATTGCTCCTATAATATTATTAATTTCAATGCAGATATGCTGGCACAAAACTGGATTAATACATTGGTGAATCAAGTGCAGAAACTGTAGGTGCCTTAGCTGTAGGGAAAAGTAATTAAACTTAATAGGAGTTATGGCTTCTAAATGGAGATATATAGCATTTTCAATAAGAATGGATTGTAGTGATTCAGTAGCAAGGCTTTCCACTATACTCAACTATTGCTTTAGCTGTATTGATTTTTTTGCAATTTACAATTTTCCATTTTTCTTAATATTTCCTTATGTTTCCTAACTCCGTAGAAAACTTCTCTGCGGTATTGTTAATATTGAAATTGTATCAACTCAGGGAGTCCCACCTACCTACAGAAAGTCCTCTAATCAGCACATTGCAAGTGTATCTTCATTCCATATTTTCCCATTTATCAGTTTTAAAAATATAAACAAAATATTAATAACATCTTTTGCACGAAATATGCTTATTCATAGAAACGGTGGTACCCACTTCAATATGTTAGAGAATTTGTATGTGGGAGAGAACTTTGATTCAGGGGAGCATTTAAGCATGTGATTGATTGACTTTTAACTTCTGCGATCTAAACAGAAGTTAAGCACGTACTTACTTTCCTCTCCCGAGTGTAGAAGCAGGGCCTCAGCAAGAAGGCAATGGGAACAAGACTCAGTGGCCTTTGATGAAAATGAAGATCAGATTTTTTTGTGTCCAGCAGCTCTTCCCCTCTTCTCCCTAATAAACTAAGGAAGTCTTTTTGTTTCTCAAAAAAAAAAAAAAAA